>CAJQZP010001576.1:4172500-4715000 GCA_907164705.1 Parnassius apollo
TTTTATTCTCTCGCGAAACTAAACGAAAAAAATTAAATCTATAGTACCACCTCGAAAATTTTACTTTATTCTTGGTTTTTCTCTATAGTATATATTTAATTTATCTTTAATTAATAAAATAAAAAAATGTCCTCCTAAATTTCCGTCACCAGCCAGGCCCAATGGGAGTAGTCAACTGCGCAGGACAGGATTATGCACAAAAGTATGCGCAAGCACAGGTCAACACTCTATTCCCTCACTCTCAACGTCCGATGAGACGACCGGCACGACCGGAGAGAGATCAGGCACAGGATAGGAGAAGGGTGAAAAACCACCAACTTGGTGACTCCAGGTTAAGCTAAAAGTTTCTTAAAAAAGTTTTATAAGAAAAAAGGTCTTCATTACCGAGCACTCGGTAAGTCAGCACTAAAAATTTCAATAGAGAATTTCATTAGTGCTGACGAATTGAACTCCGGTTGCCTGCGAAATTTATGCAGTCGCGCATAAATTTTTATTGACCACGGCTCTCATCTACAATAAAATATACAGTAAATTTATCATTGTGAAAAATATATATTCGCATTGAATCATAATATGAGCTTTATATGCGATGCAGCATAGTGCGACCAATTTCAGTACATCAGACTAGCGAAGCACGTTCCTTCATCCTTCACCAATCGTCAAATTCCTCGGTTTAAATATATCGCGTCCAGAGTTACTACAAGTTAGAAATCATAGCTAGCAAAGCTAACTGCAAAATGAATTGAATCTGTAAGCTCTTCCACGTTTCAAGTACATATTTACTTTGTCTTTATTCATATATAATATGAAATTTATTTAAATATCCTAGTGTGTTCTTACTAATATTTATTTATTTACGTAATAGTCGTAAACGTTTACAACAAATCCAAGTACAAACAATTCTTAAAACAGGCGTCCAGCGTGTCATTTCCTGTGGGGAGCCATAGCCCGAGTTCACTGAGGCCAAGAAAATGATGTTTGTTAGTGGTGGTTTTCCTGGCCCTACCATGTAAAGTTATGAGGGAGTGGGAGTAGGAAAGAGTTGACCTCACACTAGGCTGGGACGTCAAGACTAGGCTAATGCTGTTGAATGCGGCAAGTAAGCTAAGTAACTTTGAGTTTTGGGAGTAGCGGTGAGTATCATGACGCCCATATAAAACTACACTTCTTTTTACTATATAAGAATAAAAACAACCTTAAAATCTATCTGATGATAATATTTATAGCATTGGGTGACAAACGACTACAAATTCCACCTGATGGTAAGTGGATGCTATGGCCCATCGACATCCACATTTATCCTCAATCAAGAATCAAAATGCAAATGCGTTGTCACGACTGCGGACTCGATTCCAGTAAAAAGGGTCTCCGGTTCTCTACACTCACCATCCGAAACACAGCAGCATTACGCTGCTGTTTTACGCTGGTATTCTGCGAGAGCATGGTCCCACCCCGGTCGAGCCGACCCATTCGTGGTACAACTATAATAGCGCTGCAGCGTGGCTCTACCACGTTAGTAAGATATGTACCTAAATAGTGCAATAAAAATTCCAATGACTACTTACAAGCAAAAATAATCCCACAAACGAAACCGACGTCACCTATGAAGCCTAAGATGGAATAGTAACAAATAATAATAATTTTTACCATAATAAAATAAATAATGCTAATTAGTTGTCATTTTATATCCTTACCGCCGGAACACAGTAACAAATGTTCTAGAAAGCAAAAATAAACTACAGAACTAGTAAAACTCTTTCTTACCCGATTTGAATAAAAAGGTACATAAGAAATAGAGTAGAAGAAAAATCGTAACACGTCACAATGATTGTCTTAATTATTTTGTGTGGTAGAAAAATTTCATAGAAGTCACCTCTAAGCCTTTATGTATAACAAGAGAGCCCAGAATGCTCTGATAAAACTGGACGTCATAATGTGGAGTTTCATTGAACGATTCTTAATCAAAAATTACTTGCATCATCCTGAGTAATCATAAAATTGACATTACACGGTTAACGAATTTTGATTTACTACACACAAACACCGTTTCTAAAACTAGAGAATCTTATCCTTTTATCGAGTGACAGCGAATAAATTAAATGCAACGCCAGTGGGCGCAATTTTGCAATAACTTATTGCAGTGTTGTAAATCTGCTTAATTTATTAATGCCGTGTTAAAATTGACCTGCGCAGCTTAGTATCGTAACGGGTGTGACGAATTTCACGTACTGCATTTCACCGTATATTGCTAGACTTGAGCTAAATAAGTAAGTTAAGTTGTCTGCGTGGTGGAGCTATGCTGCAGCAATATAGTTGTAGCACGGATCGGACCGAGAAAGGACCACGCATTCACAGAACACCAGCGTAAAAAAGCAGCTTAATGCTGCTAGGTTTTGTATGGTGAGAGTAGAAAACTGGAGACCCTTTTACTGAAAACGAGGCAATCTATCTTGACCTCAGGATGCAACGCAATCGCATTCAAACGCATGCTGCATTTTGATTCTTAATTGAGGATGGACTAGCTGACTATGGGCCTCAGCATCCGCTTATGATCTGGTGGATTGTGTGCTCGTTAGTCACCCTATTCTATATTTCATAAAAGTTACAACTTTACGTACTTACACTCTCTGCAAGCATACTAAGGTAAGTGCCAGACGCCTCGCACCTTTAATTGTGCTCTCCATCATCGGTGTGAATATTTTGGTTTGAAAATGTGTAAGATGACTTTTCACCATGCGGTTCAACAAGAAATTCGTGTTACTTTGCAAAACACGTAGCCTTAAGTGGGGTGATTGAAATTCTCTCATGCAGCCGATTCACGGCGCGACATTTTTCCATTTATCGCAGTGAATACATTCTTCACACCTAAATAGTGTACACATTCTCTAGTTCTTGCAACGGTATTAAAACCCAGCTCAAAGCATAATTTGTAAATATGCCTATTCTTTCAATTTGTTTTAAAATTGATGAATCTTTATTTACACGCGAATGGGTCGGCTAGACCCGGGAAAGACCACGCTATCACAGAGTATTTTGGTGTTTCGTAAGGTGAGTATTGAGAACCGGAGACCCTTTTATCTAAATACTAATAAATATGTAACAAATATTCGTCTTACTAATTAAATTACAGATTTTAGCAAAAATGTCCCCTTGCCAAAAAGGTCAATGAAACAATAGGACTAGATGTTAATTTGTAATTGTCTTACAAGAAGAGAGAAACTTGGCGCTTAATTAAACAAAATATTACCTAATTTGCTACATTTACAGATTCAAAAGAAAAGCTTTAAGTGGAAGAATTTTTACATTATTCTTTGTTTTTATTCTAAACTGTTTTTATTGTTTCAAACAAAAGTTTTATTGATAAGATTTAGAGATAATTTTCAAATGGTTCCAATTTACCAGTTTCATACCACTTGACTAAAAACAGAGCAATGGCTGCGTTTGGCAGAAAAAAGCGCTAGCAAGCGCTTGTAAGCAAAATGGCGATCGTAAGCGGTAAGCGCTGTCAAATCGTAAGTAGCTATTTTCCTCTAGGACACGAAGTTAGTTTTAACCGGTGAACCTAACCTAATTCAAATATATGTTTGTAAAGTATTCATATTAAAAACTTACCGATCATGAATTTTTAATAACATGTATAATATGTTTATTCATGTCATTATATTACTTAAAACTAATATTGCACAAAACAACTTTTAAACTCTACTTCAAAACAAACAAATTAATTAAGCAAAATGGCGGATTGTGTCAGCGCTACTAAAGTTAGCAAACGTGTCCTGGCCGAAAACTGCTTAGTGTCGCCATTTTGCTTACAAGCGCTTGCTAGCGCTTTTTCCTGCCAAACGCGGTCAATGTCTAACAATTTGCAAAAACGGCCGGAGCGTGTTCAAAGCCAGCGCCGAGCCGCCGCCGCCGCCACCGCTGCAGTTAGAACGTGTTCGGGTTAAATTAATTTGTACAAGGCTTTATTGCTCTGTTTATATTATATACAGTAGGCGCTCGATAATCCGGCGCTCGCCAATCTGGCACGCTCAGTAGTCCGGCACTTTGGGACTCAGGTAGCCCGCTCTATAATCCGGCATTTTACACAGCTGAACGCCGAACTACTGAGCGGTGGGTTGAACTGTTGAACTGTCGAGTAGTTTGTCTCTGCTCTCGCTCGGCAGTTCGTACTTAACATAAACACATTAAGTACGTAATTTTATTTTTATAATAAATTCACCTAACCATATTAAAAAAAGACGTGTGGCACTCGAGGACTGCCGCGGTAAAGCTATTGCATAGCATTTTGTATCAACTTATGCAATTATAATTATTTATTTTATTTATGCAGTATTTCTTTTTCTTTGATATTGATTCAAGTTACACTTTTTGAGCGTGGTGACCGATAAGAAAACATTTTTTTTCTTTTATTAAATAAATAAATAATAAATGCACTTTGTTCATTCATATTCAAAACACTTTATACACAAATTTTACAAGTACAGCTATTCACGGTTGTTCATAAATACCTATACACCTATATACTTTCTCATAAACAGCTGCTTATGTATTCGTCCGATTTCGGAGCAGCTCGTCTCGATTCGTGCGAGCTTCGTAGAGTCCTACAATACGTCTAGTTGCACGCACACGAACACCGTGTCGAAGACTGCCGAAAAGAAACGACGTTAGACAATGCACGGCCTTCAAGCCACACCTCCGTGCCCGTCGGAGTGGGGAGCGTGAGGTTTTTTCGTTACGGAATTTCTGGATTCGGTCCCCGCGCTCAAGGCCCGCGATAGAAGCTATGCAATAGCTTAAATAGTATTTTACTGTGGATCTATTTTACTTCCCATACAAATTCGATAATCCGGCAGTTCCGAAAATCCGGCATAAAAGGAAAAAATCGGGTGCCGGATTATCGAGCCTACTACGCCTACTGTACTTTAGATATTACAAATTGCAATTGCCTCTTCATCCTTTATTCATTCTAAAAGTCATCTAAAATAAGGCTATTCGTTATTAAAGGTAACCAAACATGTAGATGAATTTCATAATCGTGTAAGTTTAATTCAATTTGTAAATATTATAAACCGGAAAAAAGGATTACTGATCCACGTTGTTATGTACTGCAAATGCACCTACAATCCATTGATGATTGATCTTTCATTTGAAAGATATATACCCGCAGAAGTGGTCAGCTTGTAGGTTAATGATGTGAATATGACGAATCTTATGTCGTAATCTCAATGTGTGATAGTCAATAAAATTATACACCAATAATCTAAAATAATTAATTCATTTTCCTCACCATGAATTCAAAAGGAATTTGCATAAGAAATGTCTAAATAGTGGAATCTAACGAAAGCTTAGACACCAAAAAAATTACTTTATAGCACTATTTTCAGTTAGTACGGTCTCCAGAAGCAGATTGTTTCAAATATAGAATAAGGGTGACAATCGAGCACACAATCCACCTGATAGTGAGTGAACGCTGTGGCCTATAGAAATCTCCATTCATCCTTAATTAAGAATCAAAATGCAGATGCGTGACCACCCACTGAGGACTAAGATGGAATGCCTTTTTTCTATTAAAAAAGGTATCTTGTTCTCTAATGTAATGTATATAAACTAATGTAGCAACAATAGAAATTATAAATAAATAAGTATATAACCTTAAAATTTATAAGTGTGGCTCTTAATAATGTACTAAATTATTCCTTTTTCAAAAGTACATAAATGTTTGAAGTGTCCGATATAAATCTCCAAGACATTCTACGATCAATTCTAATCGGACTACTTCGGTACCAAATATCTTATATCTGACAACGGATAATAATCTCAATGCAGTAAATCAATAACAAAATGTTGGCTCGAGTACGATGCTGCGGTCAATCCCATTCCTTTATTGCCTCGATACACGTTCCCCCGACCTGCAGCCATCACGAAACCGTCCGTCTAATATATGTTCACAACAGGCTGCTTGTACAGAACATGCTATTTAGGAAGTCGTAGCTTGCGTTCAAAATAAATAGACAAATGTCTGCCAAGGGCTCTAGCTAGTAGTTGCGGCAATCTTTACGTAATGAATTTTCAAATAACAAATACTTTTTAAACACGCTAAAACTTCGGTAAGACTGAAACTTCTATTTTCTAATTTCAGAGCTATTTGTTTTTCTTGTTTTAAATCAAAATAATAATTCCTTAAAAGTTTTTATGAAAATTTGATACCAGTATGAATAAAAGTTGTAAGAAATATTTTTTATATAAATATGAAGTGACCATCGAACAGCCAGTCCACCTGATGGTGAGTGACTGCTGAAGCCCATGGACACCTGCAACAATACTTTAAACAAAAGTATATATATATAATTTATATATCTTAATATATATAAATAAGGTGTCACGTTGTTTGTCCGCGATGGACTCCTAAACTACTCAACCGATTTTAATCAAATTTGCACATCGTGTGCAGTTTGGTCCAACTTGAGAGATAGGATAGTTTTTTGCCCATGAGTGACCCACATTTTTTAATTGCGAATTTAAGGATTTTTAACAGGACATAAACAGGGTCGTCAAAAAGGACAGAACAACGTCTGCCTGGCAAGCTAGTACATATATTATTATAAAAAAAAAAAAAAATATATATATAAACACGTACATTGTCAAGACGGAGGACTAAGATGTCTGAGTATTAAGATGAAATCCTGTTCACAGCCAGTTAATTATACCTATACGCCCGTGAGACCGGAAAACAGCAGCCTACTACTTGGCCGCCGAAATTGGTAAGACTATGGAACCTGGCCTAATGGACCCCTAGACAGCAAAAAGAGTCAAAGTGAAGTTACCTTTTTTATATTTTATTAAATGAAAATACAGTCCGTTGTTTTTTTAAACTACTTTCTCCAAACTGCAGGGCAGTTTGTTGGCGAATACATCACCCAGTAACATCTATGTAACTACTGTAATTAATATACTAATCTTGGATTTAAACTTAACATAGAAAAATTATATTTAAACTTAATATAGTAGTGGTATTTACATACTACTTTATCTTAATTACACATAATATAAATATTAATTATTTATAACTATATACATATTTTTATAAAAACCATAATTTTACGTATAAATATCCAGCAACCACGCTTTCAACTTTCTTTTGAATATTTCTATTAACACATTCGTTCTCAGAAAATATCTCATTAAAAAAACATATTACTTAATATAAGTCCGAATTTTATGTGCACTGTAAATCAAGCTTTTCTAAAAGCAACCATCATCCTCGTTAAATGTATTTGTTGTTAATTTATATGTAAAGTTATAAATTTAAATTTAAGATTAGGAATCAAAAAAAATATCGAAAAACATTTAACTCAATTTACTACCATTTATTTTTACGTGGTAGAGTCACGCTGTAGAACGTTTTGAACTCGAATGGGTCGGTCGACCGGGGAAGAACCACGCTACCATAAAATAACAGCGTAATGCTGCTGGTTTTTCTTATGGAGAGTGACAATAATCGGAAACCCAGGCGTCTCATATTGATAAAGCAGCTGCATTTTATTACTTAACCAAAGGCAGATGATGAGATGCCTATGAACTACAAAATGCTATGTGCATTTTTTATAAGATAAGGGTAACGAAAGAGCACACAGTCCACCTAACGGTAAATGCTTGCTGTGGCTCATAGACATCTACATCTATCCTCGATTACCAATCTAAATGCAGATACGTTGTCATCCTCGAGGACTAAGATGAAATGTTTCCAGTGAAAAGGAAGGGGTATCCGGTTCTCTACACTCACCATACGAAATAAAGGCAGCATTAAGCTGCTATGTTACGCTGGTATTCTGTGAGAGCGTGGTCCTCCACCGATCGAGCCGACCTATTCGTGCTACTATACTACGAATATAGCTGCAGCATGACTCTATCATGTACGAAATTTATTAAACATCACATCATCCAGCAAACTTTAACATTTTATAATTTACAGAATTAGACTAACATAACCACATTTTTGTTTTACCGGCCATAAAATAGTTATTCCTTTCATTCGTCCGTAGCTAACGCCATAATTGCTGCAAATTGCAGGAATCTCGGACGCAACATTGCTCTAAGTCTATAGTTAGTGATTACATGGAATTATACTGCAGTCTGGCTGTGAGAAACAAGAGCATTTAAAGAAGTTACATTACGAAAACTCGGTTTATGAAAATAAATAACGTTTACTGAGTTTTTTTTTATATATAGTATTGGGTGACAAACGAG
The DNA here is from genome assembly GCA_907164705.1 of Parnassius apollo. Taxonomy (NCBI): domain Eukaryota; kingdom Metazoa; phylum Arthropoda; class Insecta; order Lepidoptera; family Papilionidae; genus Parnassius; species Parnassius apollo. Next base: position 4,180,751 of record CAJQZP010001576.1, read on the forward strand.
CACACAGACCACCTGATGGTTGCTGCGGCCCATAGACATCCACATCTACCCTCGATTACAAATCAAACACAGTTGTCACCCGTAAGGACTAAGATGGAATGCCTCGTTTCCAATAAAAAGGGTATCCGGTTCTCTATACTCACCATACGAAACACAGCAGCATTAAGCTACTATTTCACGCTGGTATTCTGTGAGAGAGTGGTCGTTCACCGGCGAGCCGACTTATACGTGCTGCAACTATACTACTAATATAACTGCAGCATGGCTCTACCACCTATAAAAATAATAAGTAAGTTTTAACTTAAAGAATATAATAGAAAAAAACGGAATAGAAATAATGCTAAAGAACTAACTTAGCTCAGCGTTATAAATGCTATTTGATGCAAAATACGATGAAGTGACGACATGCATGTTGACGTTGGTTGCAGATTAGATTGATCCATGACAATATTTGAGGGAGGCTTAGGATTAGCAGCTACCTTAAAATGTAGTGAGGAATTAGAAACAAAACATTCTTTCAATAATTTGTTTGTGTTTCACGTGATAAAACCGTGTTATAGCTAATGTTCTTAAGTTGAAGCTTGTTGTTAAGCTGACTTATTAGTGCCCAATAAGTCAGCTTAACCAGGAAAGGACTACGATCTCATAGAATACTTACGTATAAAAGGAGCTTAATGCTACTGTGTATCGTATGCTAAGTGTAGAGAACCGGAGACGCTTTTTACTGGAAACGAGGCATTCCATCTTAGTCCTCAGGGGTGAAAACGCATTTTTATTTTGATTCTTAATCGATGATAGATGTAGATGTCGCTCTTGTGCCCGTTAAAAATTGTATATTAGCAAAATATAAAGCGAAAATTTAAAGAAATTTGGAGAAAAATCACACGGTTCTATTCCTTTTCGTATATTAATATGGTCTTGGCGTCAGACTCATTTCGTCCTCCCTACGGGAATAAAATTGCATTCCACTAGCTCAAAGGCTATACGTCGTGTAAATATTTATAGCTTCATGTTTATTTTAAAAAGGAACATAGGTAGAATATGTACATACTAATAAGAATTAGTAAAAATAAACCTGCTTACAAGAGACCGCATTTTTTACCATCGATAACATCGCTTTTCTTTTACTTTGTGACGGTACAAAGCTGATATTAACAAATTTAGAGTAGTTTCGAGGCGGCACAATCACTGCAAGACAATGACAAATGTGAACTGAAAAACAACCCCAAACCCAAGCCTTAAACACGCTATTGAATTTCCGGAATGACACTGAGCTCCGTACTACCCGACAGGGGCGTTAGGCGCACCCCGAGCTAAACACCACGCCCGACGGGAGAATTCCCCGTTTCCTTTGACGACCTGAGTTTCCTTATTTTACATTAGCCCTTATGAAGTGGCGATTAAAGGCTGGATATGAGCTCTCTTACAGTAAGGAAGATTTTTCGTAAGTCACTCTTAGCTGGCAGATACAGCAATTGCTCTTTCAGATATTTCTATAATGCTCCATGTTGCGTGGACTGGACGTTATAGGTCAAACATAATTTTGTTTTGTTTGACTTAAAATATCTTTTTTGCGATACAAAAATCTTTTAAATATCTAAAAAATATATCACTGGTGCGTCTGTTAATCATCGTGTATCTTCTGATCGACTTTACTGATTGAAGTCGTATTCACACGATATATTTATACATATACTATTTACATTATTATTATGTTATAATGATGGTTTTTGAAAGAGAAGAAAGCAAAACGGTATGTGAAATAAGAATAGAAGGAGAGTTAATTGAGCATTGAGTTTGTTTATTTGGGATGTGTATTTAGCAGGGATGGTAGATATGATAGGGATATAGAACGACGAGTGAATGCGGGAAATAGAGTAAATGGGGCCCTGCACTCTATTGTGAAGAGTCAAAATGTGTCAAAAAAGGCACGTATGGCAATTCACAATGCTGTGTTGGTCCCTACTTTAATGTATGTTAGTGAAAGCTGGGTGTGGCAGAAGAAGCACGAAAGTAGAATAAATGCTGTAGAAATGCGGTCTTTAAGGAGTATGCTAGGGTTGAATCTGAATGACAGGGTGAGAAATTGCGTGATAAGAGATAAATGTGGTATGCAAGATGATGTTGTGACCAGGATTAAGAAAGGAATGCTTCGGTGGTTTGGTCATGTAGAAAGAATGAATGAGGAAAGAGTGACAAAGCAAATTTGTATGGCAGATGTGAACGGCCGAGTCGGGAAGGGACGCCCTAGAAAAAAGTTTATCGACCAAATTGGCGATATTTTGAAAAGGTGCCACGTTAGAAGTACCCTTAACCGACGAGCATGTATGCGTAGATATATGGATGTAAAGGAGGCGAAAGAGGTATGTCAGGATCGTGCCAAATGGAAGTCCGTAGTCTCTGCCTACCCCTCTGGGTGACAGGCGTGAGTGTTTATGTATGTTTTTATATTATTTGTTTTGTTGAGACGATGGTTCATATCTATGATAGGTCGCGCTGTAGTCAAGTTATTAAATATTTTTATATTAATACACAAAAATTACTCAGAGCAACACGAGCCACCGGTGGACCGGAGGAGAGTCATACGCAAGCATTGGGTGCGTTTGGCAGAAAAAAGCGCTAGGAAGCGCTTACAAGCGCTGAAATAGTTTTCATCCAGGACATGATTGCTACTTCAGTAGCGCTGACACAATCCGCCATTTTGCTTATTTAATTTGTTTGTTTTGAAGTAGAGTTTATAAGTTGTTTTGTGCAATATTAGTTTTAAGTAATATAATGACGTGAATAAACATATACATGTTATTAAAAATCGATGATTGGTCAGTTTTTAATATGAATACTTTACAAACATATATTTAAATTAGGTTGGGTTCCCCGGTTAAAACTAACATCGTGTCCTGGAGGAAAATAGCTACTTACGATTTGACAGCGCATACCGCTTACGATCGCCATTTTGCTTACAAGCGCTTGCTAGCGCTTTTTTCTGCCAAACGCACCCATTCTCTCTGTCAAAGTATACGCAGTCCTGGGCGTACATAAAACTGGTTGCAGTCGCACTGCTCACTAGACTAAATCTAACTGCACGGCTGAATTGATGTCCTACAAAAATGCCTATTAATGAATTATTTAATATTTTTCGCTGCAAAGGATGTGCCAAGTCAAATTTACAAAAAGATGGTGTAACCTCTCATTTAATGATTTCTTATATTAACGCGAACACTACACATTAAATAATACTAGTTTTTACGGATTTTATCGCGTATATTTAACTTTTTATATACCCGACGTTTCGAGCGCTTTGCAGATTTGATAGACCACAAATCCTCGCTAAAGAACACCGATTCCTTTCCAAGAATGGTTCGCGAAGCTATTGAAATCAAAAAACATCCTAATTTCAATAGAGAAGATGGCTGGGTGCTACCATCTGCTTGGGATCCTATAATAAATAAAATTTAATCCTAACCCAAGCATACAACTGCAAGACTTCAAGATACTATAAGTTCATACTGTTTAGATCGGAACAAAAGTAAAATTTTTAATATGGTAACCGCGATTAACTATGACATCTGGACGTTGAAAATCTCAGTCCCCCCCCCCCCCCCCCCGTGACCATGGGTGCTGTAAAGCGCTCGAATCGTCGGGTATTTAAAAAGTTAAATATGCGCGATAAAATCAGTAAAAACTAGTATTATTTAAACCTCTCATTTAGAAGTAATTTTTAATCACATTATTGCCATTTACTTCTCTTTAAATTTAAAAATTACAATAATAACAGTCGAGTTGTTTTGGCTTTGTTAAACACAGTCCGCTCGCCCTCATACAATAGGTGGATCGGCCGAGCGACTATCAGAGTATATCCGGGCTTTATTTTTATGTGTGAGTTTCGTTGAGTCGGGAAGGGACGCCCTATACGAAGGTATGTCGACCAAATTGGCGATATATTAAAAATGGGCCAAATTAGGAGTACCCTTAACCGACGAGCATGTATGCGTAGATATATAGACGTGAAGAAGGCGAGAGAGTTGTGTCAGGATCGTGCCAAATGGAAGTCTGTAGTCTCTGCCTACCACTCTGTGTTAGATTCGTGAGTTAAACACGTGTACGTATTACGAGTTTCGTAGTAAAAGGCTATTATTTTTGAGTGCGCAGATTTCCACCCGCAAAAAATGCAAGACAATTACGTGGAAAAAACGCTGAGTAGCCATAGATCCGCTGTTTGCTTAGTACGAAAAAAGAAAATCACAAAATCTGGTAGATGACGCTGTTAGAGTGGAGTTATTAAATCATTTTATATAAATACTCTAAAATGTCCGAAAGAATTTCGGAGGGAAATTTATAGCGTGACCTACAGGAAAAGGAAACTTTACTTAAACGTTTACCGTGCCAGCTAGTATATTTATTAAGTTATTTCTTTCTTATTAAGTTTACTTTTCTAAGTTATTTCAAAAAAATCGAATAAATGTAATAAACTTCGCTACATTTACGAAAAATCTTCACAGAGTATTGTCTGGAATATCTAAGATTTGTCAAAGACATTTGTTGTGACAAATATAAAAGAAAATCCTTGTTTCAATGCTACTCAATCCCTTACCACCGCTTCGACGATACGTTTTTCCTCAGCCTCGAGCTATAACAAGTATTTCCCTAGATGTATTTGGTACAGAATTTTTGCTGTGTGTTCTACAATTTAAAAAAATCTCAATAGATAAGTATGGAAATAGTTTTCAAGTGTTATTAAGTTCTACAAAATATTTTGCGCAACCAATTTAAAAAATATTTTGGAAAACAAATCAGGAAATGGTCTTTCTAATAACGACTAAAACTAAAAAACTGCGGTTGCCAACACGCTTGCCAAGCGTGGCAACTATGGCAAGTATCCCCCCTATGAGGCAATCTATGGGGGAGGCCTTTGTCCAGCAGTGGACTTTAATAGGTTGTGACAATAACGGTAACCAATTTTCCAATAATATTGCCAATTAATAGAATAAGGTGTTCCTTAGCGGAAATTCATAATAATAAAGTAATCAACGTGAAGTTATTAACAGCTTAAATTTTAATCGTATACTCACAGTAGTACTAATTATCTCCGTTACGGTCTCTTGTCATTTATTGAAGAGAGAGAAGAAGGACCTTTAAGCATTTCTTAAACAGACGTCGATTTCTATGAGCGAAGCAGTAAACAGTGCGTAATTTTCACGTTTTAATGATATTTCGTAGAACATGAAATAAGAATGTTAACTGTTAGCTTGTTAGCTCGTATATGCGTGAAAAGTACAGGTTAAAGACAAGGCGCAAGGTTTCATATTACGCGAGCAACCAAAGATCGAAACCCGCCGGCAGCACCCAGATCGTTAATTTTAAGTGCTCATATATCAGCCGCTTGGCGGTGAAGAAAAACATCGTGATAAAACTTGCACGTTCGAGAAACTAAAATAATTCAAAAAGATCTGAAATCCGGTAACGTGCATTAAACAGCAGGGGAAGACTCATCCTGTAATCCTCTTAAAATTAATAAAGATATTAATTAATTTGCAACCTTCCGCTAACTAAATACAATGATATGTTCTACCTGGATTGAAGAGCACCTCCCGCCCTCCCTCAATTTTGTGCAGCGATCCCGTCATCACTACTCCCAACACCAATATTCCAGGAAAGACACACCATTCGCTAAGTACCTAGCGGTCAGCCGCCGTAAAATCTTATATCACCTGAAGATGCCTCGTGACGCTGATGTGTCTATCCTGGAATATTGGTGTTGGGAGTATTGGTGCCTGGAGTAGTGGTGTTGGGAGTAGTGGTGCTGGGATTAGTGGTGACGGGATTGGTGCACGCAATTGAGGGAGGGCGGGAGGTGCTCTTTAATCCATGTAAGACACATCATTGTATTTAGTTAGCGGTAGGTTGCAAATTAATTTATATTTTTATTATAATGGATTTCCGCCAAGTAGTGCCTGATTCTATCAATTACCTCTCAAAATTGTGAGGGTGGGGGGAGTGAGTCTGATCCCAGCAATTGGACGCATATCGGTTGTTATTTTATTTTTAATGTTTGTTACTCTTATATTTTAATGTTGGATCTATATCTAAGAAGACTGGCAATTTAAATTAAGGATTGAAAAACCAAGAAAATAGTTTTATTCGTGAAGAAAACAGTATCGTGTAGCAAATTTGTTCGACCTTTGTGATTTTCTTCAATTGCAAATAAGCCCGATACGATCAACACTTGAAAGAACAGAGTAAATATAGCCGGGACCTCTGGACGTGGGAATTGTACGAGCACAATTGGGTGGCGGTCTCAAGATGCTATCGAATTGAAGGCCAGGCAACGGCTAGATTTATTGACTGTGATAATACTGTTATTTAGCTTGTAGCTATGTAGCCGCCTTTGGAATCTATCCGTTAGCGTCCGTTTTGTATGAAATTACAATATATGAAATATTTTAGACGTGTGAGGTTCTACTGTTTCCCATAAAAGGTTTGGAGGCACGTAGGGCACATATTTACACTTAATAACGGGTGTTTGTGCAAAGAAGTTTGTCGACCAAATTGGCGATATACTAAAAATGGGCCAAATTAAGAGTACCCTTAACCGACGAGCATGTATGCGTAGGTATATGGATGTGGAAGAAGCGAGAGATGTATGTCAGGATCGTGCTAAATGGAAGTCTGTAGTCTCTGCCTACCCCTCTGGGTGACAGGCGTGAGTGTTTATGTTATGTGTTATTTGTGCAATCTTAACTTGGACGCGTAGACGTGAAGACGGATGATCGTGTCGATTCGTAGCAAGTTTGTACCTGCCAGCTTAACGCGGTTAGAAATAGGCGTGTTTAGTGACTACTGCACTGTGTGCATGCTTGTAGCTTAACACAGGCTTCCCCTAAGGGATGCCAGAAAGCATGGTCATGAGCCACCTGCATCGACCGACTTCCTGCATATCTCACCAGGTTGTCACTCTATATAGCCCGACCTGCACTTTAAATTAAGATAATCAAGCTGTATCAATGGGCCGGCCATACAGCTCGAGGAACTGATAACCGATGGGAAAGAAAGGTTCTCGAGTAGCAGCCTTGTCCCGGCAGCGAATCAACTTATTTTAGGTAAACTCGTTCGAAAATTACATAGTTATTGTTCTACTGCATACCACGTAATCTAAAGAATAAATAACTTGGCATGACAATCCGACATGACCGGAGAGAGATCAGGCGCAGGACGATTGCCAACTTCCTGACTCAAGGTTGCTAACGTGAATTTTTGACAGAAAAATCCCATTGATTTTTGGCCCAAACCGGGATTTGTACCCGGGACCACATGATCAACAGTCGCATTTATAACCACTAGACCAAGAGGCAGTCTTATAACATATTTATGTGTCTATAGAGTATAAATGTATAGACCTACGTATAAACATAATTCAATTTTTTACTTCAGTACCCGCTTCTCACTCACTTCCGGACGTCTGAATTATCTGAAATTATGCGGATGTATTATGAACCGACGTACGGTTGTATGACAGTGTAATATACAATATGTATTACTCGTGGTAGAACCATGTCTCAACTATATTTAAATTTTAGCACGATTGGGTCGGTTCGATCGACCACGCCCTCACTTTTTACTGGAAACAAAGCATTCCATCTTAGACAACGCATCCTCATTTTGATTATTTATAGAGGATTGAATTAGATGTCTATGGGCCATAGTATCCATTTATCATCAGGTGGACTGTGTGCTCGTTTGTCACCCTTTATTATCATCATCATTACATCCCTTTACAAGTCCACTCCTGAACATAGGCCTCCCCTAAGGAACGTCACAAAGCACGGCCCTGAGCCACCTGCATCCATCGACTTCCTGCATGTCTTACCAGGTCGTCACTCCATCTAGTGGGGAGTAGCCCTACACTACGCCTGCCGGTACGAGGCTACCACTCGAGAACCTTTTTTCTCCAACGGTTGTCGCTTCTTCGAGCTATATGGCCGGTCCATTGCCACTTCAGCTTACTAATCTGTTTGGCTATTTCGGTCCCTCTGGTTCTACTGCAGATATCCTCATTTTTAAGTTTATCACGCAGAGAAATTGTTATTAAATGTTAAATTTGTAAAATTGTCACCCTTATTCTATAAAAATAATGATTTCATGACTGTCCTAGTATTCTCACAAGGATCATTAAAACTTAGATAAATGTGAGTTGGTTTAGTTTATTTAAACTCTAATAATATTATTTTTTACGAGTACTTTAACCATTACAAATTTTCCATCGTTACTGTAAAAAGATTTATACTTACTTATTTTTACGTCTTACATTTTTTTCATCAATCAACAGTTAAAATCAGTAAGTTATATTCTCTGAACGCTTGTCGCTTATTTAATTATTTCATGAGGCAGGTGAGAACGACTCGAAACTCATTCCCACACAAAAGCTTTCATGGAACTCCCACATTTTATGTTCCTAGCAATAGACTCAAAAGCTGCCAACGTGGCGGTTGTATTTTACAAGTTGTTAATTTTACTGTTACAAATTCCCTTGAACTTATTTGCCTAATTTATAGCTTAAAACAACAGCCATAACGGTAGCTTAGGTGTTAAGCGCTCTGGAGAAATTTCACAGTACGCGGACAAGCCGGATTTGATAACCCGCACTATGAAATTGTTTATTCGCAATTTTAAGTGCTATTTTACTACTTGCTTGGCGATCAATTAAAATATCATGAGGAAATCTGCATGTCTGAAAAATTTAATATTTTGAGGACATTAAGTTCGTCAACAAGGACTAGCAGCGCAGTGGAATACCTGCTCCACAACTGGGCCTGTGCCCAGTTTATTGAGGTTTAATAATAATTATTTGTAACTTTACACTGCTTACTTATTAATAAGTAGGCTTATTTTTTATAAGAGTCAATGCAAGGAATACCTGTGTTTGCGCACGCATTCGTGCACTATAAACATGACAAACTTTATACGTGGTAGAGCCACGCTGCAGCTATATTATGGTGGAAGCACGAATGGGTCGGCTCGACCGGGGAAGGACCACGTTCTCACAGAATACGAGCGTGAAATGGCAGCTTAATGTTGCTGTGTTTCGTATGGTGAGTATAGAAAACCGGAGACCCGTTGTACTGGAATCGAGGCATTCCATCTTAGTCTTCAGGGGTGACAACGAATCCGCATTTTGATCCTTAATCGAGGTTAAATGTAGATGTCTATGGGCCGTAGCATCCACTTGCAAACAGGTGGACTGTGTGCTCGTTTGTCACCCTAATCCTATAAAAAAAACCTACGTAGGTTTGCTTACGTACGTTGGTTTGCATTTTACAACAAACAACAGTATTCATGGCTAAGATAAACATACACCATACATATTTTTATTTATCCAAACTCATCAAAAATTTCGATACGTATATTGATTTGGCTAATAATAGGAAATTGATGCATCTATTTATATAAGTATTGTGTGTATTCACAAACTTCCGACTAAATTTATGTGAGTTATTCCAAAAACCAACGGACAACCTATTAAAACACAGAACGAGTAGCGAATTCCAACAGTAAATTAACTGCATTTTAGTGTCATCAATTCCGGTGGCGAGTCTGACATCAGCCACACGTTCGTAACGTCTAAAAACAGCCGATACCAAGAGCTGAAGGACGAATGCCGAATTACAATTTTAATTTCACACACACACGTGAGCCTAGAATGGACCAGGACTGGCCGCATATCACTTGTCATGCAAATTAGCCCAGCACAAAGAAGGACCTACCTGACCAGTTACCACACGTGTGACCGCGTTAACTACTCGATATATGTAGTTATTTGAATTTTTAAATGGCTATACGTGAATTCCGATACCCTGCCAGAAATTAGGATTTCATATCTTAAATTTGTTTACAAGTTTACAGTCTAATATATTTTTCGACTTACATTAAGCGTCTTCGGGTTGAGCGAAATTTAACAAATATTTAATGGAAATAACGGCATCAGGTTTTAATAAGAGTTCGCATGAATTTGCTAACAAACTTGATGTTGCTTTTAGTAATAAAATTTTATAAAAAAAACTGTGATTTGGGTCCAAGCATTACACTGACTGTCTATATAAAATAAATATATCTATCTATATATGTGACTTTATACGTATTATTTTTAAACATAATAAAAACAATGCACTATTTCGATAATATAGTACAATCGGACAATGTCCTCACAGATAACAATTTATAATCTTTAAATGTGCGCATGTTATATTATCTATACACAGTTATTATTTCACACTTCAATGTTTAATTTAAATTACCTACCGAAGACACAATAAAATCAAAGAAATATATTCACAGATCTTAACCTATATGCTCGAGCCCGTCTATATCTGTAGTAGTAAATCTTTTTAAAATTACTAAACCAGGTATTCTTTCAAAAAACTACCAATAAAAATACTAGATTGAGAGTAAAATCCAAGCTATTACATAAATAAAGTAACTAGGTAAGTCCAACTTCGACCGAGAGATCAATTGACAGAATCAAATCGGTGGAGCAGTGTTTGGGATTGCGACAAATCTTCCCGTAACGCATTTCTCAAAACTTGAAAACTAGAGTGTACGACAAGAACTCGTTGCCAGTGATGACTGAACTGACTGAAGCTTAAGGTTAACGCTCAACGAGCTATAGGAAAGGGTTTGTACAAAGTTTCTCTGCGTGATAGAATTCGTAAAATGGATATCCGTAGTATAATAACCACTATAGTTTAAAATACCAGTAAGCCAATCAATAAAATCAATCGATCAAAATAAATATCATCCGGGCTAAGTATAGGCGGAACTTTCACTTCCTCAATATCCCAAAATTTGCGAGCTAATAATTCGGGAGGTTCCATAACGTGTTTCGCCACGTGTACATGTGTAGAGGCGAAACACATGTCGTATTATCGTCGATGGTGTGTCTTACCTGGAATAGTGGTGTTGGAAGTAGTGGTGCCGGGAGTAGTAGTGTTGGGAGTAGTGGTGCTGGGACTAGTGGTGACGGAGTTAGTGCATGCAATTGAGGGAGGGCGGGAGGTGCTCTTAAATCCAGGTAAAACACATCATTGTATTTAGCTAGCGGAAGGTTGCGAAGTTAATTTATATTTTAATTATAATGGATTTCCGCAAAGTAACGCCTAATTCTATCAAATACATTTAAGTTTCATTTAATGTTATCTTACCTATTTGTCAATTTCTGTTTTTAACTCTTTAATAATTTACTATGCAATTTCAGTAAAATAGTTACAAACCAGGATCGCACACTCGTTTTTTTATTACAAACTACGATCGAAACTGTAGTAATAAAAAAAAAGAACTGCCCAACTATTTAAAAGAAACTGTAGTAGAAAAAGTTATTCGGTCAAGACAAGCATGAATCTTAATTACATGAGATCACTTAATTACTCGATGTTACAAACTAACTTCAGCTCGGGTATGCAGAGTCAAGTTCCTTTATAATTACATAACCTATCGGACGTTCCCCAGACTCGGCGACTTGAGGAATTCTTGAAGTGCTTTTTAAACTAACTTATGTTAGCGATGCTTGCGATTTATCCCAACGGATTTCATAGTGTGGAAAGAATGTAAATATAATTACGTATAGCATAAATACAGCGTTTGGACGAGGTTATATAAATACACGACTTCTTAGTGATAACATGACTCCGAAATGCAGGTCTTGAATTAGAAACCCAGAAGTATTAACATTTGAGCAGAAAAATAACTATTTGTTTTCAGGGAGGGAATGTAATGGCTATAACTGGTCCTGAATCTTTGGCACTGTGTGCAAGTCTTTTCCATCTTATTGCATCAGAATTACACCAGATTAATGACAGCTTACACAGTCACATGTCAATGCCATGGTAGAAAGTAAAAAAGTACTGCAACCGTCTACTTGCAACCAACTTCAAATAAAGATGCAAATGCGTTGCCGCCTCTGAGGACTAAGAACAGAATAGAATAATATACATATATTCAATATAGATTATAAGAAACGATTATTTATGCTTTATTTTACCGCTGCTTCGGAAAAACCTTTGTCTTAGCAAAAAAAAACCAGCGTGCCTTATTTTAAAATATTAATTTAAATATATTTGCATTACATTGTACATTATATTTGTAGGTACATGCCGTGAAGTGGCGACGTAAAAATATCCACTACCCTATATTATATATAATAACCTGTGGGTCCCCGTGGGATCCCGTGGGTGTCGGAAGACGCGACAGAGGTCAACTGAACCGGAGATGAGCTACAACATTTTACTGATAAGAACCGAAAATAATAAATTTATTTTGGGAAAAAACGTCGTGTAATATTACCGTCTAACATTCCCATCTAGGTTTCTGGAAAGCCATCTCTTTTCATACCGTTAAATAACCGTAATAGCCCATCAAAAGTCCATCACTAAACATAGGCCTCCCCCATAAATTGCCCCATAGGGGTGGATATTTATCATAGTTGCCACGCTTGGCAGGCGACGATGACACTCATGGAATTATATGGGGTAGAGAATATTCTTTGTATTTGTGTGTATGATTGGTATTCTTATACGTCGCAAAAATTATTTAAATTATAATCCTATTATACAAACCAACAAAACTGCATTAAATGCAATAATTATCTTTTTTCTCACTTTGTATGATAAAAAATATTACCCAGAGAGCGCTGTTTTCGACTGGAGTACATTTAAATCGCTTACTTGTCTTCAACGCTTAATGAGCGTTCGACCTCTCGACATTTTGTTTTTATCTTAACATTAGCAAATTTACGAAGGGAATGCAATGAAAAGGCAATATTTTAAATCTCGCATGATACATACATTTCGATTCTGATTTTTATAATCAATTATATAAGGAAATCTACTTTACAAAAAAGATATAGAAGATAAGAATATTATTCCTACATATTTTGTTTCAACTACACGATGTTGCCTTGTAGAAATGCTCAAGTGGAAGGAATTTGGGAAAAGTCGCAAAACCGTCGTATCTTTTATACCTAATGTAGATTAAATTATAATTTGTAACATTCCCTTAAAACAAGCACTTAAATAAATATTAATTTCGTTTATAATTCGAACTTTGTACTATTTATTAGGTAAAGATAGTCCACTGGCAACGCTATCAATAAGCTACATATGTAAAAAACTGATATTCAATACTTCACTCGGCGAGTAAATCAATCGATATTGACATCAATATCCATAATAATCAGCACTTAACTGACACAGACCTAAATAATTCTTGGAACAGCACTCCATAGCGAATTGTTAAAAGATATTAAACAAAACATCCTGACTGTCGTCGATAATAACATAATCATCGTATCTAAGCTATTGCCGCTTGGACACGGCGTAAGCATAGTAAAAACAGAGTTCTGTCAGTTCTGTTTTTACTATGGCGTAAGAGTCTATCACGCCAATCTATCACATGTGTTTTGTGTGTCGCTAATAGGCGACTATAGAAAATGCCAGAAAATCTTTCGTATTCCGACAGATGGTGTTTTGTTTGGCAAGAACGCAAATGAGAACATCGTGTGAGTGACGATATGTTATCGCGTTCGTGAGATCTAGACGAGCCTTCAAAGAGCCGATCAACAGATCTGAACAATTTGTCTCTTTACCATTCCCATCACAGCCTATCAAAAGTCATACATACAACGTAAGCCTCCCCCATGGGTTGCTTAATAAGTAAATTATATAAATTACCATAGTTACCACGTTTGGCAAGGATGTTGGCAACCGCAGTTTTCTTTTTAAGCAGCTGTTATCAGGTTGTCAGATGCTGTCGACATCTCCTGATTAGTTTCCCTCTGTCGCCTCTTACGACACCCACGGGATGATATGGAGTAGTGGATATTTTTTATCGCCCCTACATGGTAACAATACATATGAACCTCTATTACCCTATAACATATTTCTGTCCCTTTCCTAATTTCATTCGTTGCCCAAGCAATAAGCCATTATTTACAGCTCTGTTTTAAATTACAAGTACGGTTAAACGGCACCGACAACGAATTACCTCGCACCGTGAAAACGTAATCCACCTGATCGAAAACACGTCTTGCGACTTGTAATTACTCTTATAAAGGCTCGAAATCAATTATTGGGTAACTGCTTTCTCCAACGCCCGAAACCCCAATCATAAAAACAATGTGAGATCGAATCACGATAAAGTTCGGCCCTGAGTTTAAGCGGATTCAAAGCTTTCAAATTGGGTAGCGATATATTTTCAACATTATTTACAATATTCGCTTTTGTTAAAGATGTCAATATTCCATTCGCGAATCTATTTAATTTCGTAAAAAATAAATTACATAAAGAATGCCAAGTAAACTTACTTTCGAAGAACTAATCAATCATTCAAAGTCGAATGGGAAATAAGACCAAATCTTCTACATAGTATATTTAAATTTCATAATTTGCATTATAATAAAAACTAAGTTTACATAAGTTGGCAATACGTGGTAATAAGCACCATATATAACAACATCGATACGACTAATTGTCTAAGAAACTGAAGTGTTTGGGGATTGGCAACTTCGTTGAAAGAAAACCAGCATGAAATCATGATTAAAATATTAATAACGTACTTAAAAATATCATAAGCATAAAAAGGTTGTATTTTATATAAGTGTGCAGTTTAGTGGCAATGGTCCATCCATATAACTCGAAGAACCGACAATCGATGTGGAAGAAAGGTTCTCGAGTGGCAGCTTCGTTCATAAACGAAGTATCTGTGACTTGAACTAACGATCCGTGGAAAGTATGCGGGAAGTCGATCGATGCAGGTTGCTTATTGGCCGTGTTTTGTGGCATTCCTTGTGGTAACCCCATGTTCCGGAGTGGACTTGTGAACAACTGTAATAATAACGATGATGTTGAAAATATATGCTATGCAAAAACATCCTCACCCATAAAGTTCAGTTTGGTATGTTATAATTTTCTGATATAAACGTAACACGTTTTAAAATCTGCTTCTGTCAAGAGTTACTATCAACACGCGCCTAAACGATGCGCTATATTTCACGAGCTAGCACTTTACGAGCGCTAAGCGTAAACAGAATATACGGCGAAATACGGAACCCGAGTAAATGCCCTCCCGTTTTTTCATCACCATTTATTAATATTAGACGGAACTAGCTTTTTATAAACATTATGTATAGACAAATTCCGCTGTGCAATGGCGGCGTACAAGAATCTACTACCACATATCATAAAGAAGTAACGGAGAAAAACTGAAGCAGAAGATTTGCAGCAACATCTTCCTGATAACAAGTCACATACATTAAAAAACTGGGGTTGGTGACCCCCAAGCTTATCTTCTATGGCATACTCCTCCAATGAGACAATCTACGGGGGATGCCGATGTTCAGCAGAGAACTTTAAAAGTCTGTAAAGACGACATTAATGACGATGAATAGGTAAATTAAAATGAAAAAAAAATATGTAATTCTTTATTGTGGTGTCCTTATTTTTTTCACTTAGGCGTTAGCTTTGTTACCCTTTTAAGAAAAAAAGGAGTTAGCTGTTTAGAATACCAATATTCAAATTTAATAATATTCAGAAAAGTAAAGGTAAATTCGGATGTTGTCAAATTTAAACCTTTCTCAATATTTTGAATATTCCCAAATTCTCATAAACTTCACACTCTCCAATTCGTATGGCAGGCGCGTTCACATATTTTTAAATATGTAATTCTAAATCCCCTTTTTATTCAAGTTTTACATGTTATTTATAACTAAGGTTGAATGTACCTACATATTATGATGACGTATGTGCTGTAAGTAAACAAATAAGAATAAGTAAAATCTTAAAAAAACCTCTACATCCATCACAATAACAATCTCACAAACGTCAAAAACATGTCAGTCTTTGGGTTTTGCTGTCCGACTGAATGGCATCATGCATTTAGAACAATGGTTTGGAATATATAATTAAAAATGTGTAGGTTTTGTCTGCCCTTACAATGTATGTGTTATTACTATCTACTTCCCATTTGAATAATAAAATTGTTTCATTTTTTATTTAAAAAAAAAAAACAAGAAAAAAAGTGATTTGTACTTTTAAAAACTACAGAAATGGACTCTAGGGACCTCATGACGTGAAGATATTGTAATTTGGAGTTCACTAAACTAAATTCAAAAAAGTTTTAGTTATTTGGAGTAACTACTAATACGCGGTTAAATATTATATATCTTATAATAATCTACCTAAACTTACGACTACGCATTTAGTTAGTATTTCTTTTTTCCAATAAAATTATAGACCATAGTCAAAAGGACAATCTCTTTCCCTTTCTTTTTTACTACTACTACCCACACTATGATTTTCTCTTGTATCGCATGAGGCAGCTTAAAAACAAAAAAAAATCACTAGATTAAGAATCCATATAAAAAAATATTTATAGACCACATAAATAGGTACTTATGCTGTGCAAAGAACTCACATATGAAAGTTAACTTAGACGTTTAGATGTTTGTTAAGCAATCACGAATGAATTTGAATGAACTATATCTTGGTGGTTTTTTATCTTCACACCCTTTCAACGCAAGAAACTGCGCTGGTTATATATAAAGTAATCACGTAAATACAATAAAATGGGGCGCCTTATGACTTTATGACCGACAGTGAACGCGATCCGTCTGGACAAGGGTTAGGACTCAATGCCAAGGACAAAATAATGTTCACGGGCATTTTATAAACGGACAAATTTTTAATTTTTAAACTCTTTTAGTGTAATATAACTAATAATTCAAAATTGGTCGAATACATGCTAAACTTACATAATTCCATACAAGGAGAAATTTGAATACGGATAATTTAGGTACAATCATTACGTGCACAATATTTTTACGTGATAGAGCCACGCTACAGCTATATTATGGTTAAAACACGAATGGGTCCACGCTCTCACAGAATACCAACGTAAAATAGCAGCTTAATGCTGCAGTGTTTCGTATGGTGAGTGTAGAGATCCGGGGACCCTTTTTACTGGAAACGAGGCATTTCACCTTAGTCCTCAGGAGTGGCAACACATTTACATTTTAATTCTTAATCGAGGATAGATGTAGATGTCTATAGGCCATAGCATCCACTTACCATCAGGTGGACTGTGTGCTCGCTTGTCATTCTTATTCTAAGCATAGCATAAGCATAAACACTTACGCCTGTCACCCAGAGGGGTAGGCAGAGACCACGGACTTCCATTTGACACGATCCTGACATACCTCTTTCGCCTCCTTTACATCCATATATCTACGCATACATGCTCGTCGGTTAAGGGTACTTTTAACGTGGCCCATTTTCAAAATATTGCCAATTTGGTCGATAAACTTTTTTCTAGGGCGTCCCTTCCCGACTCTGCCGTTCACATCTGCCATATAAATTTGTTTTGTCACTCTTTCCTCATTCATTCTTTCTACATGACCAAACCACCGAAGCATTCCTTTCTTAATCCTGGTCACAACATCATCTTGCATACCACATTTATCTCTTATCATGCAATTTCTCATCCTGTCATTCAGATTCAACCCTAGCATACTCCTTAAAGACCGCATTTCTACAGCATTTATTCTACTTTCGTGCTTCTTCTGCCACACCCAGCTTTCACTACCATACATTAAAGTAGGGACTAACACAGCATTATGAATTACCATACGTGCCTTTTTTGATACATTCTGGTTCTTCACAATAGAGTGTAGTGCCCCATTCACTCTATTCCCTGCATTTACTCGTCGTTCTATATCCTTATCATATCCACCATCCCTGCTAAATACACATCCCAAATACGCAAACTCATCCACTTGCTCAATTAACTCTCCTTCTATTCTTATTTCACATACCGTTTTGCTTTCTTCTCTTTCAAAAACCATCACTTTCGTCTTACTTGCGTTCACTTTCATTCCCCTTTCTTTTAATGCCCAGTTCATTAATGTAACCATCATTTGCAACTCAGCCGCCGATGACGCAAATATGTCTTGTCATCGGCATACAAAAGGCATTTGACAGTTAACTCGCCCATTCTTAACCCACATTCTTCATCTTTCAAAGTTTGCAAACACCTGTCCATAAATAGGTTGAACAGCCAAGGGGAAGCCACACAGCCTGTCTGACACCCTTTCGGATGCCAAACCAGTCCGAGTAGATCCCATTGATCCTGACACAAGCACAAGAATCCCTATAAAGAGACCTCAATGCCTGTATCAAACCAGCGCTCAACCCATATGAGTTCAGTGTTTGCCATAACACAAACCTGTCCACTCTGTCATAAGCCTTTTCCAAGTCCATGAACGCACAAAAAACTTTCTGGTTTTTAGCCAAAAACTTCTCCGCAATCATGCGCATGGAAAAGACTTGATCTGTACACCCCATTCCCTTTCTAAAACCCGCTTGCACATCCCAAATTTTTCCATCAGTTTCTTTCATAACTCTTTCAATTAACACCTTAGCATACAGTTTACCCACAATACTAAGCAACCTGATACCACGGTAGTTTTTGCAGTCCTGCTGTGACCCTTTTCCTTTATATATTGGTACTATAACTGCTTTACACCAGTCATCCGGTACACGTTTTCATTCCCAACATAAATTAAACAAGGTGTACAGCAGGCGTGCCACCACTCCCTCTCCAGCCCTTAGCATCTCGAGTGATACTCTATCATATCCAGCTGCCTTACCTGCTTTCATGCTTTTCATTGCTTTCATTATTTCATCTACACTTATCTCCATACCCCTTTCCACTTCTTTCGGAATTTCTTGTTCATTTAATTCAGACGACTCTTCACTCATAAACACGCTTTCAAAGTATTCCTTCCATCTTTTTAAATTCGAAACTTCATCATTCAGAATACATCCATTCTCGTCTCTTATAGCATTAATTATAGGCTGTTCATTCTTATTCTATTTTGTCTTGTCATACTTATTCTATTTTGTCTTGTCATTCTTATTCTATTTAAAAAAAAACAATTGTTATTATTTTATAATTTTTTACACTAACCTTTTAATGACAGAAGTAAATTAATATTGTTGAAAAAAATATGTAAAAATGTTGCCCTCTTTTTTAAACCATTTCTTTATCTATAAAGTTTGAAACAATTTAACCACAATATACTGAAGAAGAACCAAAAACTAACTTCGTCACACCTGTATTTGAGTAACTGTATACTATAAATGTTACAAATTTTATGCATCTTATCACAAGTGTTTCGTTTTACTCATTTTGATACGATATACAAAAAGATACCACACATATCTTGTGTAATAAAATGTAGTTTCATAATGTTCAAAATATATATGTATCACGGATATCTCAATATGATCAAAGCTGTCAAAATTAATTATCTAAGATCCGTGTAAAAAACTAATAAATTTAAGCGTAGCTAATTAATTTAACATCTTTGATATAATGGATTTCCACAACGAAACGTGTATTAATTATTTTAATATGGTCGTCAAAATAGACACACCATTGCCCCGGCATCAAGTGTAACTGGACAGTTCTTTACAAAATAATGAAAATCCGCAGAAAAACAAATGGTTACAACACAAAATCTTATTGGAAACATATGCAACAAACAATCTGTTTAGGTAACGATATTTAGTGTTTATTTCACAGCAATAAACACACGATATCATGAGATGTGTTCTTAAATAAAATATAGAAAGAAAAATATATAATTATAAATACTCCTTTTCCGACAAAGGAAAATCTGAAACAAGATTTATGTTTCCACTAATTAGGTATTATTAGCAAATTTATCATAACGAAGAAACAATATACATGACGCGTAATAATGTTTCTCGAAAAACACGTCGCCGAATGTTATAATTAAAGGATCGTTTTTCACGATTTGCCAAGTTGTATTGCTTTTGCTTGACGTGTGGAAAGTGAGAAGGAAGTGTTATTAGTCACAGTTCTACTGTAAACGTTGATTTTTTACTTAAAATTAAATTAAATAATGGGAATTATGTTCTTTTCATTATGCAGGGAGTTTTGGTAGGAACTGTATCGCCGATACATTACTACTACTATATCTTAAGAAAGGTTAAAGTTTATTTTAATATGTAAAAGTGTTGCTATTTAGTGTGTTATATAACTTCGCATGAGATTAATAAGTGGAAACGATCAAACAATACATATAAATATAAACCTTAAAATATTTTGTCCACGTAGGCGCCTTGAGAACTAGGGATACTATCGTTATCGCTGCCATCAAAATCTTCCAAAATCATCGCAATGTTAAGAACAAACGAACGTTTGTGAATAAATTTGTTAATATTTTTATAAAATGTATTACAATGTGTATTACAATGTGTATTAAAATGTCTTTGATGTTTTCTTTTTGGCTAACGATCTTATAGCAACATCAACAATTCATTTTTAAAATCACGCTACGCAGAACAGAACATGACTAAAAAAACTTTAAACAGCTTGAATTCCGAAAGAAGACTCTTTTCCGCAAAAAAAAAATACAAATGATCTTCCCATTTTTCCATATCTTTAGAACACGACTGTGAACGTTTGGCGCAAACAAGAGTTTGATTCCGACCTCAAGACAAAATTTGTAGGAAAAAACACGAATAGCCTGTAATCGGCTCTAAACATGTTTCCCGTCTGAGATTGTTTCCGTGATGATAAGTGGATGCTCTAGTCTAGCACATAGACATCTGCATCTACCCTCTTTTAAGATTGAAACGTAAAGGAACTGACTCGTTCTAACATAGCCGTGGCTGAATTAACTCCACCACTTCAGCTAAAGAATGGCTGTCGTGCGAATTTGTTGAATCGACCAGAGAAGATACAGGCCCTCACAGAATACAAGCTTAGTGCTGCTGTTTCGTATTGTGAGTGACATATTCCGGGAACTCTACTGGTATTTTATCCTAACTTTCAGCGTCTGACAACATATCTTTTACTTTTTTGTTACTTAGGTACCATCAGGTCGACGGTTAACTTTCTGTAAATATTATAAATACTATGTGATTGTGCATATGGGACTGCATGGAATGACTTTACAAGAATCAAAAATTAATATTCCAGCGCCGAGTTAAATATAAAATAAAAGAAAAGTAACAAAAAAAACTACCTAGTCTACAACATAAAAGTAAATAAAAACAAATAAAGTTGAACACGTATAATCATCGTAACAACAAACGGCCGAGTATGGAAGACATAGACAGACATTAAAACATGGATTGGCGCGTTGTATTGAAAGCGGAACGTGTACAATCTGTATCCGCGGCGATCACGCCTACCGCGCCTACGCGGCCCTGGAGCGCTCCAGTACAGTCCAGTGGCACTCACAGCATAATACACAAACCGTAGTGTAACTTTGATTGAATAGATGGAATTAGTAGTAAGATCTATCTCTCCATCGGTCTGATGCCGCAGTTATGAAGCATTCGTCTCTACTCCTCATTGTATGAAGTAGGTGTGTGGCATTCCATTTTACTCTCCATCGGTCTGATGCCGCAGTTATGAAGCATTCGTCTCTACTCGTCATTGTATGAAGTAGGTGTGTGGCATTCCATTTTACTCTCCATCGGTCTGATGCCGCAGTTATGAAGCATTCGTCTCTACTCCTCATTGTATGAAGTAGGTGTGTGGCAATCCATTTTACTCTCCATCGGTCTGATGCCGCAGTTATGAAGCATTCGTCTCTACTCCTCATTGTATGAAGTAGGTGTGTGGCATTCCATTTTTTCTTCATCAGTCTGATGCCGCAGTTACGAAGCATTCGTCTCTACTCGTCATTGTATGAAGTAGGTGTGTGGCAATCCATTTTACTCTCCATCGGTCTGATGCCGCAGTTATGAAGCATTCGTCTCTACTCCTCATTGTATGAAGTAGGTGTGTGGCATTCCATTTTACTCTCCATCGGTCTGATGCCGCAGTTACGAAGCATTCGTCTCTACTCGTCATTGTATGAAGTAGGTGTGTGGCAATCCATTTTACTCTCCATCGGTCTGATGCCGCAGTTACGAAGCATTCGTCTCTACTCCTCATTCTATGAAGTAGGTGTGTGGCATTCCATTTTTCTCTCCATCAGTCTGATGCCGCAGTTACGAAGCATTCGTCTCTACTCGTCATTGTATGAAGTAGGTGTGTGGCAATCCATTTTACTCTCCATCGGTCTGATGCCGCAGTTACGAAGCATTCGTCTCTACTCGTCATTGTATGAAGTAGGTGTGTGGCAATCCATTTTACTCTCCATCTGTCTGATGCCGCAGTTACGAAGCATTCGTCTCTACTCGTCATTGTATGAAGTAGGTGTGTGGCATTCCATCTTAGTCCTCAGGGGTTACAACGCTCGTTTGTCAACCTTATTATATAAAAAAAGATGCAGTAGTCACTTGAAATCATGTGAACATGTTATCTTCTATACCATTAAAAAAATATAAACGCGTTAAAATTGGAAAACATACGAGTCCAGTTGTTTTTTTATTTGGGAGTTATTGTACGTGTGCACTGCCACGGTTTTGAAACTACATGCGTTCAGACTAAGAACTATGTTCATAGACCAAAAAATATTGTCTATATTAACGGAAGAAACCATGAATATTTTCAGAAAAGCTACGATAAAAACCTAAGATTATTAAATTATTTTTGTAACTAAAAATATTGTGTTACTACTTCTAATACAATTTATCAAAAGATTTATAATAAAATGAAATTTAAAATTTTTGAAGCTCGCGTAATTTAATTTATCTAGACGCAAACTGTTTTCAAAATATTTAAAATGTTATGCATAAGTAGAAGTAACGTTATAGCTTCTCAGCTCTCTAATTTTATCTCATTTCTGTCTAAATTTTATTACTCAGAGATGAAGGTTTCCTGATTCCTTGACCGCCAATCACGTAGTAAGCCAGCATTTAATAATTTTATAAAGAAATTCGGATCTGGATTCGCGTACTGTGAAATTAACATTCCTGAGCTACCCCAGCTCTAAAGCACACAGCATGTTTTTCTTCTTTTACTTATTTTTTTTTTCAATTATATAAATAGTACTGGTAACTAATCAAATAGCCGCTTTATATCTCTTAAGCACGAGACACACTACATACTTTTACAACATAATCTTACAAGGCAATGAGTGCTCTGATCTACCCTACTCTGTGGCCACCTCGCCTTAATCATGAATGATTCATCGATACATTAGCTAATAATAAATAGTACAGTGCATAGTAAAAAGGGTTAATGCAACAATATCGAACGGGTTCAACGACCTACAGCAGGGGTTAGATAGTGCTGTCGACGGGGCGGTACCATATGTGAAAATTATACATACATAGATACAATTATGGTTTCCAGAGTCGATGAAATATGAGCTAGATTCAGCACAACTATGACTTCACGCATAAACTTTTTGTTTTAATTAAATGAGCATACATGTTTTAACCATACATATGCCTTTTGTTCCAATCGCTACATCTTTAGCTTTCTTTATTTTTTATCGTAGCTTAAAAGTTTACTGCTGGTTTAAGCTATTCCCGTTGTACAGAATATTTGGTGGATTGACTAACTTAATGCCACACATATAAAATTACACATAAAAATGCCGCCACTCACCCCAACCCTTGGAAAGTATTATAAAAATATATATTTGGTAAGTTCTAGTATGTAATCTATTTATTATACTGGCTTGCGTGTATGAATTTTATTTCTGTTTTGTGAAATTAAATGCAAAAATTTATCATTTAAGGCTTGGAGGAGACTTTTTCCCAACATGTTGCCCCTTAAAATCTGCCACCAGTTACAGTAGAACCAAACTCTATAGACCAGGTCAGATTAAATGTGAACTTTCAAACACCGGTCCCATTGCAATTTCCAAATAGGAAATCGAAAATGGCCATGTCTCATGTTGTCTCCAGCGATATACGTCATCCTATCTCACGACAAATGTGTAAAATTCAAATATAATTGATGTGATAACATAGACTGAGATCAGGATACTGAGTCAAGAATGGGAACGTAACGTACAATGATATGTGATCAAAATCAGGGCTCTCAATTCAATAAGAAAATTGTGTGACCACTGAATGATCCAAGCAAATATAAAAAAAATTATGCACACCACTTGTACTTTTCATAAATGTAATTCAGAGTTTCTGTGTACGTCTTCTACATAGTCAGTAAAGTTATGGCCTATACACGTCCCACTGCTGGGCACAGGCCTTCCCTCATTTCTGAGAGGGTTTTAGGAGAAGTGAATGTCCGCGGCGCTGCCCCAATGCGTTTAGGCAACTGGAGACTGGTGGAACTTCACATGTCTTCGAATTATTTTTTCTTATTTGTCAGACATGCAGGTTTCCTCACGATGTTTTCCTTCACCGCCGAGAACATGGTAAACAGCACTTAAAATTGCAATTAACAATTTCATTGGTGCCGGCGGGGATCGAACCCGGTTTGCTCGCGTACTGTGAAATTTTTTACAGCGAGCGCTAAACATCTGAGCTACTACGGCTCCTATTGTCTGAATACTCATTACATTTCAAAATTAACGAAATTCGTTCCCGTTCTTTTTTTAAAGGGACTGCAATTTTTTCTTAACTTAAAGAAGCAAATAATAAAACACAAGTCGGCTATAAGTTCACTGTACGTGAACGGATCATTAATTCCGCTGAGTTTCACTCGGCTGTAAAGGGATACCATATAAAAGTACCGCGTCGCGCCACCGGATTAATAGCACAGAAATATATAGGTCACGCATTGAACCAACAATTTTCAAACAGCGGAAAAATGTTCAAGTCAATTCAAAACAAATTAAATAAGAAATTTCAATTAAAAAATAATTAGTACCTACTTTACACCACGAGCCATGACACATCAAGACAACAGGAAAAATAATCTTTACATATATAGATACTAGCTTGCTAGGCAGACTTCGATCAACATTGTTAATCGAAGCAGACAGACGTTGTTCTGCCCTTTTCGACGACCCTTTGTCATGTCCTATAAAAAATAATTTAATTCGCAAAAAAAACAATGTGGGTCACTCCTGGGCAAAAAAACTATGCTATCTCTCAAGTTGGACCAAACTGCGCACGGTGTGCACATTTAATTAAAATCGGTTAAGTAGTTTAGGAGTCCATCGCGGACCAACAACGTAACACGTAACTTATATATATTAAGATTTTTTCTGTCCGTGTGTATGTGACTGAACTCCTTCCTAAACGGCTAGATGGATGAAATTTTGTGTTGATTTGAAAAGTTTAGATTTAGATCCGATAGGTGGCGCTGTTGTCGAGATCCAGAAATCACCAGTGCGAAGCCGGGGCAGATCGCTAGTAATTTAACAATCTTTAATTACATTACGATGTGAACACACTCATTACATTAGGTACTGTAGCGTCTGAAATTCATCTCGAAAGTTAACTTGCAACGTAAAATTTAAAAGCCTAAAAATAAATACGGGCAAAATCTTTTGTGAGTAATGATTTACAGCAGGTTGCAAAATTTGGAATGTTTTTTCTTTTTTTTTTGTTGACTAAATTAAAATTCGTGTTATTATTGTAATTATAATCAAAAAGTAAGTATTTTTAATGAGAGTAAGTACATTGTCTTAGACTGCACATTATAGTATAGAACATCTAAATCTAACACCTGTTCCATTTCATAAAGCAACGCCATACATTATAATCACTAATATTTATTATTTATAATAATTTTTTTTATAACGTTACCTCCACACTAGAATTTTTTTCTGTATCATGGAGGCAGTTTATATACATAAATTGCGCTAGGACAAACATCCAGGGCCGGAACAATTACTTGTAGGCCATACAAATTGTTCCGTTGTCTGTTCCGTGCGGTATTCGAACACGCGGCCCTCGGCGCTATAATTCATTGCTAAGATACTGCACCACGGAGCCGTCAGTTTAATTATAAAACGTACACTTCATTTCCTGACGCAAAAAAACTATTGTGACGATAGGTCATTGCAATCTAAAATCATTGCCTGTGACATATTTTACAAGTGAAATTACTATAACCAAACATTAAAAATTATTTCAATGTTAGCAATCATTTCCCTGCCTAAGAAAGTTGTATCCCGTCAATTGTACGAATTAGCTATAAAGTATCTTATAATTCCACCAATTAAAACACTAATACCAATTAATTTCAATTAAACTACCAACACATGTAGAATAATCTGTCCGATAATCGGCCATCGGCCAACATAGATGTTTACATATGAGCGAGCATGGACGCTAATCAAATCGTCCGGTTTTAAAATCTGTGACGAGACACAAAATTCCGATCCGAACCGATCGAGTTCGGGCGATAGCATGTCAGAACCAGCTAGATCATTATAGATTTTATCGCATACAGAAACTACAAGTATAACCATCTTCTGCATCGCTGATCTAGTGGTTGTAAACACCCATCCTGGGTCAAAATCCGTTACCGGATTTTCTAGCAAGAAATTCACAATAGCAGCTTCAAGCCTCCTGGCTTGGCAGTGTTGGCAGTGTTTCCTCGTGCCTTGAAAAGCACGTAAAGCGGCCCTGCGATTGATCTGTCTCCGGTCGTGTCAGATTACTATTCCATCGGATGAGAGTGATGGAATAGAGAGTGCACTTGGGCACTATAAACCTATTCTGCTAAAGCTACAATTTGTCTGTACCACGTAAAATAAATAAATTAAACGTATAAAAACAAATTTTCAATCAGGCTTTCAATTAGGAGTAGTATTGGTAAAAGGAAAATCTGTAAGCATTTGTCATAGACGAGGCACAGATAAAGCACGCGTCTGAATTATTTATTTTACATTATCCTTCATTTGCATGCGCTGTACATAACTACACATTATCTATACATTTAAATAAAATTGAATTGTCTGTTGGTAATATCGAGCTGAGGCGTTTATATGCAGGAGATAAATCACTAATAACAATTTTCAAAACTTTTGTTCTGAATGTCTGTCCGTCCGTGCGTCAGATTGGGAATCGAATGTAATTGAACTTCGCGAAAAGCCAGAGAGCAATGCCAGTAGTAATAAAATAAAGTTAATAAAACAAATGGTTTTTGATTATATTAAATCTAGTACCACCAGTACCAGTACCAGTTACTCTACGCCACCGAGTCAGTAATTCATTCTCGTGGCGATGTATACTCTTTTACAACAAAATCCCAGAAAATATACAAAATTTGTCATACGCAAAGTTCAAAAATTTCATTAAACTATGTTTGTATAAAAGGGTTATTATAATATTAAGGAATTTATGGAGGATAATAACCCCTGTTAAAGGTGATCGCTACCAAGTTATTTCTAATTTGTCTTGTGTTGTTAATTTTAAACATGATTGTAAGCTATTATTTGAAAAAAAAAATAGTCCCGTTGGGTTTCTTGCTGGTTCTTCCCAGGACAAATGTTTTTTTGCGAACCAGTGGTAAATGAAAAAAAATTGACTTTCAATAAATATTGTTTATAATCTACATTAAATAAAAAAGTTTCTGTTTCTGTTTCCAAAAAAGGCCACATTAATAGATCTTACACAGGAGCCGGGGCGGGTCGCTAGTTAAAAACACTTCCAAAAATTTGTATTTACAATCATGAATTACGGAGCTGTTGCTCTCATACAAATAGTTTATGCCCTGGAATAAAGATTAAATAGAACTGGTATTTTCTTAAAAAGAAAATATTAGGTAATAGATATCTCTTCTGGCCTATCTTTTATATGACAAGACAAATAAAAATATTTTAAGAAAAAGTAAAGAATAACTTAAAGTAAAAAGTAAAGTTACAGCCTATTATACGTCCCACTGCTGGGTACAGCATTGGCCTCCCCCTCATTTCTGAGATGGTTTGAGGGCAAGGAAGTGTCCGCCCCAATGGCGAACTTCACATGTCTTCGAAATTTTTTTTTCTTATTCCTCAAACATGCAGGTAAGGCAGGTAAATCAGCACTTAAAATTGCAATTAACAATTTCGTTGGTGCCGGCGGGGATCGAACCCGGGTTACTCACATTCTGTTATATTTACACACATTTACTGTTGTTTTGCGAGCGTTAGCCATGTGAGCTACCACGATACCAGAATAACTTAAAAAACTAAAAAGAGTAAAAACTATTGGTCCTGGTCTGATTGCAGTGCTAACATTATTTCTCGTAGAATCGAGGCTCGGACTTTACATTTTTATTACAATCTTCAACATCTATTTTTCCAACCCTAGGGATGGATGTGTTCTTTTAATATATATCGGACCACACCTAAACTATAAAAAAACCTATTTAATAAGATAAATAATTTTTAATATCGGTTCCGGCGTTTTCCAGAAATCAGTGAACAGATATAAAATACATACGCTTGTATTATAGAACCTCCTCGGTGGAAAAAAATACTGATGTGCTTACCGTACCATTGCAAAAATGTTATATATATAATATGTTTTATATAATATATAATATGTAAATACTTGCATCGATAACATTGTGAAATAATATTAAATAATTTGGCCTCTATTTTATCTAGTAAAAAGTTATCAAGTGCGTGTTAACCACTCGTAATACGCGGTTCCGTGACTCAATAAGTAAAACTTTAATCAAAATTAGTCAGTAGCAGCTGTTTTTTAGATATTTCCAGAGTGTAATAACTAGTTTTATCATGTGATAATGCGGGCAATTATGGATATGGAAAAATTATAACCGAGTTTACATGGAACGAAAGTGCTTAATAATATAAATTTTTAACATTTTCTTGATTTAAAATTGAAACGTGTATCGAACGAACTTTTTAAATTTTGTATAATTTCTATAGCGTATGAAGCTGTGTGAAATTCTAAGGATTTCTTGTATGATAGCGGAACCTAAAAAAATATCTGGCCGCACCGTTGTGTCTATTGATGTATTTTAATAAAATCGAAAAAGTGTGGTTCGTCAAAACGCAAAACGACACAACCCAATGATCCTCCGTCGAATAAGCAATAAATTTAAAAAAAAATCCACTGTAACACGAATTGGACTGTTCAGAGTCAATGCATACACACATTTCAAAGTTAGATCACAGACCGACATGCATTTGAGGAAAATGGAAAAGCATGATTAATTTAATTTTAATTTAAAAAAATATGTCGCCTGCGAAAATAATCCATACGAAAAGTTATATATTGCTATATTTTGACAAAAGTTGTTAATTATAGAGTTCTCATAAAAATTGATATAGAACAATTATTTGTACACATGCTGAAACAGATAACTTACAAGAAATAACTTTGTTTATGACTATTCAATATAGAGATCTTTTTAAATATACTTTTTTGTGTGGTGTTTATCATATAAAATTAAAGAGAAGTTTTAATTATGAAAATCATCATAATTTAAGTACTTATACATAATCTAATGGAAATACGAACAACATTGCATTATCATTGCAATAAAACACAAACTTGCCTATTAAACACTTATTACAGCGAACTTCCGTGGCAAACACACTACTAAATACACTGTGGGTAAATACTGTAAAAACGGCACTTGCACTGGATTTCCATAATATAAAAAACGTAAATTAAAAAGTAAATGGCGATCGGTCGCAAGTCATACGAAACCTACCGCAACGCGTCGCATGTTATCGAACGGAACACTCGCAAACATTCCCGAACATAGTACAGTAATAACACGGGTAGTCAAGCCGGCGTGCGACGCGGCACTGCGGGCGCTAGCGTCCGCGTGTACGCAATCCAGACTCCTAACGTCCTAACTCTACACCACCTCAATGGAACTTCGACCCAATTACACCCCAAAAGCAACGAAAATCGTGCATCCAGCATCAGGAACACCAATCGATGCTCCTAAACACGGCAACAGATCTTCCGCCTCCGCTCTTGTCCTAACAACAGTGAATTCGTAATTTTTTTGTTAATTTTGTTTTTGTTTCATTGTCAACATAAGAAACGCATGCATATAATGTATGACAATACAATATATTTATTAACATAAAAGCCGAATGCTGCGAGATGCCGACAGACTTCTCAAATTTCATTTAGGACGGAATAAGGATTCCCTGTAGTGCGAAAATAATTGCACGTCAGAAAACTCATTGAAAATATTTTTGAGAAAGAAATTTTCGAAACTCCCAATAGGATAACTAACAGATTGCAAACATATATTTATAATAAAGGAAAAATATGAACGCTGATAATTACTAACTTAAAATAGCATTGCACATTAACGGAACTAATATGCTACGATGTCCGGTGCCGGTTTTAAAAGAAGAACATGTAAATGTGGAAAGGTAATTGGTAGACTAAAACTAATTTTTTTATAGAAGAAGAGGCACACGAGCATACGGTTCACCTGATGTTAAGTGACTACCGCCGCCAATGAACATCCGCAACACCAGAAGAATTGCAGGTGCGTTACCGACCCTTTAGAAAGGAGTAATCTCTTTTCTTGAAGGTCCCCAGATCGTATCGGTCCGGAAAAATCGCCGGTGGTAAATTACTCCACAGAGAGGCCGTACGCGGAAGAAAACTCCTAGTGAAACGTACAGTGGTGGACCGCCAAGCATCCGAATGGTGTGGATGGTATCGGGACGTTTGCCGCGTAGTGCGTTCATGAAATTTGGCGGCTGGGATTAATCCAAACAATTCCTCAGAGCACTCCCCGTGATAGATGCGATAAAATACGCAAAGAGATGCAACATCTCTTCGCAGCGCCAGTGAATAGAGCCGATCGGAAAGCACTCGATCGTCGACGATTCGAGCTCTGCGGTCAAGTGGAAGAAGCTGGCACTGGGAAGCCCCAGCCCAGAGATGGGAACAGTGTTCCATGTGCGGCCGAGCCGGCATGAAATATTGTCCCGCTCTGCTGAGCACGCCAACCTTTTTAGAGGCCAATTTGGCCTTCTCTGCCAAGTGACCACGAAACTGAATGTCACTCGATATGTCGACGCCGAGGATTCCGATACTGGCTGAGTCAACGAGTGCCTTGAAACATAGGAGATACGACAAAGGGGATCTTTTTAGTGGTTAACGCGTAAACTTGTGTCTTCTGAGGGTTAAACGAAATGAAGGTTAAATGAAGAGTTAAGAATTCAGGAAATCCGAAAAAGCTCTTTTCTTTGACCCTGCATTTCATTAACCTAATGGCAATACACAGACGTACATAGCTGAATCAATAAAAACAATTAACCGAGAAATTTTAGCCTTTAGATTTTTCGATTAAATCATAACCAAAAAATCTTGAATGGTTAGTGCTAACAATTGTATATATTAATTCCTGAAAACAATAGGACTCAAAATTCCACATTTGCGCAATCATGAGCTAGATTTCCCAGGTTAATAACACAAAGGCTCTTCTCTTATTACTTCAAAATTATGAAAACGTCGCCCTCGTTTAAGCAAATTGTAATGCTGAATAAGAATCTGCGGGTGGTCTCGTCAAAATGTTCAAAAAACGCTTGGGAATTAGGGTCACTTCGTTTATTAAAGTTAAATTAAGTATAAAAATGACGCCAAAAACAAAATGTTTTTGACAAGATACTCTCTAAAAAACTGTTATATTAACTAAAAATTACAATATACGTATTTAGTTTTAGGTTGACTTGACTTATTTTTCAACTTTTAGTCGTAATGGGCTGTGATGATAACGATAATAATGTACTTTATTTATCATAATCAGTAAGGTCTAAATTGATCTTGATATTAAAAGACTACATTTAATATCGTAATTCCAAATAAAATATAACTAGTTACAGACTAATATTATATATAAATATTATCACCATTTCTGTTAATAGTTTCCTCCTTTTACATAAATAAGGCAAACGGGTTAAAATTGATAGATGGCGTAAAATATACTTTAATAAAGACAGTAAATCGTTTTTCACTTTAGCCCCCTTGAGTACACAGTCCTCCCACAAAATTTCCGGTTGGCTAGAAGAAAATGGCATATGGCATTACGTCCGACGTTTGTACCTTTAGTACAATAAAGTGTATATATTTTTTTTATAATTAAATAAGACAGAAACAAAAATTTAGACAATGTGAAAACGTATGATTGACTAAAAAAGCAAGATTTGTTAATCGTTTATTTAAAATCCCTTTTCCGATACCTACATTAGATTAGTTCATCTCCACTACTACTTTGCATATATCTTATTATCATATAAAAAGTCAATTTCTGTCCGTTAGTCTCGCAAGAACTCGAAAATGGCTCGACCGATTTTTTGTGTTTTTGTATAGGTCCCTGGATAGTTTAAAAACTCTCTTGGATCTGGTAGGTGGGGCTGTTGTCGATATTCAGAAATCATCCATGCGAAGGCGGGGCGTATTGCTAGCCATTAATACAATTTTAACGAGACGATCAATTCTTTTTGTAGTTGCGAATCAGAAAAGAGTCCAGTTGTACTATGGAGGCAGTGTAAAGAAAAAAAAATTCGATTGCTTTCCAGAAATATATTTCTTTTTTGGGAAACCATCGAAATAGAACAGTGTTTTCTATAAATTCTATTGTATCAATTTTTTTATAGAATAGGGGTGACTATCGAGCACACAGTGCACCTGATGGTAAGTGGACGCTGTGGACCATACACACCTACATCTATCCTCGATTAAGAATCAAAATACAGATGCGTTGTAACCCCTGAGGACTTAAAAAGTGTCTCCGGTTCTCTACACTCACCATACGAAACACAGCAGCATTAAGATGCTATTTTACGCTGGTGTTCTGTGAGAGCGTGGTCCTACCCCGGGCTACAGATTAGTAAACAATGATATTTTGTACGATGTTAAATTAGGAAAACAAAACAAAACAACAGAAAAATCTATAAAGTGGACCATCTGTTTAATTACTTCGATCACAATTACACATTATACAGCAGTAACCTTTCAGAACCGTTTTTATAGATTGTTGGTTCTACTAAACATCTTAATACGTTAACGACCAAAAACTGATCATGATATGTCAATAATTTTAAAACATATCACCAAAATGTCTAAATTATCGTTACGTAACTTATTAAAGAAAATAGAATATCTTTCGCATCAAAAATGTTGAAAGAAGGAAATGTTGCCTAAAATTTCAAACAGCAAAAATATTTTTATGCAAACTCAAGCAGGCCAAAATTTTACAAAGAGTGTTCAATTGGCGTAATTTGCACAAGTCGGCAACATTCAAGCACTGAATTACAAAAGAGCTTCACAAACACAAAATTAGCTCCAAAGAGAAAGGATTACATCGGCACCTGAATAGGCTGTAACGATATTAACTTCCCAAAAGACTCCCTTAGCGTTCACATAAACCAGTCAAGTTGAGATAAATGAAGTGATTTAATAGCATTATGAGATTACACGTTCCTCTTGTGCGCTTTATTGATTCTTCATATTTCAGACTTAGCGCCTTAGCCTCGGTGGTCTCCAATGGTGAAATATGTGGTATGATAAATTCTAAAATGCCATTTTGCTCTTTGCGTACTATTTATTAGGAGTTCGGTGTTATAAATTTATGAAAGATTGATGATAGGAACGTATGTACTTCATATTATAACGGTGTTTAAAAATAGCAAATATCTATTTATTAGTTAGTCAAAGTCAATGTTAAAATCAAAACATTTTATTCAATTACATAAATTGTATTCATTTTAGATGGCAACTTAAGAATCAGTATTATCAAGCATCTAAAAGAGTACCTAAGAAACATCCGATTATTTATTAATTTTGATTTCATTTATCCTATCACGATAAACTGGTGATGGAGGCAACACCTTTGAAGCAAGGGCTTCGGCTCTGCGCTCTAGAACAAGATATGCATGCAAGTAGTAATTATTTTCAATGGTACGTGCAGAATAAAGTGCTTGGTGACTGTATAAGGATATAGCTTACACTATATCGTCCCGTAGGTCTCGTTAGAAGCGACAGAGAAAAACTAGGAGATGGGCAGCTAGTCTCTCTTAATAACAATTAAAAATTAATGATTTCTTATATTTACGCGAACACTACACATGATTAAAACTACTTTTACGGATTTTATCGCGTTTATTTTTGCTTTTAATTACTTTTATTTTTAATTCCCGACGTTTCGGGCGCTTTCCAGCACCCATGGTCACGGGGGACTGAGATGACTGACGTCCCGATGTCATTGTTAAACCCGGAGTACCTTCAGCTTTTTTTAATTGCATAGATCGGACCATAAACCATAAACCATAAACAATAATTAAAAAAGCTGAAGGTACTCCGGGTTTAACAATGACATCGGGACGTCAGTCATCTCAGTCCTCCGTGACCATGGGTGCTGGAAAGCGCCCGAAACGTCGGGAATTAAAAATAAAAGTAAATAAAAAGTAAAAATAAACGCGATAAAATCCGTAAAAGTAGTTTTAATCAATTAAAAATTAAAAAATGAGGTCGCTTATCCGTCTTCCAAGCTTTGACAAATAACCCCGCCTTTGAGGCAATCTATGTCGGAGGCCTATCTTGAACAGTGGATTTTTTTAAAGAATATTAACAATTCTATAAACATTACTAATATTCCCCTTAACCATTCGTGGTAAGCTTAAATTGCTTGTGTTACGAGTGGTTCACGCCAGTAGTCGAATGGCGGATTCGAACCCACGACCTTTTTGAGTTCGCGGTCCGCGCCCTGCCATTAGGCTACTGTCGCTTTATTAATTGAATATTGATATACAATATGTAACTTATACTCATAATACAACATACACTGAATCTTTAGTTAAACAATTTTATGCACTGATTATTTATCAAATTAGTTATACTAATTCCGGAAGAATGTTGTGGTCCCAGTACAAATCCACGAACGCAAAGACTTTAACGTGCTTGAAATAAAGTTCATTTTTCTTTATTTTTATTGAATGACAGAATTAGTAATAATACAAATAAAACTGCACTCTTAAAAGTCTTATTGCCTTAAATTACGGTCCATTTCAGTTTGTTTTGACTGTACAAATTTAGCGTTACTGTAATTTACGTTGTTTTAATTATTTTTGGGATAAAAAATTACCTATATTAAAAATGTTAGGAATCGATTCAGTAAACGATTCTGAACAAACTACTTTCTCAAAGTGCGTTAATTATGTTACATGTTGTATTGTGACAGTTACAGTGCAGGAAAAACGCTTTTATCCAATAATGTGTATTAAAAGCATGATGATATGACATGCGTATGACGTGCAACGTAGCCGATTTCTACATGTAGACACATGTCATGTCATTCCATGATGGCAGCCAATCGAAACGATCCAGTTGCAGTATCGAATACGATCCGTCTTCGATTACCCGTCGATTCGCACCGCTACAACTATCTTTAATTAACATGCGCCGACCACGAAACCTAGTAGGCAATCTATTTGTCAAAGTAGGCAAATTCAAACGGTACATTACGATTATAGCGGCACGTGTTTGAAGCTTCATTTTATGTCTTTTGTAATTTCAATACTTTCTAAGTGTTTATCATAATGACGACTTTCTACCACAGGGATAAAAAACCTGTTACGGAGTAAACACGAACCTTAGCATTCAGTACTAACTACTAAGGTATGTAATTGCCAGCTGGCAACAGCCTGCCGCGTTGCACTAGAGCATACTGGCGCGCTTCCTCACGATGTTTTCCTTCATCGCCGAGCATCTGGTAATTCAGCACTCAATAATACAATTAAGTTTTTTAGATTAACAATTTAATTGGTCCCACGGATAAAATTAAAATTTGTGTAAAGATAGAAGATTCGTCTGAAACTTCAGATTTATCTGAAACTTTTCCATTAGACCACCGTTAAAAAGCAGTTTCCATATCGTCACATACGAGCGCCCTCTTTTCGAAGCAAGTTACCATTTTTGAGCAGCAACCCGTTGCAATTAGCGAAACAGAAAAAAACTTAATAAGTGAGAGAGATATTTTTTCTCTTTTTTTTTTCAAAAAACGTTACCCTCACAGTAGAATTTTCTCCTATATCGTGAAGGCAGTTAACAAATTACATAAAATGCACTAGGACCAACATCCTGACCCGAAACAACTATTTGTAAGCCATAGAGATACTAAATTCCGTGCAGGATTCGAACCCGCGTTTCTTAGCGCACAAAGCGAAATTGTCACAAAGATAATGTAATTAAGAAAAATTATTTTGTGACATACCACATAGCCGTACTATTTTTATTTATTAATTAGAGTAATAATTAAAGGTTAAGTAATTGTACTTTTCTTGTTTTTTTTATAGGATAGGGTGACAAACGAGCACACAATCCACCTGATGGTAAGTGGTTGCTGTGGCCCATACACATCTACATCTATCCTCATATGCAATTCAAAATGCAGATGTGTTGTCACCCGTGAGGACTAAGATGGAATGCCTCGTTTCCAGTAAAAAGGGTCTCCGGTTCTCTACACTTACCATACGAAACACAGCAGCATTAAGCCACTATTTCACGCTGGTATTCTGTGAGAGCGTGGTTCTTCCCCGTAATTGTAATACTTCTCTCACCCCCGTGTCTCGGAAAGCACGTAAAGCCGTTGGTCCTGCGCCTGATCTCTCGCCGGTCGTATCGGTTTACCGTCCCATCGGATTATGAGAGTGAGGGAATAGAGAGTGCACCTGTGCTTGCGCATACACTTGGACACTATCCTGTCCTGCGCCGATGGCCAGCCTCCGTTGAGGCTGACCGCCGTGACTGAAATTCGGTCCGGAGGACATTATTATTATTATTCTATTCAAATCAAAATCAACGTTAATTTAATAAAAGTTTTCTTTATTTAAAAAAACTATATAATTTTACACAACTACGTCAGTAGCGGAGCGTTTTATATAACTGTCCCACGTCCCACCAGCAATTCACTTGTCAGCACATTTACCATGAAAAGCGGACGGAATGGCTTAAATTGAATTCCGCGAACGCATTAGCTACAATTGCAATTTACGTCGTCGGAATTTAAGCGCCACCATCCGCTACCGAACAAAGCCAATTCGCCGTTCCGCTTCACCAAAAGAACAACAGTTTCAACGTTCCGGTAAACGCATTTTCGAGCCGTGGGAACTATTCCGTAGGCTGCTACCGTGAACTATCTTAATAAATCAATTATTCATTCATTTTATATCGTATTAATTGTATTTTAAAAGTCAAATTTGTTTAATAAGAGAATGTCGCTTTGTTCGGTCGACCGCCTATTGTAATATTATGAATGATAATACCGTCAGCTGTTCATTATTTGCTCGAAATGATAAGCTCAGGGATTATCTGAGCGACGTAATGTCGCTTTTCTTTTGTTATGTTTCACGATTATTAATACTTTTATGTCAACAATTTGAAATGATACAATTTTGATGTGTTTTGTGTATGTTAAGTATATTAGATTTTGCTAGAACGTTACGAATAATAGTTGTAAATGGCACACTTTAGTGAGAATGAAATCCTAAAAAGAGGGTTTTATGGGAAAAGGATCCACAAACCTCAGACTAACTACAAGTCCAACCCCAAAAGAAGTAATTTTCGTGGTAGAGCCATGCTGCAGTTTTATTAGTAGTATAGTTGTAGCACGAATAGGTCGGCTCGACCGGGGAAGGACCACGCTCTCACAGAATACTAGCGTCAAATTGAAGCTTCTGTGTTTCGTATGGTGAGTGTAGAGAACCGGAGACCCTTTTTACTGTAAACGAAGCATTCCATCTTAGTTCTCATGGGTGACAACGCATCTGCATTTTGATGTAGATGTCTATGTGCCACAGTAACCACTTACCATCAGGTGGACTGTGTGACAAACGAGTTGTCACCCTATCCTATAAAAAAAAACAATCCAAAGCCTAATAGAAACCTTTCCAGAGAGGCTGCAGTCTCCGGCATATCAAAGAATCCTCTTCATACTAAGAGTGAACATTGAGACCATTATTCACAATACTGCCATCGGCCAATAGCATGGATACACTTGCTTTGAGGAGCACACCGCAAAGCAATTCCCGAAGCCGAAGAAGGAGTTGCCTGGTTGTGCGTATTGTTGACATGGGCACGCGGCTAACAACCAGGTACAGTACTGTATTCATGCTGCTTGCGCGCTCATCGCACAAGATCAGCGACACAATTCAGACCTGTTCCTATAACGTCAAAGGCGTCAACAATGGAGTCAAGTATATACGCTCATAAAAGCTCCAAAAGCGTAACTCTAACCCTAGATAGATAACCTACGTCGAATCGACGTAATTGATTTTGGAAAACCGATATAATTAGTTTGTTTTTCGCGTCACTAAGCTGGCCTTTCCTGCCAACTCCGTCGGTCTTTGGTATAGTATAGTATAGTATAGTACACACCCGTATCGCTTAGGTAAATGCAACACTTTCGTCATTATTTACCTGCCGTACGTCGAAGTGACGTATCGTTATCTTTAGTGTCAGTTTTTCGACTTTAGGTTTTAGTGACTTCTTTGAGAACAAATGTACATTTTTTATTAGATTTTTTTATTTGTTTATGGGTTACGATAAAAAAACATAATGACGTCGTAAATTCGTCTAGACGGTGCAGAAATCAGTTGGCTGCCGTAAGCCGTAAGCCAAAATCTGCAGTGCAACCAGTACCTAAGATAAAGACGCATGCGAACAAAGTAATATGTTATCCGATTGATGGCTCGTCCTTGAGTATACCACTGGAAATTATTAGATGACGTAACTGTGAATGCCTCGATGGGTTATGCACTCAACAACATTTGGCTTCATAACTCATATCAATAAAGCCATCATTGGACTGAGTTATATTAGGTATTACTTATCAATGTGCGATCCCACATTACAAAAGAGATAAATATTTGAATTATGCGGTTAGATTTTAAGTTCATTTAGCCAACAAATGTTCCGATAACCATCGATTTGTAGAAATCGAGAAACAAAGTTTTTAATATTTATTATATGTGAAATTATTTGTTATTTTTATTTTATTGTTTGCTATTAATGTTTATTAAAATTTGGACAAATTCTTTCGACTATGGAATAGTCTAACTCCAGCAGTTTACTTATACAGGTGCAAGGTGTTTTGCGTTTATAACAAGCGAGAGTAAATTATTACAAAACTAAATTTTAGACTTATTATATATTCGGCCACACGCTGAATACTGAATATTCTGCGGGCTTCCTGGTCGAATAACCGAATATCAGGCAAAAGTATTCAGCCGTGAAGAAAGTAGTGTTTATTCAGAGAGTCTTTTCTCTGAAGCCAGGATTATCTAAAAGAAGAAAGGAAGGCTAAACTACTGAACAAAAATGTCTCTGTACCATAATCTTTTAAATTTTAGTTACGATAATTCAAGTACATAGACATTTATTTGGTACGACGGGAGGTCAAAAAATTCGCGGAATGGCGGGGTTGGCGAGGGTGAGTTTACTCGTCCATATAGACCTTAGTTGAGTGACTCATTGTTAGTACCAAGTTTCAGCCTAATCGGGTCATTAGCTTTGAGTAATCAACGAGTAAACAAGTCAATCGGGAAGAAACTAGCCACTATGGAGAAAACTGAATATCGCGTCGTGATTAAGTTTCTCACCAAATATGGAAAGACACCTCAAACCATTTTTCAAGAGATGTCAGCTGTTTATGGGGACTCCGCTCCAGGGAAAACTGGGTTTTATAAATGGCATGCCGCAAACAAGAGGGGGACTCCATTAAAGACGACCCACGACCTGGACGGCCGACTGAGGCTACCACGCCAGAAATAATCGAAAAAGTTGAAAAACTTGTATCGGAAGAAGTCCGGCTAAATAAAAAACAGCTTGCAGCATTAATTAGAGTATCAGAAACCAGATCAACACCTCGGCATGACTAAAGTATGTGCAAGATGGGTTCGGAGAATTCTAGCTGCGCATCAAAAACACGAACGCGTCGAAAGTTGTCGCGAGTTTTTAGACCGCTGTGGAGAGCAAAGGCAGGAAGTTATGGCCCGAATTGTAACTAACGATGAAACTTTGGTTCACCATTATGAACCTCAGTCGGGAAACGAGGCATTCCATCTTGGTCCTCATGAGTGACAACGCATCTGCATTTTTTTTTCGTAATCGAGGATAGATGTCGATGTCTATGGGCCACAGCAACCACTTAACATCAGGTGGACTGTGTGCTCGTTTGTCACCCTATTCTATATAAAAAAGTCAAGTAAGAGTCGATGCAGTGGCATAAAAAATGCACCACCCCCCCCCCCCTAAAAAGTAATAAAGTGTCTTAATCGGCCAGAAAGATCATGGCGACGATCTTTTGGGATAGGTATAGAAAGTATCCTTTTGATTGATCATAAGGAACGTGGTGTTTCCATAACGGGAGAATACTATGCTTCTTTACTAGATCAGTTAAAAAAAGCTATTAAAGAAAAAAGGCGAGGAAAGCTTACAAAAGGCGTGCTCCTTTTGCACGACAATGCGCCCGAGCACACAGGCCATGTTGAGACGAGTTGCCATTCACCGGTGCGGTTTTGAACAACTACGCTACCTACCCTACAGCCCAGACCTGGCCTCAAAGCGACAATTATTAGTGACCAAAAATAAAGAAAGAACTGCGTGGGAAAAAATTGGCGACGATGATGAAGTAAAGTCGGCAGTCGGCTTTTTGACGCCCAAGACATATCTTTTTTAGAGGGTATTAATAAGTTATTTGACAGGCTTAATAAATGTATTAGGGTTAAAGGAGATTACATTGAAAAGGAAATATAGTTTAACGTTTCATTTCATTATCCTTCCCTACTATTCCGCGAACTTTTTGACCTCCCCGCGTAAGTTATGTTTTTTTATAATACTGAAGTTGAATTATGTTCTTATGACTAATTTAATGATTACAAGGAAAATACATTATTATAAAATAAGTCAATATTTACATTTTATCTAGTATCTGACTACAAAAAAAATACATTTTATTAAGTATTCGGTATTCGGCTGAATACTTTATAGATATTCGGTATTCAACCGAATAGGATAAAAGTAGACGAATAGGCCGAATACCGAATTATAGTCGAATAAGCGTTGCAAGTCTACCAAGTGTAATGACAGGTTTTTCGTATTTAATCATATTAAATAATAATAATTTATAATGTCAATATTAGAATAAAATAATTTTCTTTTAAAACCCGAAAAATAGTTATTGCCAAAATTAAAACCTTAATCGCCTTCCGCAAATATTAGATTATTAAACCGAATAAACTATTTAATCGAGTATTGTGCTTGTAACGTTTTAACTGTTTGTGCAATATTGATATAATATATGACCATCCAGTCGATCCAGTCGTTATTAATTGACTACTTTTCTTTAGTTTAGCAGTCACTCGATAATAATTAATAATTATGTTTAGTACCATGAATAAGAAAGCACAATAAACAAGTGTTAAAATTAAAAAAAAATGTACAAGCGACTTCAATATAAATAAAATGAGAACATCATCAATGTATTTGAAATCAATTAAACACGTATTATTAAAGATAACTCAAACACTTCTCAGGTCAGATCTTGATCAAATTTATATGGAACCACATGAGAAGCCAGCACCACACCAGCAACTTTCTTATCCATGGCACTAAACACACACACGAGAAGCACCAGCTTTGAAACAAAAAAAGATTCATCAAAATGGGTTTACCTAGAAGAAAGTTCTGAGGTAACTCATAAAACCATACAGTAGAAATGAGTAGTACCTACTTCATTTTTAAGTCGGTTAAAAATTAAAGACGTTATATAACGACGCATTATATGTTAGAACAGAACAAACTTCTAGTGTAAATATAAAATTTGTTAAATCAACCACAGCGACAAGTAACGGGTCTATATTGCGTAACTTTCTGTTTTGGCTCTCAACCAACGTAATATGGATATTGTGAATATGAATCAATGGGTGCGTTTGGCAAAAAAAGCGCTAGCAAGCGCTTACTAGCGCTAAAATAGTTTTCGGCCAGGACACGATTGCTACTTCAGTAGCGCTGACACAATCCGCCATTTTGCTTATTTAATTTGTTTGTTTTGAAGTAGAGTTTATTAGTTGTTTTTTGCAATATTAGTTTTAAGTAATATAATGACATGAATAGACATATACATGTTATTAAAAAATCATGATTGGTAAGTTTTTAATATGAATATTTTACAAAAATATATTTAAATTAGGTTAGGTTCCCCGGTTAAAACTAACATCGTGTCCTAGAGGAAAGTAGCTACTTACGATTTGACAGCGCTTACCGCTTACGATCGCCATTTTGCTTACAAGCGCTTGCTAGCCCTTTTTTCTGCCAAACGCACCCAATTTGTTCCGTTAATATAGAACGTGTAGGTATATGAGTACAGCGCCTACAACCGGATTCTGGCATAACTATGAACCGTCGGTTCAACAAAACTAATAAATTTTGTGAGTACTAACTACCTCAATCAGTCACGTCGTTTAGAAGTATATGATCAACAACGATTATAATATTGTTCTGAATAAGAGTAGAATATAAAAAGATACAAAGTATTTGGATTGGAAATCTAAACAACCATTCGTACGAGCAGTGTAAAGTACTTCGCAGGCTAGCTTGATCAGTCATAGTAAATCTTATTCGGTGTCGTGATTCTGTCCATTGTGGAAATGCTTCTAGTACAGGCACAGGAGGATATGTTGCAGAGACAGTCCTGTTATTGGTTTGCATACTTAATTTTTTTAAGTGTTCATATATTTGCTTCCTAATAGGCGAGCGTGTGTTGATAAATTCCTAACGTTGTATGTCGCAATATAGAATAAGTTATTGTTTGTTAGCTCTAGCTTATTTGAGGTGTTTGTCTCCGAAGGGTATTGGTCTCTAAAGTTAAAATGTAGTTGGGCAGAACACGTAACGAGAATGAGCGACGAGCGATGGACAATTTGTATGACGTCATGGCCAAGTCCTACTGGCACTCGGAAAAGAGGAAGACTAACATCTAGATGAGCGGACGACATCACTCGAGTTGCAGGCAAAAACTGGATGTCAGAAGCCAAAGATCGAGACCGTTGGCGTTCTCTGGAGGAGGACTTCACTCACACTACTTGAGGGGTTCATGCATGGTATTTTTATCTTAAATCTTTATTCTATTTTAAATCTATAATTTTCTTTTCTTATTTTTATTTTCATTTTATAACTATTTTTTAATTATATTGAAAACCAAAATTTTATGTATATTAAAATAAATTAGAATGAATTCTAACAAGGACATTAAATATTTTATTTTATTAAATTTACATAAATTTAATTTCAATTTAATGAATATGTAATGAGAAATAGAAATGAAAATAAATATGTAATAAAAAGGACAACAAAATGTATAGGTAACTATTCACTTTTGAGATAATAACAAAAGCAATGTAACAGTCCATTTATAACCTATTATTATAACAAGAAAATGTTATGTGCAATGCATGAAATAAAAGGCTTTTTATTTTTATTTATTTATTCATTTTATATTTGCTTCCAACTGCTCACAGTGTAACATGAATGATTTATAACATAAAGCCTTTACTCAGGCCTATTCCTTTATTTATTTAAATAATTTTGAGAGTAATTTCTATGAATATATGACTAATGATGGATTGTAACTACGGTATAATCGTTCAAACAAATAACCGACGTAATATAAATCAGCAAAATAAATTGCTTCTCATCCATGATGCTGTATTGTAATTTGTAATTGCATTGTGTTGGAAATACTCTATCTTAATATAACGATCAAGATAATGTCACTACCCTAAATAGACCATCAATATCACACAAAGGCGCTTTAATAATAATTAACATAATATAAAACATATAATAATTAAAATTAAAATTGATGGCGCTATGTTTTTTAGAAATTTAATAAACTATTTCCATAGAGATGGGCCGAATATGGATTTCACCGAATACGAATATTCGGCCGAAAGTTCGTTAAAACTTTTACCGAACCGAATATTCGGCCGAACATTATTCGGCAGAATCATCTCGGTACCTATCCGCACGGGATTAGCGCCGGACCCTGCTTCTCACTCCCCCGCTACACCCGACATGTTATTACACCATCTAGTACAGAGCAAATTGCCGGTACATGCTTATGTTTTGACTATTTCAGTGAGAAAAA
Organism: Parnassius apollo; assembly: GCA_907164705.1. Lineage (NCBI taxonomy): Eukaryota > Metazoa > Arthropoda > Insecta > Lepidoptera > Papilionidae > Parnassius > Parnassius apollo. Next base: position 4,224,776 of record CAJQZP010001576.1, read on the forward strand.
AGTATTTCGTTCATGATAAAAATGAGTGGCAAGAAATCTACTATTTGGACTTATTTTAGAGAAAGTGACGACCAAAGTAAAGTGTAATGTACTAATGTAATGTAATGTTTCTTTAATTGATTCCAAAATCATTTTATCAGGCTTTCTATTTGCTATAATTGGAAATAAATCTAGTGCCTCAAAAACCTAACGCTATACAAGTAGATTTAACCCATAAATAAAATATACTTTCAACAATAAAATTATAGAGATGGCAATACTCAATTCGTACATTTCAATACAGGGGACACTTTGAGTATCACTTTAACGAATATTCGATGATTTAGCCGAATAATCAGCCGAATACGAATATTCGGTAAAGCTGCCGAATACGCCGAATACCGAATATAAAACAAATATTCGGCCCATCCCTAATTTTCCACCTCTTTCTTAAATTTAAACAGGCTTACATTATCTAATCGACTAATTTCAAAGTGATTGGCTTTTTTGTGGAGTTTCTTTATTGGCTCAATAATGTTATTGAACGTTACTTAGGGGATTTCTGGACTAGCTATTAGCAAAATTAACTATTTAATGAATTAAAGAAGGTTCAGAATATGTAACATAGGCGTATGAGAAACAAATATTAACTTTAAAAAATCTCAAACATACTGTCCTTTTTATCCTTCAAATTCAGAATGCGCGGTAATGCATTACTTTAACAGATTATCATTCCTAAATATTTAACGCTTACTATTTTACCACGCACGCACACATTTGTAAGGGCACACACACCATCGGCAAAAAGTTTTGAATTTAATAAAAAAATTATTAATTTTATTTACTCGTATTTTCAAAAACTGCGATAATGATATATCGTTATTTATATCTTTGAACTTAAATATAACATTTGTATAGGTACTCTTGAAAAAATTTTATGCTACTTTGTATTTTTTTCTCAGCTTGAGATGAAAATAATCGCGAAGTTTTAGAATATGTCAATAACAACTGCCATTCTACATACCTCTTGAGCTCATTACAATTAATGTATGGTGATATACTAACAAGTCATAACTCATAAGCCATAACATAACATAATATTTATAATCTTATAAATTTATTAAAACCCCTTAAAAATATTCCTTTACATTAAGGTTTTTTAAAGACAGCAAAATTAAATTATATCTTGATGCTGATATAAAATCCATATCCAGCTATCCCATTCATGTTGAATGGGTCGGGGCTCTCCTACGGAAGGTCCACACTCTCTCAGAATACCAGTGTAAAATAGCAGCTTAATGCTGCTGTGTTTCGTGTGATGAGTGTAGAGACCAAAAGACTTTTTAACTGTAAACGATACATACCACCTCCCGTTCGCCAAGCGGTGCGCACTTTAGATCGTACAATACCTACCTTACGTTCGCTCCAGAAGAGCACTAATTAGATCAGAATTATGTAAAATTGTGTACCTATGATAAAACTATTTTTTCGTTTTAAACAAAACCAAACACTATGCAATAGATAATAGTATCAAAGACAAAGATATGCTCTTTTATTTTAAACCATAACCTGGCAATGTTTCTTAGAAAAAAAAAAGAAATCACTCTGAACTTTCGGCGTTCCACGTGTCGCTTTGATGAAGGTGCTCCGTCTTTTTTATAGAATTTTATATTTGTGTCTGGACTAAAAACGAAAGTATTATACTTTTTTATATTCCTTGTAATATAGTGAACACGTAGATATATAATTTGTGGTATAAAAAGTGAAAAGTAAATTGCCAAAAGTACTTCAAAATCCGGAAGGCCCATTTTGACGGTTGGGTCATAAATGTGTTATTTTTCAAATCCTCATTTATTTTTAGTGTAAAATGTAAGTAAAAAATAGTTTTCTTATATATTTCAAATAACTTGACGTTGTATTTATTTCAAATTCACACAAAACTATTTTTGAAATATTGTTCGAAATATCATACAGATAAAATATTATTATTTTTTTTTAATTTTTTAATATTTTGGTATGAGTAACGAATAGAAACACATAAAACATAAAAATATACATATTTCCAAACATTTTCATATAAATTTCTCCAAAAAAAAAGTTTAGAATTCAAATTAGTAGTAATTTTGTCACTAAAATTGAAGTATATACTACTACTATGCTATACAGGGTAATTTATGTATTTTATTACAATTTCTAGCAACCAAAAATAATTTTATTTGATAGTTTATACATTCAACAAGAAATCCTGTAAGTTTTATCCATAAATATTGTCTCAAAGTGAAAATATAGCAAAATTTGCATTATAGCAAAAAATTTTCTAACTTACAAATTTTCCCGCCATTAAGGTCCCGAGCGAACGGGACTATAACATGTCGCGCTCGCGCGCTGTCAGAGCGTACAGGTGTTCTCATAGGTGAACACGCGTCTGGACTTTGATTCTAAATAGAGGATAGATGTAGATGTCTATGGGCCACAGTTAACACTTACCATCAGGTGGACTGTAAGCTCGTTTGTCATTCTTATTATATATAATGTTCTATTTATAAAATACTAGTTTCGGTAGGTGTCGTGAAGTTTCACACCGAATTTAATCTAGAGCTTTTACCATGTTAATATACAGTAAAATTTATTAATAAATCGAGCGACTACAACACCACCTATCGTAATAGAATAGTTATGAACCATCGTTGCGACAAAACGTAAATTTAATTAAATAATTGGACAAGGTCAGCTAATAAAAAGTTATAAACATGGAATCTATGCCGAAAATCTTTTTATTCATATCTTTTATTCAAGTTTTGAAGATAAATTTAACAAGGCTACAAAAAGGATATTTGATAATTTTCTACATTGTACATGACAAATTTTAATACTGCAGAAGAACAGCATCCAGAACCAGATATACAGTAATTTTGAATTTTAAATTCGTTAAAACTTTAACAAAAATCTATAACAAAGTTTAAAGATGAAAAACCAATTACAACTTAAAAATTATAGCTCACGATTTCAAAAGATTAACACGTTAGCGCATTTAGCAGATTAACGGTCTCAGGGGATCAGTCACTAAATTCTACGTCAAAGACGTCGACGTTCATTTAGCTTAATGACAAGGGGATTCGAGGGAGTAAAGTTCCTCAGTTTCAATAAGTGACAGTTAACTTTGGTTTTAAGTTTTAACTCTGTTTAGAAGTTAATACAGAATATTTGACGTCTTTATTCGTAACCAAGATTTCATTTATAACAAACTTGAGGGATTCTTCGTACCTAGTATACACCCCAAAACTGGGCAACAGCCTTGTCCCTCTTCTTTGATCTAATTGATAATCCATTAAAACATACTTCAAGCCGCCGAAGAATATTGGTCAGTTTTTATTATCAGTCAAGTGTAATGTCCCTCTGCGAGATGCAGGAGCATTACATCCAATTTTACGTAGTAACTGTACTATAAAATGGAATCTGGAATCATTTGAAAGATTGTTTTAATTATTTCATTTGCAAAACTAGGGGCTCTTTTTCTTGAAGTCGTATCGGTCCGGAAAAATCGCTGGTGATAACTTATTCAACAAGGAAGTTGTGTAAGGAATAACATCTTTGGTCAATCGCACCACTCTGCCACATGTGGACCGCTAATCATCCAGATGGTATGGATAGTGATATTAAGCGTCTGGAATTAGTCTGAACAATTCCTACGAGTACTCGTCGTGATAGATGCGATAGTTAATGCAAATGGGTGCAACACCTCTTCGCAACGCCAGTGATTCAAGCCGATCAGAAAGAACTCGGCCATCGACGATTCGAGCTGCTCTTCTGTATTTTACTCTGTAGCGTATCGTCATTTACATTACTTATAAGAAAATTTCACACTTCGCACTCCTTTTACTTACTTATCTACTTACCATATAGAGAATGCATACTGATATTTACTTGTTTTTTTATAAATGAAAGTTTAAGAAAAAAAAATGTTAAAATAGAATAATAGAATAAGGCACAAGTTGAGTTGTAGAGCCACGCTACAGCTATAATAAGGCTGCAGCACGAATGCGTCGGCTCGACCGGGGTATCTCCAGTTTACCTTAGAAATTAAAAATTCGTCAAAAGTTTTGTGGGAAGGCCAAATTGGCCTCTAAAAAACTTGGCGTGCTCAGCAGAGCGAGACAGTATTTCATGCCGGCACATCGCTTGCAACTTTACAAAGCGCAAGTTTGGGCTCACGTAGAATACTGTTTCCATCTGTAGGCCGGGGCACCCCAGTGCCAGCTTCTTCCACTTGACCGCATCCAGCACAGAGCGATTCGAATCGTCGACGACCGAGTGCTTTCTGATCGGCTCGATTCACTGGTGCAGCGTAGGGATGTTGCATCCCTTTGCGTTTTCTATCGCATCTACCATGGGGAGTGTTCTGAGGAATCGTTCGGATTAGTTCCAGCCGCCAAATTTCATGAACGTACATCACGTCAAAATTCCCGATACCTTCCTCACCATCTGGATGCTTGACGGTCTACTACTGTACGTTTTACTAAGTTTTCTTTCTCGTAAAACTTCTCGTTAGAATTGTTTACCGCCGGTGACTTTTCCGGATCGATACGACTTAGGGACCTTCAAGAAAAAATCTTACTCTTTTCTAGATCCCCGGCAACGTATCTGCAATTCCCCTGGTGTTGCGGTTGTCATGGGCGGCGGTAGTCACTTACTATCAGGTGAGCCGTATGCTCGTTTGCCCCCCTTTCTATAAAGAAAACAAACATCATGTACAGTGTTCAGTGCTGCAGAGAAGTACCGAGGCGAATCCGACATGTCTAAAAAACGACCTTAAAATTTTCTTACCCTTCTTAAAAATTTCAAAGAGCCTGTGCTAAGCAGCGCGATGCTTATGGCCTTTACATAATTTTACATTCTTTAATAAAGATCAATCCCAGCTAATACTATATTAAGGGCATGTAGCTGCTCACGGATTAAGTACAAACGATGACAGGTTCGCCATGCTAATATCTATAGTCATTTGACTATTTTTGTAGCATACCGCGTTATAACTATTTTTAGATATGGAAGGATTATAATCATATATATTATGTATTGGGGCCTGAATGATATTCAGCCGCTGCGTCTAATAAAACATTGCAACTATTTTGTAATATCAGCGACAGTAGGTTAGGGTGCGGTGTATTTATATAATATAGCGCATAGTGCATAATTAGGCATGAAATGTTGTATTAGACGCATCGGCTGAAACGGCTGGGCTGAATATCATTCAGGCCGCTAGTTGAACGGCGCTGTTACACCCTATCGTACGAATGGCCTAAGCATTAACCAGCCAGTTTATTAAATGTTGTAACAAAACGGCGCCGTTAAGTTAAAGGATAGGCTGTTAAATGAAAAGCTGATTAAGGTAGATAGCTGCAACATAATATATATTAAGTTTCTCAATTTTGCCCGACACGAAATAAGCATCTCAAACCGACCATTTGTAGATAGGACTGTGAAGTGGCACAAAGAGTTATATTCACAGTAACAACTCTCTATTACGGTGTAATGTTTCTTTCAAGTCTTCCTTTAACAATGGCATTACAAATTGCTGTACCGTTGTCGTCGCCACTGGTTCTGTGGAACCCTGCGAATGAACGGAACTTGCACTTATCACTAGTACTATATTTATAGTTATCATTACTGTTGCAACTAGGGTTGCCACGCAAGGCATATTAACATGTAAGTTTTTTAAATTTTCATACAAAAGAAATTACGTAAGCAATCATTTTCGTTTTGGAGTCCTTAAGTAGAAATTACTGCACTTAAAAAAAAGTAGTGCGAAGCGAAGACTACAATAGGCAATGACCATGCTTTGGTCATATTGATATTTTAGGCATTTCCTTTCGCAAAAATTATGGGCAATGAAAAACCATCTATGGACTATTTTTTTTTAATAATTTTGTAGTTATGAGTTACAACTGAGTCGATAAGTCAAATATCGCATTCGTTCATCATCCAGAATGACAGGTCAATGCAATCTTAAAAACAACTACTGATTTTCGTTATTTTTAAGTTTTGCCTATCAATTATTCTATCATAATTTTTCTAGATCTGTAAACCCTAACGAACAAAAGCCTCCGTTATTCGAATGGCAAACGGTTAATTAGCTGTCACAATGATGTCTAAAACGACGTTTATTACATTAATTGTGTTTTGTTCCCTCCTGTGATAAAAGAATCGTGCGAAGTGCGAAACGGTTGTAGCGAAACAATAGAGACGCTTGCGGATTGTTTAGTTTGCTCCGACACTGAAGTGGGCCAGTAGTTGTGAAAAGCTTTTTGACTAACGCCTGCTTTTTAGTATGAGAACAAAAGAAAACAAAAAGCAGTTTATCACCTGACAATTTAACTGAACAAACGTTAACATGTAAATAAAACGCAAGTTCCTACCTCTGGCTTGGTTTACAAAAGCATATATAGGTGATAGGGCCACGCTACAGCTATATTATGGTTGTAGCACGAATGGGTTGCCTTGATTGGGGAAGGAGCACGTTCTCACATAATACCAGCTTAATGTTGCTGTATTTCATATGGTGAGGGTAGAGAACCGGACACTCTTTTCAATGGAAACGAGGCATTACATTTTATTAAAGATATTAATAGTTATTTTGCAACCATCCGTTAAATTAAATAAAATGATGTGTCTTCCCTAGTTTGAAGAGCACCTCCCGCCCTCCCTAATTGCGTGCACTAATCCCGTCACCACCAATCCCAGCACCACTACTCCCAACGCCACTACTCCCAACACCACTATTCTAGGAAAGACACACGTGCTTGTTTACACATATTCTATAAAAAATAATTTTGTTATACTGTAGTCACAATCATGATCCATCGATAGACGACAAAGGAATATTGCGAGAATTTAATATCACTAAATAAGAGAGCAATGTCGCCATGAAAACTAATGCTTATTCAGTCTTCATTATTGTCATCGGTACGGACCAGCCAATAAATTACTCTCCAAACTCATTAAAAAAAAAACACGAAACATTTTTAAAATTTATTTGATCAATATATCACATTAAAAATAATAATAAAATAAATTAATTCATCATATTAAAACTTTAGGATCAGAAATCTGTCGAGATAAAGAGGGAAATTTGGGTGGAATTGCTACCTGCGATGAAAGTTGGACCGCAAGCGTTTATCACAGTGTTTGAAACCAGGTGCCTAAGCGAAACAGTGGTGATGGTATAGAAGCTGGCACTCGAGCAGGCTAGATTGGTAAAGTGCTCTCTGTCATTGCTTGTTCATGACAACGCTCGGCCACATACTGCACAACGGACGTTAGCGAAATTAACAAAGCTAAAGTTAAAGATCTCCTCATACACCATATTCTCCGGGACCTTGCACCAAAAAACTTCCACTTTTATCGAAATTTATTTAACTTTTTGATACACAAAAAATTAAGCTCCAAATATGGTAGAGCCATGCTGCAGTTATATTAGTAGTTTAGTTGTAGCACGAAGGGGTCGGCTCGACCGGGGAAGGTACACGCTCACACAGAATACCAGCGTATAATAGTAGTTTAAATTTAATGCTGGTGTGTTCCTTACGGTGAGTGTAGAGAACCGGAGATCCATTTTACTGGAAACGAGGCATTCCATCTCAGTCCTCACGGGTGACAACGCATCTGCATTTTGATTCGTAATCGAGGATAGATGTAGATGTCTATGGGCCACAGCAACCACTTACCATCAGGTGGACTGCGTGCTCGTTTGTCAACCTATCCTATGCATAAAAAAAGCAGTGAAAGATACCTTTAAAGACTTCATAGATTCTTATCCAATAGATTTCTGTGTCAAGGGCAGCAACAGACTGCCCATAAAATGTGTTAAGAGTTTAGGCTAATTAATTAAATATTTTTTTACTATTATTTTCATTTTTTTTTTCAAAAATGCAATTTTATAGGTAAAATTTAATAGTTTATAGGAAAAGGAAACTAGAAAATCAAAATCTATCAGATTTCATTTTATAAAAGAACAAGTTGACAACAAAATTATACGATAAGATTTATCCTTGAACCGTGGCAACTTAGTTAATCTAATAATCGCTTGCCGTAAATTTCACGTTTAATCGCCGGTGGCACCAATGAAATCGTTAACTGTAGTTTAAGCGCTGATTCACCACTTACTCTGTGGTAAGGCAAACATTCCACAATTCCAGAACAGAAATACTGTATGTCTTAAAAAATATCTTTCGGGAACATATAACAAGCTGGCAACATAACCATTTCAGAAATTAGAGGACGTAAATAGTCTGTAATTAAATCAAATAGTCTATTACACATAATATTAACAGATTCGAACATACGTCACTTACGAATTGTTAAATACTAGAGTTACGAGCCGTGTCCCATATAGCGGAATATTTTCTATACATCAATAAATCGAAATCAAAGCATTAGGAGGATCCTAACCCTTTTTTAATAAAGGACTGGCGAAAACATAATGGAAACTATTGCCATAACATTCACGTACAAAAACTTCTCATAAAAAGTATTGTAATAACAAAAAATCGACGGCAGAGCAATATAAAGGAGCCAATAATCGAGACGCGTCTAATCGCAATGACGAATCGATACGTCTTGGTATAAACTGATCGAGTAACAATAATACTTTATCTGTAATACTCATCGATTTTATTTCATCAAGGATTTTATATCATTTGTATAATATATACTTATTGCACAGCTTTAAGCAAAAGGAAGACAATACGTTATTTTAAAAAATGCTATTAATTTCTAATTGGATGTTCTAGTTCCATTTATTGATGAGCACAGATTGTTCTTTATTTATTGTGCTTTTCAACTAATTTTTCAATCAACATTTTAATCTTAACCTAGTTTAATAACCGACTTAATCTTCACCAAATTATAGATTATCATATATTACGAGGGTGGATTGAAAAGTACTCGGCCTAACCAAGAAAATAAACACATACTAAATCAGTTATATTTTTATTTTTCTACATAATCACCATCAAGTTCAATACACTTTTGCCACTTCCCCTTCCAAGTATTTAGACCGTTGAAAAAAAATGATTCTTCCTTAGAGTCAAAATATGCGTCTACAGCTGCTTTGACCTCGTCGTTTGTCGAAAATCTTTGACCTCCCAAGTGCTTTTTTAGGTTAGGGAACAGAAAGAAGTCTGATGGTGCCAGATCAGGTGAATACGGCGGATGCGGTAACAGTTCAAAGCCACAGTTGTGAATTTCAGCCATTGACTGTACTGACGTGTGAACACGGGCGTTATCTTGATGAAACAGGACTTTTCTTCTGAGCATTCCTCGACGTTTACTTTTATTTACTCTCGTAAACGACGTAGTAAGGTGCAGTAGTAATCAGAGTTTATAGTCTGACCCCTTTCAAGATAATCAATCATAATCACACCTTTCGAGTCCCAGAATACTGAAGCCATCACCTTATTTGCCGACAAAATCGACTTAGCCTTTTTTAGGGGTGGTGAACCAGGTCTTCTCCACTGTTTTGATTGTTGTTTTGTTTCCGGTGGAACCCATGTTTCGTCCATAGTAACAAAACGATTCAAAAAATCATCTGCATCGGCTTCAAATAACTCCAAACAGTCGCGTGAAATAGTCAATCGCGTCCTTTTTTGTTCAACTGAAAGCAGTCGCGGAACCCACCTCGCAGACACCTTGTGGAAACCCAACTCGTTGACAATGATGTTTTGAGTTCATTCATAAGAGATGCCTATAATCTCGGCTATCTCTCTAATTTTTAATCTGCGGTCTCCCATTATTAAATCAAGTACTTTTTTAATATTTTCGTCAGTAGTTAACGTCGAAGGCCTTCCAGAGCGGGGTTCATCTTTCACACTCTGTCTACCACGCTTAAATTCTGCTATCCATTTTTTGACGGATGAATATGACAAAGCACAATCGCCTAATGTACTGACCATGTCATCATGGATGGCTTTTGATGATAGCCCCTTCTTATGGAGGTACTTAATGACGGCACGCTGCTCGATTTGCTCCATTCGCGGAAATTATGTCCGATTACTTTGTTAATAAATTTATAAAATCACAACTAATTATCGCACACGTTTCGAACTTCACACAATGAACTAGTCTGAACTGAACTAAATAATGTGGGTAGATTTGATTTTTAGAATTGAATGGATCTGTGTTAGGCCGAGTACTTTTCAATCCACCCTTGTATTATTTGTTTATTTATTCAATTTCAAGTATCCAGAACTCATTATTATATCATAGGATTGCCTATTATATTAAATCAATGACTATCACAACTACTTTATATTTGGTGTTACTTAATACTCGTAATATAAATATTTGTACAATGGCAACGTACATGTACTAGGTAATTAAGCAATAACACACTATTAACATTATTTTGTTAGTCCTAATAATCATCAAAATACTGATGCTTATATAATTGAAAGAAGCATTTTTTTAATATTATGACAATATATTGTATCAACTTTATACATATTGCAATTGTAAAAATATTAAATGCCCAACAAAATAAAGCATTTATCATTTTTATAACAAAATACTCCAATACTTCAATGAAACACATTTTATTTTTTACTTGAGTTTCAAAAACATCTACAACATGAAGCCATAAGATCTTTCCAGCAGTTCTTATAATCGCCTCTTACACACACACGAGAGAAATTTTTAAATAAAGATTAGTTGGCCTCTTGTTAAAAGTTGGACCTACCATCATAGCTAATGCAAATAGCCAGTCAATTTATTTGGCTATACACTTAACTCGGTTAAATAAACAATTCTAACACCGTACTTGAATACGTGCTAGTCATAACATAACGCCGGCTAAAATAGTCATAATATTTTTAGCCGTACGAAAACACGTCTACGTCTAAGGCTAGGCTGGTTTTAAGACAGTAACGTAAGGTGCAGAATAGCCGTATGCCTAGCGTTTGCAAACATTTCTAAACCGACTTTAACTGTACACACTTGAAAAAATCGTAACTATGGATGCTAAAAAGCACTCCCGATGTCAGTAACTAAATATATGTTAAAATTATACTAATCTGTATAATAATAAATAATACGGATTAGTAAACTTAAGTGGCAATGGGCCGGCCTTATATCTAGAAGAACCGACAACCGATGGGGAAAAAAGGTTCTCGAGTTGGTGCTCGAGAAAGGTTCTCGAGAGTCGAGTGGAGTGGAGTGGAGCCACGGCGAATTGTAGGGCGCCCCCCCCCCCCCCTAGATGGAGTGACGACCTGGTAAAACATGCAGAAAGTCGATGGAAGCAGGTGTCTCAGGACCGTGCTTTTTGCCATTCCTTGGGGAGGCCTATGTTCAGCAGTGGACTTGTGAAGGGCTGTAAAAATGATGATGATGATGATAAAATTATACGCATAATTTTAATAAAGTATAATTGGTTTTATTCAATGAATATCGTTTATAGATATTATATCAAACATTTAATACGTTTTTTTTTTATTTTTATTAAGCTTATATGAGTACACATGTTGAACATATTATACATGTCGTAAAACCTGGTTATTGGTCAAAAACCTAGGCATTTTTTTTTTCATTTAATCAAGAACCGGAAGAAGAGAAAATTACTAATTTATGTTATCATAAAACTGAGAAAATCCAGTTTTTTGAACAAAAACCTAGACTGATTTAGTTTTATAAACCTATAACTTTAAGATAATATGGCAATGATGAAGTTTTTATCTTACATGCTACAAATAACATAACACATTAGCATGGCAGGGCGCGGAACGCAAACTCAAAGGGTCGTAGGTTCAAATCCCCCATTCGACTACAGTGTCTCAACCACTCCTAACACAAGCATTTCAAGCTTACCAGAAGTAGCTAAAGATAATATTAGTAACGTAAATCCGCCATTACATAAAATATTATACATTAAATACATTAAAAACAATAACTGCATTGCTATTTTTTGTTTTTAAATAATAAAAAAATAATGCCCAGAACCAGAAATGTTGGTATCACCAAACTGAATTATCGGACTAAGAAAAAAGTTAGGTGTTACAATACACATTCGTGCAGACATCTCACATTAAAAAAAAATAGTTTCTCCTCGTTATGGTGTTTGCTAACAATATTTATCCTTAAACTCGATATCAAGATACTAAGGCGATTTTATGCGTTTGTTTGCACTTTAAAATTGTAAATAAGACGCGTCAAAAATACGACTACCGACATTTAGTAGTGACTTCCGTCGTAAACAAAAAAAAACGGCCTTAAAATATGCCCTATAAACAAAAATCCCTTTTAAATAAATATACGATGGTACAGTTGAGACATATCCCGTTTTATCAACAAATGTTGACAGCACTATTTGGTGCATAATAACACTAGAAATGCTTTCGCCCCGTCACAGCGGGACGTCTCGCACACAATAAGTATTCTGGAAAATGGCGTGGAGTGGCTCCTAGTGCTGAAGAAAAGCTCCGTGGGATATTTCAATACTATAAACCACACATTTTAGTGCTCGAACCACTTCAAATATTGTGTTATTGTATATTATTAACAACTGCCTCGTTGGTCTAGTGGTTGTAGTAGTGCGACTGCTGATCATGAGGTCCTGGGTTCGAATCCCGGGTCGGGGCAAAAAATTAATTATTGAGTTTTTCCGTCAAGAAATTCTCAGTAGTTGCCCGGAGTCAGGAATTGGCGGTGACCCACCGCCGTGCCTCGGAAAGCACGTAAATTCGTTGGTCCTGCGCCTGATCTCTTTCCGGTCGTGTCGGTTTACCGTCTCATCGGATTATGAGAGTGAGGGAATAGAGAGTGCACCTGTGCTTGCGCATACACTTGGGCACTATAATCCTGTCCTGCGCCGATGGCTAGTCTCCGTTGAGGCTGGCCGCCGTGGCCGAAATTCGGTCTGGAGGACATTATTATGTGGTATTTTTTTTTATTTATTTTGGCAACAAACAGTCGTATACTAAGGAAATAAAATACTACAACTTATCTATTATAAATTGACCTACAGTGCCGAAAACTTAAACATAATTTAAAAGAAAGTTACATGGTGACACTACATAGTGACTATTAACATAACAAAAAAAACTAAGTACATAAACATAATTAAAATTAGAATATCAATTCAAAAAAAAAATGCAACTCACTAGCAAACCTTACTTAAATTATTTTTTATTGTCTGTTTTAAGGTATTGAGAGATGAATTAAAAAGGTCGATATTAGTAAATTGCTTATTATATATGTCAGTGGAACGGTATAAGAATGAATTACGAGTATATCTTTTATGTAACTGCGGAGGAACAAAAAGTGGTGTTTTACGTGAGGATCGCACCGGAAGACGAACACGAGCAATAAATGATACCTTTGAGAGAAGTTGAGAAGAGTCAATTAAATTATTCAGAATTTTATATAAAAAGATTATATCAAACAATTTGCGTCTATCGCAAAGGGATAATAATTTATACCTACGCAAAGATTCATCATATGATTCGTTAGTATTATTATTACGATAGTTAAGTGACCTAAGGAATGTTTTTTGTACTCTTTCAATTCTATTCCTATGTATATGATAACAGGGACTCCATACAGTACTACAAAAATCTAAGATTGACCGAATAAAGGAAAAGTATAGAGTTTTTAGCGTTATGGTTTTGTTAAAGGGTTTGCTAATCCTGAGAATAAATCCCAAGCTACGAAATGCATTGCTTAATATATAATCAATATGTAGATTGAATGACAATTTTGAATCCATTATTATACCCAGATCTCTAATACTATCTACTCTTTTAATAGTAGTATAATTCAAGCTATAATCAAATATTATACTGTTGACTTTACGTGTATAAGATATGATATGGCATTTATCAATATTGAGATATAGTTGGTTATTTGAACAGTAATCAAATAGAGAAGTTACGTCTTTTTGCAGCTTTACACAGTCATCAACTGTTTTGATAACTCGAAATAACTTTGTATCGTCGGCATAAAGTAAGTAATCACTATTCTTTAGTGCAAGTCCTATATCATTAATATATAACGAAAACAGCAAAGGGCCTAAGTGTGATCCTTGAGGCACGCCTGAAGTTACGGGTAGAAATAGTGAAGAGTATCCCTTTACACAAACTGCTTGACATCTATTTTCAATATAGGATTGGATCCACCTGAGAAGGCTGCCGTGAATGCCAGCCCTTGTAAGCTTCTCAATAAGAAGATCGTGATTTAGCTTGTCAAAAGCCTTGGAAAAATCTGTGTATACAACATCCACTTGTAAGTTATTATCCATGGCCTTCGACAAATAATCAGTAAAAGTTACCATATTGGTATCCACACTACGGTGCTTAAAGAAACCATGTTGTTGTTGACATATATAATTACGAACTGAAAACGAAATATAGGATGTGACAATTTTTTCAAGAACCTTTCCCAAAACACATAATTTGGAAATCGGTCTATACTCAGTAATTATATCTTTTCTGTTATTTTTTGGAATAGGAGTTATTAAAGATTTTTTCCACTTACTAGGATAAACACCGGTTTCAATAGAAGTTCGAAAAATTATGGTTATAGGTTTTGCGAGTTCTTTGGCACATTTGGAGATTAAAATGGGATGAATGTTATCAGAACCTGCGCCCTTACGAACGTTGATATTTTTTAATTCTTTTAGAACAATATCATAGTCAATATTAACAGAGTTTATATCTAACGTTGAGAGGGGATAAGAGCTAATAGAATGATTTTTAATAAGAGGATCATTTCTGGATAAAAAAACGGAATGAAAATATTGATTGAACGCATCGCAAATCTCACTGCCACTAGATAAAAGTTTACCTTTGTATAACATTCTATCTGGAATGTCGTTTGTAGAATTTTTAGATTTTACAAAAGACCTAAAATATTTTGGATTCTCTTTAATTTTCTCTTCGGCAATTTCAATAAACCTTTTGTAACAATTTTTCTCCATTTTCTTAAAACGATGTCTCAGAATAGTAGGTATTAGTAGTGTATTCTCATCTGGTTGGGCTGAATAAATATATAAAAGGAAATGACAAATATACATAAATATATATTTCATATAGCAGCACAAACAAATAAGTAATACATAAATAAATAAAAGCCCAACCAGATGGAGGCCCTCGGCAGGGGAGACCAAACGGCCGAGGGTTAGGGGGAAAGGGAGAGAAACCGGCGAACGATGCGGGCGGTATCGAGGAGCACCGCCTTCTGCATTTGAACCTGGAGCGGTCCGTCACGGAGTCCCAGCCTCCTCAGACGACCCGAGAGGCTGACTGGGATTAGCCCGTTTGCAGAAACGACTACAGGAATAATTTCAGTCGGCAGACCACCCCACATGTCGGTCACCTCGTGAGTCAGGTCCACATATTTTGTTCGTTTATCTGTTTCGGCTTTCACGAGGTTGTCGTCATACGGAATGGTAATGTCGACCAAAAATATCCTTGACTGTGCCCGGTCCATCAGCACAATATCAGGCTTATTCGCAAGAATAGTCCTGTCTGTGATGATGGCCCGGTCCCAGTAGAGTCTGGCGCGATCATTTTCGAGCACGGCTTCCGGCAAGTACATGTAATACGGCAATTTCCGGTCCACGAGACCGTATTTCAGAGCGAGCTCCTGGTGAAGAATTCTGGCTACTAGGTTGTGCCTGTGCAAATACTCAGAGTTAGAAAGCACCGAACAACTGGAGATGACATGCCTAAGTGATTCGCCGGGATGGCGACAAGCTCGACAGATGTCGACGGTGCCATCCTTTAGGATATATCTCCGATACTTGTTGATCTTAATAACCTGATCCTGTATTACACAGACAAAACCCTCGGTTTCCCCGAAGAGGTCACCAAAGCGTAGCCAGCAGAGGGAGGCTACTGTGTCTACGAAAGGCTCATGTAGAGCCTTGTAGAACCTCCCGTGGACCTCCTTCTCCTTCCATACGGTCTCCCGGTCGGAAATGCTCTGCACTGCCGGGTCTTGCCATTGCTCGTTGACTAAGGATAAAGGGGTAAGTCCTTTATCACAACAAATGACGTTATTATTATTATTATGTTGTTTACTTTCATATCTCGGCTTTTACCGGTTTACTAATAGCACGGGCCTAAGCCAAGTGTATATTAGTGCTGGATTTGGTATTATCCTATGAACTACTTTATTCAGTTACTTGTGTGTTAGGTTGTGAGGCAATTTGTCTAAGTATGGGGGTGGTTTGTTCTTCAGTTTGCAGAAACTTCCTAACTATTCTGCATGTATTTAGTATTACAGCTTTCTGTAACAGTTTGTATGTGTTGGGTGGTAAATTTAAAGTTTTTATAGATTGGTGCAATTGCTTCGGTATTACACCGGTTGTCGATAGTACAATGGGCACTATAATTACTTTTTGAAGATGCCAGAGTCGAGTTATTTCATCTTTAAGTTCTGCATATTTAGATAGCTTTTCAGCTACTGTAGCTTGTAGATTGTGCGTATTAGGGACTGCTATGTCTATAAGGTATCCGGTTTTGTTAGTTTTATTAATCAATGTAATATCTGGTCTGTTACAGTGAATGGTTCGGTCTGTGTAGATAGCACGGTCAAAGTATATCTTCGTTTTGGGGTTTTCTATTACGCTTTCTGGGTTGTATTTATAATAGGGTTCAATTGAGTTTATTAGGTTATGTTGGTGGGCTAGTTTTGGGTGATATAATATTTGCAACTTGATCATGTCTGTGTTTGTAATCTGTTTAGGCTATTGCTTTACACGCACCTGTACGCACGCAATAGTTTCTGGACAACTGTTGCATTTTCTGCACGTATCAGAAGTTAAGGTTTTTATAATATGCTTTTGGTAGTTCCTGGTCTAGCAATAGCCTGATCCTTTATAGCAATCATAAAGCCTTCAGTCTCTGGGAAAAGTTCGCCATGAATCAGCCATGCGTTCGATGCTTCTTTGTCGACATTATTTTGGTTTATATCATGTCGATATCTTCCGTGTAGAGACTTATCAGCCTACTCGGTGATTTTTGTTTTGTCGTCGGTCAGTTTTTCAGAGTTTTGTGTAGTGTTTTCTTTTAAGTTCAAGGGTGTTAATTTATTATCATTTTGTACTATAACCTTATTAATAGCAGTACTGCGTTCAATTCTAAATTTCAATGATAAAAATTATTCTTAACAATTTAATCATAAAATACTTACCAATCCAGTTGGTTTGCCGTTCTGGTTATATGACACCTGGAATTGAAATTTAGCGTTATTTTTATGATTAATTGTAAGCGAAGAAGCTTAGGCTCCCTTTACATTTCATATTAAATCCATCTGAGCCGTTCTCGGAGCACGCTTTACTGAAATTGGAAATTACCACTTTAGGTGCTGATATATCCTATATTATAAAGTAAACCATAGGACATAAAACATAATGATTTCTTATAAGTTACGCGTATACTACACATTGAATAAAACTATTTTATCGCGTTTAATTTCATGTATGCTTTTCTGATGATAAAATAGAGTCAAATAAATAATATAATTTAATTCAGAAGCAGCAAAATTAGTAAATATCGATTATTTATATCGGGTTAGGATAGGTTAGAATAGTGTGCATTTAATTATAACCCAATAAAATATTTGGAGGGACTACAGTCCGCATTAACGACGCATGGAGGCGGTGATGGACCATTCTCGACTTCACTACTCTTACACAAAATGAAATATATATTAACTTTTTTATATTCCCGACGTTTCGAGCACTTTACAGCACCGATGGTCACGGGGGGGACTGAGATGTTTAAAGTTCATAGTTAACCGCGGTTACCACAGATAAAAATTATTAATTTATTGCATATTAATCATTTTAACAATAAAAAGTTAATATACGAGATAAAATCCGTAAAAACTAGTATTATTGAAATTTGTAGTGTTCGCGTAAATGTAAGAAATCAATACCTATAATAATGAAATATAATAGGGGTTTGAAAGTTTAGTAATGATAGTATAGATTTATTCAATCCATTAATGTGATTGTGTTATTCAAGTGGGAAACGTTGTCGATGGGAAACACACCGCGACTGCGCTATCTTTTTTTTTCAACCTAAGATAACAATTTACCTATGCTTTGCAACCTAAAATAAGATACCTACATAACATAAACACTCACACTTGTAACCTAGAGGGGTAGGCAGAGACTACAGACTTCCATCTGACACGATCTTGACTCATCTCTTTCGTCTTCCTAATCCTACCCTCCTTTTTTTATACCTCGTAAAGAGAATAAAACAAATCAAGTTATATTCTGTAACAATAAAAAACCAAACATCAAAAAGAAAGACTATCAAGATTCCCTGGAGGGAATCTTGGTTAATCAACCTAACTATTAGACCTAATTCCGCTCCGCCCCACTGCACGCTTTCTTGCGTGAAGGACGCTCAGAATGTACGCTGAATGTGCCAACCCGTTCGAACGCTCAACACTCAGTCCTTTGACTCAGACTTACTATAAAACCGTGAATTTAGTCATAGTTGCCATGAATGGCAAGCGAATTAAAAACCGCAGTTTTTTATTTTTCAGGTGTACAGAAAGACGCTGCGCTGCTGCCCGATGACGATAGACGATGACTAAAGCCAACAGTGCACCAGATATAACTACTTATAAAAATAACTATAGTACGTTTCTAGGGCAGGCGGAAAAAAGTACATTGACCTCAAGTATTATAATAGCATCGAAACAAAACGACAGTTCATGCGTCCATACAATTCTTTATAGATTACGTATCGTTATGCGCTAAGCGTGTCTCATGGTACGGGGTAGGGTTAAGGAAGCGGTTATTCAGAGATAATAAACCTGTTTCGATGCGATTTGCGATAGGTCTCATGCCGTACGTATTTGAGAAAGCGGATGGAGCAGAACTCATTCCTCATTTTGCTTTGGGATGCGCTTGCGTGTAGATAGTTTGATATTTAAAATTTTCGGTTATAGTAGTTGTTTTAATTTTTATTAAGTTTGTTTTGTTAGTTATATTATTACGTTTTGTATTAAAGTTTTTGTTATTGTTTTGTGACGTTTTGTATATTACTCATGTCACTAGTATGAAATCGAGTCTTCGTCGTTTTCGTCACCACGAAAGAAGCGGAAAGTTTCGTATATTTGGGAAACCGAAAAAATAATGATTGTATACATCTATAAATATGTAAAAGTAACGTGGTCTAGTGACATATCCATCCAAAACGGATATGAAAAAGAAGACTGCCGATATTTTAGGTTATAATCAATGTGACAGACTCTTCTACGTCTTCGTCATCATAAAATGATTCTGAAATAGATACAGATGAATAGTTTGTCAAGTGTCTCTGACAATCTATTATGAGAAGTTTTATGCATGCTTCAAGGTTGGCTGCTTAATATTGCTTAGCATTAAAAGTTCGTATTTTTACCGGACTGCCAAGAAGTGGTTACGTTTTGTAAAACTACCTACCTACCTACTTATTAAAGTACTTACCTACTGTTACCGTAATAATGAAAATTGTAATAACTCATGATTTATAAATAATAAACTTAAATCAATATTAATTTGCTTTTTAATTCATTTAGGTACAGGATAATCTTCTTTCTTTATTATATAATAATAGACATAGGGCCTGTAAAGAACTTCGCACTCGGCACCTCTATCTTTCACTTTGATGATGTATGTAATGATAAAAGGATAAAAAATGAACCTAAATAAAAAAGATTGCCTACTCCGATGATATCGTCAAAGGTCAATTTACTTTTTTCCGCCTGCCCTAGAAACGTACTATAGTTAGTAGTAATACTGTTAGCACGAAGAGGCTCACTAATACACTCGCGAACAACGAAAATGGGTTGATAACTAAGTCTTCTAATAATACTTCTAGTAATACTTCTGAAAATATGAATAATTACAATAACAGTTAGAAGAGGAAGTTAAAAGATGCGACTGATTTTATTAAAAGTCGACAGAGAACCAAAAAACCAAAAGTATTTAACACTCAAACTGCCGTCGGTCACGTTTTAAATGCAATACTCCGTACAAAGTTTAAAAATATATTTTTGTAACTAAATAAATGGATAACTTATTATTTTATGTTAAAAAATTAGTTACCATGACCCAAAAACAAGTAAAAAAAATAAAGACAAATGATATTTTTAAATTAAATTGCAACATTAAACAAAGTTTCCTGTTAGGTGCAACATTAGTGCAGTGGCATCCTGTCGTCGCACGGGAAAATGGAGCATTCACTGAGAAACTTATTCCATTCATGTTGTAGATATTTTGTATTGTTGTACTTTAACTATGACTGGGCCTTTTGTTAAGTATAAACCATGCATTTCTTATAAATGTCTTTTAATTGACATTCAATTTTGGATAATTTGTTTAGGGGTTATGATATTATATTAGCAACTTATTAGTTTTATTTATGGTTTTGAAATACCTTTTTAATAATAATTAAAGAATGTAAATATTTGTACAAATTCAGATACAATAGATTTCACCATAAAAAACAATAGTAGTGATTTATTATATTTACACAAGTACTACATATCAAATAAAATTACTTAAATCAATTTAAATCTTATCAATGCAGCATGAGCTTATTATATCTTTAGTCTTTCAATGGTATTGTTACGAGCTTGACATTCGTGACAATAAAAACTGCCGATTGAATTACCAAAATTTACACTTTTATTACCGAACCCCAATTAAAACTTAAAACACTAATAATTAATCACACTGATTCACTTTATTTCGCCCCGAAGCTTCACTTGTCTCGCCAAATTCAATAGTGCCCCGATAGCGGGTTGCAGCGGCTTTAAATACACCTTTTACACCGAAACATCTAGAATATTCCAGTAAATACGGGCGCCGAATGACCAGACGCGACGAACAGAAAGTTCGAGTGTGGGGCTTCTAGAAAGCTTAATTCTTCTGTTCGATAGTAGATGGCGCAGTTGGTCGAAAGATCTAGATTGACATTTTCTAGGAAGCCCTCCTAGCTGTGGTCCCCGACACTAGATAGTACCTGGCGCTAGTGCCAGGTACCTGACGTGAACTTAGGCGCGCAACACTGCCCCCTCCTAAGACATGCTCGTCCCGAGCATTATCGGCCCCATAATAATGCACCAGGCGATCCACATGGACGATCTTAGGAGTCCCTCTTGCGCCTTTCTGTATCCGGTAGGTTACATTGTTGCTGAGGTTGTGAAGCTTAGGAGATTTCCCTTTGCGGAATGGATTGTGCAAACCACATTAGTGAACCTTCGTAGAACCCTTTGTTGTTCATTTTGCGGTCATATCGGGTTTTCATCTTTTCAAACATTTGCTGGTCCGATTGTCTAACGTGCTCATAAATGTCATTTGTTCCGCAAGTACACCCGGGGCGCCGTAATTCTCTCTTCCAAAATTTGCGTAAGCTGGTGTCACTGATGTACTTTCGTGAACAGCGCTTCGATATGACAACAAAAACGGTAGTATGTGCTTGTCGCGACCTCTTGGTCACCATTCCGTTGAGACAACACACCGCCAAGTCCTGTATCACTTGCGTCTGTGTCAACTATAAATTCTTTGCTTGCATCAGGGTTTCCCAAAATAGGTGTTTTGCACAGACGGTCCTTGAGTTCCTGGAATGCGATATTGCAACTTTCATCCTAGCAGAAATGTCGCTTCTCCTCGGTTAGCTTATGTAGAGGTTTGGCTATATCTGCAAAGTTCTTCACAAATCGACGCTAATAGGAGCACATACCCAAAAATGCTCTAACCTGCGTCTTGTTTTTTGTAACCGGCCAATCCTTGACAGCGGCGATTTTCTCTGGATCCGTGTGGTTACTTTCTTCCGATACTACACACCCCAAAAAGTTGACTTGCCGTTTGAATAGTGAACATTTCTCAGGACTCAACTTGAGGTTGGCACTCTGAATCTTCATGAGCACGCGTTCCAGGTTTTAAAGGTGTTCCTCAAACGTATGGCCTACGATA
Organism: Parnassius apollo; assembly: GCA_907164705.1. Lineage (NCBI taxonomy): Eukaryota > Metazoa > Arthropoda > Insecta > Lepidoptera > Papilionidae > Parnassius > Parnassius apollo. The sequence goes on from CAJQZP010001576.1 coordinate 4,246,725, forward strand.
ATGATGTCATCCAAGTGGACCAGACAGGCATCGCCAATTAGCCCGGTAAGTACAAGTTCCATCAGCCTTTTAAACGTTGCTGGAGCATTGCACAACCCAAACGGCATTACTTTAAATTCCCACAGACCCTTTCCCGTCGAGAACGCAGTTTTCTCCTTATCCTTGGGGTCGATTTCAACTTGCCGGTAGCCACTTTTTAGATCCAGCGTGCTAAACCACTTTACTCCTGTAAGCATGTCCAGCGTGTCATCAATTCTTGGCAAGGGATAGCTGTTCTTCTTTGTAACGTCGTTCAAACGGCGGTAGTCAACACAGAACCGCATGCTGCCGTCCTTCTTCTTTACCAGCACCACGGGTGAACACCAAGGACTAGATGAAGGTTCAATAACACCATCTTTCACCATTCCCTCAATCATGGATTCCACCTCCTTTTCACCTGCTACCGGCAATTTTCTTGGCCGCTGACGGATAGGCAATTCTTCTCCTGTGTTTATTTTGTGTTGAACTAAGCCAGTCTTTCCTATGTCAGCATCGTTTGATGAGAATTAATCGGCATACTTGAGTAACAACTTCTTCGCCTTGACCATTTCGTTCGGGGAGAGAACGCTGCGACAGTCTTCCAAAAGTGTGGTCACTCTCGTTTGTGCATCCTTGCTGGGGGTCCCACTCGATAGATATTGGCACCGACGTAACCAATCCACTTCCTCAAAAGTACCAACCAGAGTGCCTTTTTCTATAATCTGTTCCTGTTCCAGGTTCAACACACGTACTCCTGAGATGTCAGTGGTTCTGACCAAGGTTCGAACTACTTTCCATGGAAGGTCATTTTAAGTTTACCCTTCCCACAAGTACACAACGGTGAGCTTGCCCAGGGTTCCGAGGAAGACTAACCGGCACAATCGTTTCCGATCTCGGCGGAAGAACAATCTTCTTAATGCTGTACACGTTCCCTGGTAACGCACCTTCCATAAAAAGTTCCTCATGTCCACATTTCAAAACACCTTGCTTAACGTCGATCTCACAACAATTATTCCTCATAAAGTCTAGGCCCAGGATTCAGTCGTCCATTATATCAGCCACGATGGCATTATGCAGGTAGTCATGTTCCTTACCACCACCCGTAACTAAATTAATGCGTTCTCAGTTGTATGCGGAGTCCCCAAGGAACTGACTTATAAGTTGGGAACTAACAACCGTACGAGAGGCTCCTATGATGAGAGGTTGTCTATGGTCAGTTTACACGGCATTCCATTGACCTCGCTCCTTACTAGACTGTTCCCATCACGGATTTGTGAGATCGAGATCCTTGGGGCTCTTTTAACATCAACCAGCACCCGCCCCGCAGTTCTGAGTTTTACTCGTTTCTCTGCTGCTGTTGGGCGGTGCTGTTGGCCGCACTACCCTCCTGAGATCGTTCACCTTCCCTTTCTAGGGTTCGCTTAGGGCAGCTGCATCGAAGATGGCCACTTTCGCCACAGCCATAGCACCTAGGGCTGTATGCTTTGTTGCGGTCGCGAACTGTAGCTGCTGCAACCTCCCTGACGCGATGGGAACGATGATCCTGCCGCACGGCTTCCACCTCCAGTGCATGGGCCAAGGCATCCTTAAGCATCTCGTGGTGCCCGAGCCTCACAGCAGTTCTGACTTCAAGGTCGCGGATGCCGTCAATGAATGTCCGCACCAGGTTCCCTTCAATGAGCGCAGGTACAGACCGGTATGCTTTTCGCACCAGCTTCTCCACCTCTACGAGCCCACTGCAGCAGGTTTTCGTTGATGCGCTGCACGCAATCTTTAAGCTGCGCACGAAAGACGTGTTTCAGGTGAGCGTCGCCATATTTCGCTTCCAATGCCTCAAGGAGCTGCTCATAAGTCACTTCCTCACCGAGAGCTTCCAGAACTGTTAAGACTTGGTCGCGCAGGCCTAGTGTGAGAGCAGTCATGGCCTAACTTTTATTCCAGACGTTCGCCTTCATAACAGCCTCGAACTGGATTTTGTAGGCAGACCAGAAAGAAGTCCCGTCGAACGGTGGCACCTTGAACCCACGTAGCGAAGGTGTAGTAGCTACTACGGGAGCTGTAGTTCCATCCCCAAGTTTGTGTTCATCCAGTGATTTCTTCATGTCAGCCATTACGTTGTCAACCTGATTGTTCACTTGGTCGATTCGGGTTTCAGCTTCCGACAGGCAGTTGTCATGTTGAGCAACCTTGTCCTTCACCTCCCTTATCTCTTTCCCGAAGGTAGCGTGAATGTCCTTCATGAGGAGCATCTGCTCTTTCTTATAGAGTTTGAGCTGCTCTTCCAACCGACGGGCCTGTTCCTCCTGCTGCTCTTTCAACCAACGGGCCTGTTCCTCGAGTCTGCCTCGCAGCTGTTCTTCCAAACGACGGACCTGTTCCTCCTGCTGCTCTTTCAACCAACGGGCCTGTTCCTCCAGTCCGCCTCGCAGCTGCTCTTCCAAACGACGGACCTGTTCTTCTTGTCCGCCCTGTCGGCGAGCCTGTACCTCCTGTCGGCGAGCCTGTTCCTCCTGACGGCGAGCCTGCTCCTGCAGCATCACCATCAGAGCACCTAATTTAGGTGCTGCAGATTTAGGAGCTACTGACGGGCCAGCAGCCGGCGGCTGGCTCTACGACGTCTGCGGCGTTGCACCACCAAATCTTCTTTGGTCCGTCTCCTGCTGGCGTTAACTTCGGGTACGGACACCCTCAGTTTCCTCCTTAGGTAAAATCGGCATGATTTTATCCCACTTCTCACACCAGTTTTTTTACACCGAAACATCCAGAATATTCCAGTAAATACGAGCGCCGAACGACCAGACGCGACGAACAGAAAGTTCGAGTGTGGGGCTTCTAGAAAGCTTAATTCTTCTGTTCGATACTAGATGGCGCTGTTGGTCGAAAGATCAAGAATGACATTTTCTAGGTAGCCCTCCTCGCTCTGGCCCCCAACATTACTTACATGATCCCAAGTGGCAGAACCCAGCCATATTCTTTCCAATTGAAATTAGGATTTTTTTAATTAAATATTATCATCTCACATGTCATCCTTGGTAGCAATCAATAGTCTTTTGCAAGGGTTTGGGTTTGGGTTGTCTACCAAATCAGATGTTATGGTGTCTGGGATATGATCACAGACTGCAGACTTCTACTTTAAAACCAATATGTGTATTAAATGCTGTATAATGCATAAAAAGAGTTTTATTGGAACCAAAGTTAAAATAATTTACCAAAAATATGATACCCACATAATGACATGTTATATAATATATATACTTTTGGTATGTACTCAAGTAGTGAACTTTAGTCGTGTCAAGTAGTAGTGCTTACAATAGGCCTCCCCATAGACATTTATGTGTGTAAACTGCCTACATCAGATAATCCAAGTGAGGTAACTTTTTTATATCCACTCGAATGTCAGGGTCTTGGCAGGCTCTGACTTTTAAAAAAATATATAGATTTATATGTTTTTAGGCAAGAATTGGCGTAAGAGAATGAAAGTAAAATAGTTCTCCTCATCAGGAATATATTTCAGTCTAGTTGTCACACTAGGTAGGCAATAACTGGAGTTTTTGATTATTTTGAGTTGTTATGTCTTGAGCAGAAGCTGCTGCCATTTTGTTTTATTTACCTCTGTCCCTATTAAGACAACAACAGGGTGATAAGTAGATCCACTACACAATGATGTAGGTACATATTATTTTAAAGTAAATTTGATGTAGAGTTTTAGATCAAATATTTGAACATTGGAATTTCATGTAATTAAATTAAAATTCATATCTACAATAAAAATAAATGAAACTATGAATTGATCTTGCAAACTTCAATCAACAATACCAACTAGATAATGGGTCACGTACAAAATCTTAGCTAAATACTGTCTGCATGAATATAAACTATGAAAAGACATAAATTAAATAACATTTAGTGTGAAATCAACCTTAAGTTTTAACAAATAAAGTTCCTTTTCCCGTTATTGCCTTGCGAGCTACACTCTCACATGCAAGAGCTCACGTCTCATGTGCACTCTTATTTACTGAGATGGATTTCCTGCGCCGACCCGACATCCAGTTGGTATTGTTGATTGAAGCTTGCAAAGTAAAACAAATTTAACATTTATTGGATAAAGTAATGAATAAAGATTAGTGTTTTACCCAAAATAAATTATTGGGACATCTTTTATCAATTGCTTATCTTGTATCAGCAAATTGTGTTTACTTTTAATCATGAACTGATATCATATCACCAAGTTTGTAATAATATATTTTATGTGTAGCAATATAACCCCATCCTGTGGCAAACAGAGGTAACAATTCAGAAAATGGGCAGCAGCATCTTACTAATAACAACAGAATAATAAAAAATTTGATGCTCCGACCTGTCTGCCCAGAGGGCAACTATGGCAAATATGCCCCTATGAGGCAAACTATGGGGGATGCCAATATTCAACAGTGAACTTTGATAGGCTGTAACAGTAACAGTAATATAATAAAAATTAATGAAAAAACATAACATATTATATAAATAAAGGTACTGCAAAATACATCCTGTAAATATATATTTTTTTATAAAGTAAAACAATTATCATTGAAACAACTGTTTACTTCATTTCATAGATAACATAAAAATTCAAAAATAAATTGTATGGGTTTAAAGCATCATTTTGTTAAGTTTTATATAAATTTCATGGTTAATGTCAGTGCAGTGAGTAGTTATTAGTAGTTATTTATGTATTACTAGTCACTTAATTGCTGATAAATGAAAGATTGACCGCTACAAACCGGTCGAAGAAATAACTTAGAATGACATGCTAAATTTAAATGCGCCTTTTGTCAACGCCAAAAAATGTTTATACAAAATAACGTACGTATGCCGCATAAAATAAATACAATAAAGATATATACCAAATATTAGATACAAAACAAATAATTAACAATAACATTGTAACATTCAAAACCAAGTTGAAGACACTGGTTTTGCTTCATGTATCTTAGCCTACTTTGTATTTATATATTAAATTAATGTATCATACCTTTTAAAACGGTTTACTAAATTTATAGACCACAATAAAAAGACCGCAATCACTCATAAATTTAATTAAAATAACAACAAACAAAATTGTAATATTGACACCACAAATTGACACCCATACGACCATAGTTTTATTTTAATTTTAATTAACTGGCTTTACGGCTCTGGGTTCTAGCCCTTCTAAGGCCATCATTTCTTTCGGAATCTTCATTTTTATATTCTTTTTCTTCACAATATGCTGATGCGTCACATTGCGAAGCCCTTGGGAGATTTTAACGACGGCTCAACCCAGCGCCCAGCGGACAGTTAATAACGACAGCCACTTAATTTCATGAGGCACCCGAGCGATCTAAATAACTTGAGGTTTATATCAAAATCAAAGCGCTTGTTTCGTCGCTATCTCTAATAGTTCACACGCGCAGACACTTAATTCACTAAGTCACGTCTTTTTACGAATCAAAATCAACTTCAAACCATTATTTAAGCGACAATACATGAGCAACAATCCGTCTACGGCTAAGTTACCGCCAAAACTGACGACCATAGTAACACGCATAGAGCATAGAGTGAGAGCGGTGCAAAACGTTATGTTATAGTCAGTATGTTAGTATTCTTATTAGTTTATGTGGGTGCAAAAGAATAATCTTAGAGTATATAAGAATAATATGCGCGTTCTATATATAAAAATATATAGAGCGCGCATATTAAATTTGACCATTATGCCGAACGAAGATGTTCTATAAATACTGATGTGTGTAGATTAAGCCGTTGAATAGTAATAATGCACGATTGTTTGCTTGATAACAGTCTTAGCAGGACTTAATAATTTCTTGGCCAAATTGTAACTCTTAAGCAAATTATAGTTCGGCCGTTCAGAGAATGCGTTCCTGACACGTCGCGATTGAACTGACGACGTAACTTTGTAATGGCGTTGCAGTTACAATAAAAATATTTTTGCTGGTTGTTTACCGTTTTAACAATTGATGAGCATTAAAACAACATTATTATATCAATAATCAATGAATGTTATAATTTTGTGTCAAATAACTTGGTAAACAATATTTTTCTAAATCTATACTGCGCTATTACAAGGTTATGTCAGCGCTTTATATTTGTAGCGCTGTGCTAACAATAACAGGCAATAAGAGTATCGTAATCGATTCTTATACATTTATAAAATAATACGTTTTGTTCTTCTTTTTAAGAATTTGAAAATAATGGACTATAACATAACTTTTATTAAATATAAAAATAAAACTACGACCAAACCGAACGCGCGAAAGAAAGTAGCATTTTTATATTTAGGTTGAAAATGGTAACCCCAAATGGCGTTATGAGCCGCCATTTTGTGACGCTAAAACAGTCGTCTGTTGGCGTTTCGTGCGCATGGAGCACGTTCTTCAAGTATTTTCGATCTGTTTTTATTTGATTACCCGGCTTTCGTTTAATGGACTGTTTCTGCTCTTCAAACTGACATCGGCGCTAAATCGGACTTCGATTGTGTTTTGTATTGCGTTCTTTTTACTTTTGGTGCATAATAATGCCTAAACGTGGACAAACATTGAAAAGTGGAGCCCGTGAGTTAATCATCAAGCTGCAAGATTACTTTGAGCGGGAGCGGCAAAATGGCGGACCCCTGTTACCTGTCGAACAAGTACAAGAACGCGTCTTTCAGGCGCTTGGTGTTAGCAAACGAATATAACAAATATTAATAAAGAAAAGTTCGGCTCTACTGGCACGGAAGATAATATTTTACGTACTCCGAAGAAGAAACGTAGAACTAAACCCGTGACAGATATTGACACATTTGACGCCGATGCAATCAGAAATCATTTATATGGTTACTATTCCAGAAATGAATATCTCAACAGGAAGAAGCTTTTGGCATCGTTAAGAGAAGCTGGACTCTTTAGCGGGGGTAAAACTGCTTTAACCAAAATCTTAAAAGATATTGGTTTTTCGTATGAAAAAACAGAAAAAAGAAAAAATTTATTAGAACGATACGACATAATTAACAAACGGATAAGTTTTTTGAGAGAAGCAAAAAATATTGATAACTGGGATAATGTCGTGTTCATTGACGAGACATGGCTAAACGCCAATTACACGGTTTCCCGTTCTTGGGCGGATGATACACAAGCGTCGACGTCTAAAGTACCAATGGGTAAGGGGGCCCGTCTGATAATATGCCACGCAGATTCTGCAAAATACGGCTTTGTGGAGAACGCGTTACTGGCATTTCAATCAAAAACCACAAATGACTACCACGAGGAAATGAATGCCACTACATTTAAAGAGTGGTTCCAGAACGTGCTTTTGCCCAGCCTACCAGAGCCCTCTGTAATATTCATGGATAATGCCTCCTATCACTCGGTTCAAATACAGAAACCACCTACCCAAGCTAATAAAAAAGGAAGAAATGGGGTTTGGTTACAAGCGAAAGGCATTGACGCAAATATGCAGATGCTAAAACCAGAGCTAATTAAATTAGTTAAAGAAAATAAAGCGGCAAATGTGCGATACGAAATCGATGAACTGGCTCTGGAGTACGGTCATCGCGTTCTAATGAATCCACCGTCTCGATGCCAATAACGAACGGCGCCCAAAATTGATAAAAGATGATGACCCTATTAAAAGAAGCCTGCGGGGAAGTCACAAGAGATGACTGGGCAAAGGTTGTTGAGAAGACTAAAAACCTGATTGTGGAACATTTTGACCGAGATATCAGGATTGATTCCGTTATTGATAATAATATAATTATACATGTAGGCGAAGATGATGATGACACCACCTCCTCAAGCGAATCGGAGTCTGATTAATATTCTGTACGCACATTCAATTCAATGTACTTTATTGCAAAGAATAACATTGTAACTTTGTAACAAAGAATAAATAAAACAATTTTATTATATTAATATTACCTTCTTTTGGTTTCCACTTAAATTAATAAAATATAAATTTTAAATGCTTCCGCCAAATTAAAACGAAAATAATCTTAAAAATAACGCGGCGGTTCATTTTGGAGGAGCGGTAACGAACTCAGTGTTATGATTGTGCCCATCACTAGTCGTGACTAACTGATAGAGTGTTGAAAAATAATTAGCATTAGTGTAATTAAAGTCCCAATTCAATAAAAATATAAAATTAAGGTATCCAAGGATGAAACGAATATTAAAACGCTTATGAAAAACATAAAACACTCCTCAATAGTAGTAATTTCAACTTTTGACACGATTGTAAGTGCCGAAACGAAGTCTAGCAAATGTTTGTTAGTATTATTTACTAATTATAATAAGAACAATAATTTGCGAAAACAACGAGTCTTGCATCTTTTCGGATGATAAGCTAAAATAGACGTTATTTTATTGATTTAACTAACGTCTATTCTTTAAAGGTTCTTTAACGTCCATGCTTTAATGTCACACCGATTCTCTTGTTCACTCGCTCTTGTAAGTTGTCATTCGCACACGCGATCTGGCTTCTGGCGAATGTAGGCATAGATAAAAAGATATGATGTAGGTGTACGAAAAGAGTTATTAGACCGATTAACAATCGGCGTTCGAAAACGTTTCTTCTAGTACAGTGCTAAGATACGTTTTCTATTCGTTCATTGTTCGCGATCTGCACCACACTACATGGTTTTAAAGGACCACGAAGGGAATTTAATAAAGTGGGACTATATTGAAAATTTGGCAGAATTGCAGGAATTTGAGGGCCTGAGGTTAGGAAATCGACTAAGGAGTTTGCATATACATTATAAAAAAATGGTAATGAAAGTTTATCTTGCAGCTTAAACACTTAGTAGCAGTGTAGCAGATGCAATTGAATTTTGCGACACTATTTCACAACTTCCAAATTTAAAGAAAAAGTTCAGCTTCAACAGTTAGATTTAAAAGAGCAGTTGACCGTATTTTTGAATGTGAGAAATCCATGGGGGTGTGGATATAAAGGTCAACTCAGGACTACAAACGAGAAAAGGTGAGGTCTAAAATAACGGAGGAAATTAATTATCTTAGCAAAATAATACTACATGATGATGGATTGGTGGTACAATCACGCCATAAAGCAGGTTTTTTTAGGGTTTTATAATGCGGTTATTTCTGTTCTTCATATTTACAATATCTATGATCATATCATCAGGAGCTAGCAGATAAGCCTGTACTTAATTACTTGTTGACGTACAAGTTAAGCCAAGATCCAAGATCAAGATCAATTTTCCCGGATTGATACGACCTGGGGACCTTCAAGAAAAGAGCTTACTCCTTTCTAAAGGGCCAGCAACGCACCTGCAGTTATCCTGGTGTTGCGGTTGATCATGGGCGGCGGTAATCACTTAACATCAGGTGAGCCATATGCTCGTTTGCCCCCTCTTCTATAAAAAAGAACATCTGAGTACTAACACTACACGGTTAAGAGCGGATTCGACCAAACTTGCATAAGTCTTATCCCGCTTTAATATATAGTGATAAAATCACTTATTTACTCTATTTTTGATTTTACCAAATCTTAATCCAGGTATAACCGTCTGTTTGAAAGTTAATAGCTATACTGCCAAAATTCATAGAATAAACTGGTTACCTCAGAGTGATTAAAACTACTTTTACGGGTTTTATCGCGTTTTATTTATTTTATTTTTAATTATGTAGTTACCTCAGATTATTTTTATGGTGAACGCTACTTACGCACAACGGTTAAACCGTTGTTTTTGAATGCTCTGTTGAAAAAGTAGTAAATTTTACAGTTGTGCGTTTATAATTTCTTGTATTTTTAGGCTACGTTCCCTTCTTTCTTGGCACATTTTCTATATTTACACTTACGGCAAAGTATGTGCACCTAAAATCCTGGATTACGCTTTACAACAGTTGTATTTCGGTTTAAGTTGGTTTACTTGTTTATTCATTCACCAACTCTGGAGTAACAATAACCAGTATTGGCTTCTCTACGTTTGTGTTACAAAACGCAAAACGAAGTTATCTTGGTGTAAGACCAAAAAGTAAAATTATGCGAGGGTTAGTTACTCTGGTTTAACATAGTATTTGGTCAAATCCATCTTTAATACACGGTTAAATAACCGTGTAATAATATTATGGTATTATTTAATACAATGTTGTCCCGTCACAGTTCTTGGACAATGTCATTTGAAGAACTCGTATCTCTATAAATGTTTCCTCGGTTTAAGATCTTTGTAGAATATTTAGAGACGATACCAGGAGACCCAACGGTATGGGTTGGGTTTCTTGAGAGAGAGAGAGAGAGAGAGAAAGAGAGAGATAAAGCTTTAGTGTGGGATACTACTCGCGAACACTTTGACAGCACCCTATCTCATGGGTACCTGGTCTAAAGCAGGGGTGACATTAGAGGCAACTCAACTAAGTAAATAGCCCAGAGTATCTAGAAGATGAGTACATATTTGTGCAATTTGTTGTAGAGACTATTGGTCCGTAGGGTGCACGTGCAGTGTAGTTCCTAAAAAACTGTATCTGTTACTGATCATCGCTGCTTGTAATAAGAAGTCGTTTAGTTTGTTGTTTCCTCGCTCGAAAGCTAAGTATAGCCATTCAGAGAGGACACGTAGCCAGCATTCTTGGTACGATACCACGGATAGTAGGACTGTATGATGATTTCAGTAACATAATTTCTTTTATTATTATTATTTTAATATTGTAATTTTAATTTCGAAAATGACGTTGTAAATAACTGATAAATATGTAATACATAGTTTATATTTTTTTATATTATCTTAATGATTTCTTAAATTTACGCGAACACTACACATTGAATAAAACTATTATTTACGGATTTTATCGCGTTTAATTACTTTAATTTATTTTTATTATTATCCCGACGTTTCGGGTGCTTTACAGCACCCATGGTCACGGGGGGGGACTGAGATGTTTGACGTCCCAATGTCATAGTTAGTCCGGCTACCTTCAGTTTTTTTAATATTAATTTTTGGTCCGATTTACGCAAAACGAGCTTATAGTATCATGAAGTCTTGCAGTGGTATGCTTGAGTTTTGGTTTAATTTTGTTAATTATAGGATCCCAAGCAGATGGTAGCACCCAACCATCTTCTCTATTGAAATTTGGATGTTTTTTAATTTCAATAGCCTCGCGTATCATCCTTGGTAGGAATCGGTGTTCTTTTGCGAGAATTTGTGGTTTATCAAATCTAATGTAATGGTGGGGACGATCTTGAACATGTTCGCAGACTGCAGACTTCCCGGAGCGTCGATGCTTCACATCAGCTACATGTTCCTTTACGCGGGTTTTTATAGATCTCTTTGTTTGACCTATGTAAGAGAGACCACATTCACAATCTAGCTTGTACACACCTGCATCTTGTAGAGGAATATTACATTTGATGGATGGTAAAAATTGAGTAATCTTCTTCAGCGGCTTGTAGTATGTCTTATTGGACGCTCGCTTCAAGGTGTAGCCAATCTTGTCCGTGACTCCTCTGACATATGGTAGTAGAGCAGGCGCGCGCTCGACTGTGGCCGGCTTCACTCGTTCACTGTGACGTAGGCGCGGGACCCGAAGCTTGTTGTCTTGCAATACTTGCTTGACGTACTGAAGCTCCGCGACCAGATGTTTTCTGTCACAGATCGCTCGTGCTCTCTGAAACAAAGATTTACCCACGGTAGCATAACACCACCGAGCTTGCAATAAAAAGCATAGGCAACTAACTCTGTCTGTGCTTTTTGGTGCTGCCGGTCCAAGCCCGAAAAAGTGGAGGGAGCGGTTCCGCCGGAGAGAGGGGGTGTATCCGGTGGACTACCTCACCCACCTACGCTAGGACCTGCGCAGTTGAGCGCCGTATGCGGGGATGAAGGAGTCCTGGAGGGTTGAGCCGATCATAACTGGGGTATATAGTGTCGAGAGGCAACACGCCCTTTTTGGTCCAGATTTCAAGCTAAACGGTGGCCTTATCTGCTAGCCACAGATATGGAAATGGCCAGGCGTCCAATCAGAGTCGCAGGCGAGGGATGTGGGGGCTGCCTAGTCTCCCTGAAAAGGACTAGGTGGTGGTAAAAGCCATGCTGACGGAGCAAGTGAAAGTACTCGGGCAGTGGGGATGGGCCTTTTCAGCCCTATCTGCTGGATCAAGCTTCCGATGTCGCGCTGTGAGCCAACTCTGGGTCCCTATATTCCCCCCGGTAATCCTAACGCCTGAAATTCTTCTGACAAAGTAGTGCGTTTCCAAAGGAGCGGGCACCATGGATTGTGGGAAGCCGGGGGGACGAATTACTACACATTTCTAAAACTATGGACAACACAAGGCCCATTAGTAGAGAGGGAGATGTGTCAGAGGTTTACCTTAGACACTGAAAAACCAGCAGGAAACGCCGTTAAACCGGCCTTTCCACTGATTGTACCACCCAGCGTAGGTGGTCCCACCAAGGGGGCAATTTCCGCGCTGGATGTTTCTAAAAGCAGTTCCAAATCCAAGGAGCTGGACGCGAAAAATGAGCAAGGGGCCGCGAGTAGCAAAACTCCTGCGGAGCCCCAAAGAACCGATGACCTTTTCTCTGCTGCCTGGCAAGTGGTGAGCCGTAAGGGGAAGCGCAAGGTACCCAAAATGGTGACTTGCCGACCTGACGGACCATCAGGTGGGTCTATCCCAGCAGGCAGTGGTGCGAAGGTCAAGAAGAAGAATAAGAAGCAGTGAGAATAAGGCCGCAGAGAAAAAGTCGCGCTCGCTGCTTCCAAAAGCAAGACTCAGGGACTCTTGGTAAGCTACTGCTATTGCGGTGCTTGGGGCTGGAACCAGTAGCCGTGCTGAAACTGGAAAGGATGAAAATCCAGCACCGGCAGTAGGCACGGCCGCCGGAACCAGCTCTAAGAAATCCGCCAGGAATCAGAGAGCAGCCAAGCGTCCTGGAAAGAAGGAAAAAGCAGCCAAAAGGATACTGGAGAAGTCCAACTCGCGGAGAGTAGAGCACAAAAAACGACTTGAACAGCAACCAAAGACTGCAACAACAAGCTACGCTTCTGCTGCTAAAGCAGATTTGGGTGTGGCCTTAAAGTGTGCGCGTTCAGGTCACATAGCAAAGGAGGTAGCCGATGACATCCTCGTGGCTATACAGAGGAAGATGATCAGCGAGGCCTGGAGTAACCAGGACCCCGATGCGTCGGGCCTGGTTTTTAGAGGTAAACCCGTTTACACAGAGGGTGTACTAAGGCTGTGGTGCAACGACCAGAAGACTCGCACCAGAAGGGGAATATTAATACCCTCGACCTCAAATCCAACACCTCGCTGACTATTAAGAAATAGTCAGAGATACCACAAAGAATCAAATGTGGTATCCTTATCTCTGATGCCCAAGGTGCCTGGAAGGACTCACGCGACAATGGTCGTGTGCTTGCGTACCAGAACCGCTGGGTAAACATCAAGGACTGGCTGCTACTCAAAGCGGACAAACAGACGGACGGGTGGTTCCTCGTTGTTTCGGTGCCGGAGGATCATATCCCGACCCTGGTTAAAGCCGGACGCCGTGTCACATGTGTATGTGGGGCGGTTTACGTCAAATTCCAGGGTCGCGGAGGAAAATTCGTTGATTCTCCACCGAGCAAAGAGGTAGAAAAGAACCCAGAAGTCATGTATACTGTGGCCATGGTTGCCGGTACATCGAAATCACTGGACTCCAAGTCCAGTAAAAAAACGGCCTGCACAACAGAGCCGAAGCCCCCAGTGGAAACTGAGCTCATTCATCATTGAGCGTCGAAGAGGACTGCATTTTGCCGTCCAATTCCGACTCGGTGGCTGACGATGGGACCCGGGATCTGCTGGCAGGCTTATTTTTGGGCGGGGATGGGGATGACGCAATCGATGATGGCGTGCCGTCCAAAACTAGCCTAGTGCAGGCCAACATCCACCACAGTGAAACAGCGTCGTCTCAATTACGCAAGTGGTTGGAGGCACAAAGGACGGCCATAGCCCTAATCCAAGAGCCATGGGTTGGGGCTGGTAAAATTAAAGGCCTAAATGACCTAAAAGGTAAGTTATTCTACAACTCTGAGCACGACAAGCCTAGAGCGTGTATTTATACTACTAAAGATATCTGTGCAAAATCGTTCTAGAAACATATACATGTCTTATATTACAAAACACAAAGAAGGTAAGGTTAGTCGTCGCCTCGGTCTACATGTCTGAGGAAGACACCCCTCCCCCTCAGGACCTCGTCAGGCTGGTGAATTTCTGTGAGAGGACCAGACTAAATGTTGTGATCGGGACGGAGTCCAATGCGCATCATCCCCTTTGGGGAATGGAAAAACCTAATGAACGAGGTAAGGTTTTAGGTGAATATTTATTTAGCACTAACCTAACCATTTCAAACACTAGTTCTGAACCAACTTTCATAAATAAACGCTGTGGCACAATAATCGACCTCACACTTGCAACAGAAGGAGCAGCTAAACTAATAACGGGACGGCATGTGTCGAAAGAGGCCTCATGCTCAGACCACAGGTGGATCTGCTGCGTTCTACAGGTCGATATCCCCGCTATAGCACCAAGAAGAAATCCCCGCAAGACGGATAAAACAAAATACCTCAGTAGGCTGACGTCTTCGTTCGCGGGTGTTGGGGGAACTAATACTATAGCAGATCAATCGCTCCTAGAAGAACAGGTAGCAGCTGTTACGAAAGCCATGATTGCTAGCTACCATGAATCATGTCCAGTAATCACTCCACCAAAACATGCTGAGAAAAAGCAACCGTGGTGCGGTTAAGAACTAGACAGGAAACGTAAGAAGGTAAGAAAAGCCCTAAATAGGGCAATAAATACCTCAATGGATGAAGACTGGCTACTACATAAGAAAACTAAGTCTGAATACAAAAAATGTATCAGGTATCGACGCTCAACAGGGTGGCGCAAATTCTGTGGTAGCATAGAAACCTGTGAACAATCAAATCGGATAAGAAAAATCCAAGCTAAACAGATCACGCCGGGATCTATCTATTTAAAGAAACCCGACGGAAGCTACTCAACATCGCCGGATGAAACCAGCGATGTTGAGTAGCTTCCGTCGCTATAAGGCAGCAGGACCTGACGGCTTATTCCCGGCACTTCTACAGTGGGGAGTATAGTACTAATAGTCAGACTTGTTGCCATAATGAGAGCATGTCTGGCTCTTAAATATGTTCCTAGGGGATGGAGGGAAGTGAAAGTCACGTTCATACCCAAACCAGGTAAGAATGACTATACAGACCCTAAATCCTACAGACTCATTAGCCTCACATCCTTTCTTCTCAAGACGATGGAGAGGATGTGTGAACGGGAGCTGAGAGGGTCGGCGCTAATTAACTTACCGCTACACGAAAAACAACACGCCTATAGCTTAGGTAAATCGACAGAATCGGCACTTCACCATGTAATAACAAAGATTGAAGATGCCATCCAAAACAAAGTAATATGACTAGGCTCCTTCATAGGTATAGAAGGTGCTTTTGACAGAACAAATTTCTCCAGCATAAAAGGTGCCTGGATTGACTGGATAGTAAACATGCTCAGTGCACGAACAATAAAGATTGCTGGTGAATCTCAGACAATTCAGATCATGAAAGGATGCCCGCAGGGTGGGGTTCTTTCACCTCTCCTGTGGAATATGGTCATTAATGAACTCATCAGCAAATTAAACGCTAACGATTTCTACACAGTCGGTTATGCAGATGATCTGACAATACTGGTCTCTGGAAAGACAGCAAGCATTGTGTGCGACCTGACCCAAGCGGCTCTCCGTATTGTGGAGAGATGGTACAAGGAATATGACCTAACCGTTAATCCAAACAAAACGGTTCTAGTAATGTTCACACAAAAACGAATACTGAATAACTACCATCTTCTAAGTCTTTTTAGCACAAAACTCCAGCTTTCCCTCGAGATAAAATACTTAGGTCTACCTTTGACAGTAAATTTATCTGGAATAAACACATCAAAAGAAACAAAATCAGCAAAGCTAGTTTAACTTTTTGGCAATGCAGAAACATGATTGGCAAATGATGGGATTTGACGCCAAAAATTATACTGTGGCTGTACAAAACTGTAATTCGACCCATGATCACATATGGCTCTCTGGTGGACCAAAACTAATGAAGGCGCCACTATACGAAAGCTTCAACGTTGGCTTACATGGCTGCCACGGGCTGCATAAGGACCACACTAACAGCAGCTTTGGAGGCTATGCTGGAGCTAACACTGCTTCATCTACATACGAGTATACAACAAGAAGCAACTTTAGCTGCCATTAGAATCAAGACCCTAAATCTTTTAAGTAAGAGTAGAGTCCCCCATACAGATATAATTGATAGAATTTACTGAAAAATTCCTATCTTACAAGCCGAGTATGATAGGATCCCAAAACAATTCGTATTCGATAAGAAGTACAGGATACAATTGAAGGAAACTGACTATCTGGGAGGATTGGGTTCCAAGAGAGCTCAAAGTTTTCACGGATGGTTCTAAGACAAATGAAGGTGCGGGGTCTGGGGCTTTCTCTGAAGACCTTAATATCCACATATGCACACCGCTGGGTACCCACAACACAGTCTTCCAGGCTGAATGCGTGGGTATCATCCAAGCGGCTATAGCAATAGATGCTAGGAAGGCGAGAGACTTCTCCATCAGAATACTGACCGACAGTATGGCAGTACTACAAGCTGTGAGTTGCAATGTGACGAATTCGGGACTGATATACGAGTGCCATCAACGATTGAATGAGGTATGTAAGCACAACAATGTGACTCTGCAATGGATCAAGGGATACAGTGGATCTAGAGGCAACGATACAGCAGATGAACTGGCCAGAATGGGGTCGGCTCTGGCAAGTATAGGACCGGAACCTATAATACCAATCCCCTTTGGCTACGTTCGTTCACTGGTACGTAGATACTTCAATAATTTACACACTCAACTCTGAAAAATTTAGTAGACTGTAGACAAGCTAGGGAGGCCCTGCCTGAAATAAACAGTCGTCTAACCAAGGTTCTAATGAGACTGAACAAGCCACAGATCAGGATAGTAACAAGTGCTATCACAGGACATGACACTTTTAACAAACATTTGTTCACCATGGGTGTTACTGATAGCCCCATGTGCAGGGCACGCATGGGAGAGGAAGAAACGGTGGCTCACGTGTTGCTGACATGTCCAGAAGTCGCTTCATACAGGTCTAAACATCTCGGCACGCCGGGATCGCTCCCCGAAGTTGCTTGCAACATCAAAGGACTGTTGAACTTCTTCGGGGAAATATCGTGGCTCGAATAACTACATTATTCCTGCCGTGTGGGCAAAATACGCGCTTAGACGTGGAATTGCGGAAAACAGCCCGTCGTAAACTAAACTAAACTAATGTGGTTAATAAAAACAGTTATATTGTATAATTAGGAATGATAATACAATTATTGAAATAGAATGTTATGTAACTTTCTATAACTTTCAAATAAATAGTCAGTATAATACGCACGCCACCTAGTGTCAGTTAATTGTACCATGCGTATAACCTTCGCACAAGTGCAACCAATAAGTTGACTAAGTTTTAACGCAATCTGTTGAACGGTATGGCATCGTAGAAAGTACGAACAAAAATAAATTTTTATATAGTAGAAAATATTTTACTGTCTATAGACAGACCTGTAGTTGATTAGAATAGGCGTTATTATAGCAGCTGGTTTGTTTTTTATAGTACTAGAACTAAATGAACGTTTAACAATAAATTATTTTAGAAATTATGTTTTTATTTTTATTTTGTGTAGCTAGTTTAATCTTAATAATGTTTAGTTGAATGGTCTAAGGGCTACGATGGCTATCCGAGTACAGAACCAGAGTACAAAACTAACCCACTTGTAGAGATACTCGTATATAAGACAGGGTGACGTAATATCCCCGAAATACTTTACCGCTGCATTGGAAGACGTTTTCAAGCTACTGGACTGGAAAGGATACGGTACTAACGTCAATGGTGTGTGGCACTCACCTTCGATTTGCCGACAATATAGTCCTTATCGCAGAATCCCTGGAGGACCTACGCACTGTGTTCAATGACCTCAATAGTGTCTCCCAATGGATAGGTCTTAAGATGAACATGGACAAAACAAAAGTCATGTGTAATGTCCATGTCACACCCATGCCGTTGGTTTTTGGGAGCACTTAGCTGAAGTTGTTGACGAATTGGGACAAATAGTCCGACTAGGTAAGTTCAACTTCGACCGACAGGTCAATCGACGGATTCAACTCGGCTGGGCAGCGTTCAGGAGATTACAACACATTTTCTCGCCAGGAATACCTCAAAACTAGATTGTACAACCAGTGCGTGTTTCTAGTGATGACCTATGGATCTGAGAGGAGGTTTTTCACTGCTGGCCGTATGAGGAAGCTCGAAGTCGCTCAACGAGCTATTAAGAGGGCTATACTTAGGGGTTTAAACTTAGGAATGAGGATATCTGCAGCAGAACTAGAGTGACCGACATCGCCCAATGGATTAGTAAGCTGAAGTGGCAATTGACCGGCCATATAGCTCGAAGAACCGAATACCGATGGGGAAAAAGGTTCTCGAGTGGCAGCTTCGTACCGGCAGGTGAAGTGTAGGACGTTCCCCCCACTAGATGGAGTCAAAACCCGGTAAGACGTTCAGGAAATTGATGGATGCAGGTAGCTCAGGACCATGCTTTGTGGCATTCCTTAGGGGAGGCCTATGTTTAGCAGTGGACTTGTGAAGGGTTTTAATGACGATGAATGATAATGGCATTATATTAATATGATACATAAATAGAATGGACGTTACGGGTAGAGTCCATCTATCCATAGAGTCCATTCTATTTATTTAGGTATAGGTAGGGTATAGAATTTTTATCGATATAATTTGATACACTGTCTTATCCCTATTATTAGTTCCGTGGACGTGCACTTCTGCTGTCAGTGAAAAATGGCGGAAATCAAATCGCTTCACATCATGTGTGTATGGCCATTCCAGCGTACTTATATATATAAAGAGAGAGAGGTCAGTGTTCTGAGGCCACATAATAAGATTTTTTATTTAACTGGCTTTACGGCTCTGGGTTCTAGCCCTTCTTTCAGAATCTTCATTTTATATATTTTTTCTTCACAATATGCTGATGCGTCACATTGCGAAGTTTTATGGAGATTTTAACGACAGCTCAACCCAGCGGACTGTTGATGATGACAGCCACTCAAGTTCATATTCTTCGTTTTCTCTAATAATTCACACGCGCGGACACTTTATTCACAAAATGACATCATTTTAACGAATTAAAATCCACTTCAAACCATTATTCGAGCGACAAAACAGGAACGACAATCCATCGACGTCCAATTTCCCGCCAAAAACTCCCACACAATAAGACAAAGTGTATATTCCATAGAGCTGTGCTGTGACCAAGGCTGTGACTCATGTAAATGTGTAAAAGGAAACGTCTCGAATATATCAAAAATAAGAAAAGGCGGTTTGTCTCAAATATTTCCCATATTGGCCCAATTTGCCCAAAATTTATTAACATTTCCACATATTAATGCAAATGTTGAGCGTCTGTTTTCTGCGATCAATCTGATGAAAACTAACATCAGAAACGGACTTTCCACCAACACGCTAATAGGCTTAATTTTTACGAAAAAAAGGCTTAAAAATAAACCGCAAGCCTATACGGGAACACATTCAACTATTTCATAAAAATATGTATAAATTTAATTTGCCTGATGATAATGAATAATTTAATTTTTAAAAAAAGCATTCGTTTTATTCAGTTTCTCCTACCTAACTTCTTCATTTTTATCCCGAATATATATACTTTAATCTATACTCTTCATTTCACTCAAAAAAGAGTACGTAGATCTACGAACTTTCCATAAGCAAAATTGTATTAAGCTAATTCTAAGTAATTTTCTAATCTGGCCTACGCGCCTACACCTGTTTGAAAATCCGAGTTGGCAACACTGGTCTAATATCGGTCAATACTAAAAAATAAAAAAAAATCTAAAGTCCCTATATAAAAAAGTACTCTGTGTCTAAAGTGGACCAAAGCCGCAAAGTAGGGATGATCGATGTTGCAAAAACATCGATGATGACATCGATGTTGATATCGATAGCCTAACATCGATGTTCGATATTTATCCTACTTAAAACATCGATGTTGGCCATTATCGATGTTATTGCACATGTACCTAATTAGTAGGTTAAAATTAGATGAACAAAAAATTAATAGTGTAGTTTATAGTTTATTATTAATGAAATGAAAGAAATTTATAAAACATTTAGTGCTAAATAGTAATTAAAAAAATGGGCAAAACTTAACAAATGTTTAGTTCATTCGTTATATTTTTTGCCGATAATGATTAATGTTATTATTTTGATCTTTAAATGTTCCTATACAACCAAAAATCTACGAAAAAATTTACTATGAGACCTAATTTACGATTTAGACGTAGGTTCTATAATAACCACTCCCATCGCGAAATAAAAAAAATATGATTATAGGGGGCGAATTAGCAAACTTCACAAAAACAAACTATTAGACTTTTCCGTCACCTTTGTTCACTATTTTTTCTCAGACAGCCCAAACAGTAATTATCCACAGCCGTTTATAAAATGCACTGTAAAATGCACTATGCAGTGAAATTGTCTATGCTCACAATCGCCCAGTGATTTATTTTCATAAACTTCAAGCAAACAATAAACTCATTAGCTCAAAAAACAGCTAAATATAAATGGATTGTGTATATTCATATTGTTTCAAAATTATGTGTGTATAGACAGCAAGAGAAAAAACATTATTTGTATATCCATTTATGTAGAATAATTATCAGGTGACAATGATACCACAGAACAACAAAGCGAAAGCGGTGACAACTATGACATTACGGTTCACACTTGAGAGGGAGTTTGCTACAACATTATGATATTTTTCAGGTGATTGATGCCTTTAAGAATCCTAAATTATTCAAAATTTTAAACCTTTAATAGGAGATGAAATATTTAGTTGATATTGATGTCGCGGGTTCGCATTGTTCACAAGTTCTTATTAATCAATTATTGGCTCATTGACATCGATGTTTGACATGTGGCATCATCGATGTTACGATGTTTAACATGTGGCAACATCGATGTTAAAACATCGATGTTTTAATTTCTAACATCGATGATCATCGAACATCCCTACCGCAAAGCAAATAAGCAAAGTCGTAAATGTAAAAGTAATCAACTTAAAGTAAAAAAGAAGAAGAAGTAATCAAGGAATAATTAACCATTCTCTAACAGCTCGAGTTTATTAATCGGAGAGTTAAAACAAAGAGATTTAGTTTTCTTTTCTCGTGCCAAGTGTTTATTGTGTCAAATAATAAAACTTCGTTTTAAGTAACCTTGCCACTTTAATGGATATAGTACCATCACAGTAAACTTTTAAATAAATTTAAACGTGTAGTAAAATAACAAAATATAATGAGTCAACCAATGAAAAGTTTTGATGTAAACTCTGACGTCAACTTATCAAATGCTGCTGTAGCACAAACTATGGAAAGTCCTTCGTTTAGAAATCCCATACCATCCACATCAGCTGCTAATATCGGACCACCAGTTCTTCCGCCGAGACCTGATTTCGGTATTCAGTCCAGTTATGGTATGAATCCTGGTTACTCTTACGGAATGAGTGGACCCTATGGAATGGGTGGATATAGTGGTTTTGGCTATGGGGGATTAAACGGGGGATATGGAATGGGAGGTATGGGCATGGGAGGACCTTATGGGGGATTTAATAGATATGGACCAATGTACGGTGGTGATATCGAGAGCAGGTAATGCACAATATGTTATAAAATAAAACAGACTTAGAATGCATACATTGGTCTATATGGCAGACCAAAACTGTTCCATTTGTTTTTTATCTAAATTGAATGATGTTTCAATCTTCCTCAGAAATATCTATGAATATAGCATAGCTCACAAAAAGTTTTTATTACTAAGTAATATAAATTTTCATAAAACTATATATTACATGAAATAGACTAGAAAAAACCTGTTGGATTATTGCACTAATATATTCCAATCACATAAAAACACAATGGTTACTAATGTAAACATGCACTTAATATGTTTCATAACCGTTCGTTTGCTTCTTGCAACCACATTTGCAAAAACAGAATCCTTAACTTTGCTCTTTGCAACTGTGGTTGTAAAGCGACGAAGTTCTTTTAATTGAATTTAGACCGTATTTTAACCTTTTCCACGCCCGCCTAACAAAAAACAGCTTTGTACTGGCCTCTGTTGTCACCTCAGCTGGCAGCACTTGTTATAAACATTTATGTTTCTCACAACCTTTCCTTTATGTTTAAAGTGGTTTTAGTTACAGTTATTTAAAGCCCATAAGATTTTCAATAAGTAGAAACAATAACCATAACATTTAAATGTTTATTTTATTTTGTACAGCTCTTTGTTTCTAACGGATCTTGATAAAGTGTACTTACTGACAATAAATTTTATTTTATGAATGAAATATCATAAGTTTTTATTTTATTTTTATGTCCTTACAATCAATACAACATATTCTTCCTAAATGAACCGAAATTATGCATGTAATAATTATAATATTCTACCTTTTCACTTGCAAATATTTGCTAAAAATTTGACAAAAGACAGTTTGCGCGCGCTTTGTAAACTATTTTTCAAAACCTTTTTGTGTATATATTTTATAGCGTCTTCCTTTATTTTTCTTATACAATCATATAAATTTAGCAATGCCTAGTAAAAGTATTTACTATGATATTCCAATAAGAAATATACTATTATTATCTTATTAAAAATCTTGACCGTTATGAATTGTTCGCGTAGAGGTTTTTTGTTTCTACTTTTTTATCAATTGAAACATAAAAAGTAACTGTTGTTGTAACTTAAATCATTCAAAAACATTATGTAGTAAAGATAAATAACATTACTTACAGTTTTTTTTGAAAGAAAATCCAACTAAAATCACAATCACAAAACTTCAACGATTACGCAACTAACCGCACCAACAGCGCAAAATCGAATGTCTGTTATATTTGATTTTGTCTATGTAACCGAGTGAATATAATTCTTCAGAATACTCTGTAGTTCGTTCAGAATCAAATGAAATAGTGTTCAATCGAAAATATACTGTATTTTATATCAATTAATGACGAAAATAGCAGCACGTAATGCGGAAAATTCATGTCAGCGGTACTCAGCGGTCACAAAACGTGGATATCAATCGATGTCCACAGTACATCAGGGGTTAAACGCACAGAGTCTAATTATTACGTATTAAAACCAAAAACAAATATATAAATCGTATATTTAGATCAAAATTACCAACCTCTTGGACGAAAAATATTGAAACTTTGTTAGTAAAAGTTTGGTGAGTGAAGTGATGCTTGAGTGGATTTAACGAGATGATAAAATATGCCATGAGTATTGAATTTTATTGATTTTTGCTAGTATTTATATACAAAATTAATGTCTTATTTGTGTTTTCTGGTATTAAAGTAATATTTTTGCAAATGTGTATGAAAAATGTGATAAAGTCGACTTTTAGAAATACTCAGAATGATGCGAATCTAAACATAATTTTCTATAGCTTACATTATTGTAATTATGTTGTATTCTTTAAATACGAAATAGTAGTTGTGGTATTTGAATTTATAATTACTCAATTGAAGTAATAAAGTTTTATAAATTGTTCATCATATTATAACATAAGTTTTTATGTAATAACAGCCTATATTTTAACTAACAAATAGCGATCAATTGCGCAATCCGTGAATTTTTCATCAGGTTTCACTTAATATTTTACTATGTATTTAAATATAAATCGTTTTAAAATATAGATAAATATATCAAGTAATTAATTAAGTTTAAAAATATAATAATAAATCATACACTTATCAATCTTATTTTCTTGATAAACCTGATGTTTTATAAAAAGTTTTATAAAAATGGCTTGTGCTTGTGATTTCAACACCTCTAAAATATTATTGTAATCATATTTTGATAGAATAACATACATATTTCCTTTCCTTATTTCAATGGCTATTTATAAAAATTTAATATATTTGAAGTGCTCCTCTCAAGTAAGTCATAAATTAAGTTTTATTGATGGCGGGTCGAATGTGAGAAACACAGTCCCAATTACTGGCAAACTAAGCTACCCTTTTTTTGTTCCCAAGCAATCGAGCGGATATAAGTACCAAATTCATAAATCAATTTATAAATCCTTTTTGTGAATACAGGTATTGACAAAGATGTTTTATAATATTATATCTTAATTTCTTCTGCATTTAGCCATATAGGGCTTGAAAAATAATAAACAATAAAATAAAAAATTATGTACATATAAATCAACACAATGTCATATCATTAATTATATTGAATTTCATTAGAGCACAACATGTTACATTACATTTTAATAAATATGTATGAAATAATCGAATTTCAAGATTTTCAAGGTTCAATTCCAATTCCAAAAGTATGGAACTTCCGATTGATTTTGCACCTTCGATTCTGATTTCGGTTCCGATAAATTTTTATCGGAAGTTATATCAGAGGTCGATGTATAGCGGCAGTGGTGGCCACTATCAGCGCGTTTGAATAAGTTTATACTTGTGACACGGGGAACCTCTCTGAAATTATTGCTTTGCAAGATCTTCCCTTTAATTTCCTGGAAATTGTATTCAGATGACTAATGCAGTTCAAAAAGCCGAATTATCAGTTAACACAAAGGTAGTTTTTTAACGAATAAGTATATTTGTGATGAATGATGTGTGTAATTTTATTTTATCTGCCTTCACTTCGGATTTCAGTTCCAGTTCCGACAAACCAAATTTAAAAACTGCTTCCAAATTCGGTTCCGCTATAACAACTTCCGTAACATCCCTATAACAAATACACAAATCACTCCACCCATCTATTACAAAATTGAAAAATCCACTGCTGAACTTGTAATAATCAGCTTATTAATATATATATAAACATATATATATATATATATATATATATATATATATGTGTATGTAGATTGTTATAGGGTGGATTTTGACATAGTTGGCACGCTTGGCAATTGGGTTAGGAACTACAGTTTCTTACTATTTTGAGTTTTACACAGTTTTAATTAATAAACTTATCTAATTAGTTTTTAAGATTTTTGTTATTAAATTATTGTTATAGATTTATTCAAATAGCTGAAGAGAGGTCAAGACCAGCATTTGATTCAATACAAAGCCTGGTGAATGCTGTTGGCAGTGTAGCCATGATGTTAGAGAACACATTTTTTGCATTGACTAGTTCTTTTAGAGCTATTTTGGGTAAGTAAAAGCAAATGTAAATTATCTAGACAGACAACAAGGAACAGTCACAAGAGCGCAATACATCTTCTACAACAATAGCCATACTGCCTGCCAAGTGTTACAATCAAGGAAATTCCTTCTCACTGCAGGAAAGACCCATGTCCAGTAATAAATACATTGTACGGTCTGGTAATAAATAATCAAAACAATTAAGTGTTAGTACACACATTAGTACAACTGCGCAGTTGGCTCCTGATTGTAACTAGTAACTGTAGCTCATTTTTATCTGTAACAAATTCCTAATAAAAAGTGCAATGTGGTATTGGCTTTACATTGTTTCCCTTAAGAACTAAGATGGTTGTTTTACTGCCTGTATTTATTATATTATTTATAATTATACTTCTATCCTTTATTCTGGACAACTTAAATAAAAGAACCCAAAACAAAAAGAGTTTATGATCATAAAAAGTACACTCGAGTTCAAGTCGCCTTTCAAACTAAACAAAAACTTAATTGAAATTGGTTCATACATTTAGGAGCTATAATGCCACAGATATACACATATTAAGCATATAACACCCCTCTTTTTAGTTAGAGGTTAAAAACTAAAAATAATAATGAAGGGATTGTTGCTTTGCATCAAAGATTGATGAAGGTAGGAGGATGTTTTTTTTTTTATTAAAAAGATTTCTTAGGCAGGAATAGAATCATACTTTGTGTCAGTTGCTTTAGATTTTTTCTAGATTTTCTCTCAATGTTTTCTGTCACCGCTGAGCATGTGGTAAATTAGCACTTAAAATTGCAGTTAACAATTTCATTAATGCAAATGGAGATCAAACTCAGGTTTATCAGGATCATCATCATTACAGCATTTCAATAAGGTTGCTTGGTTGTTGCAGATTGCTTGTGTAAAATACCACATTAAATACTCATAACTTACACCATGGTAATAGGCCATTTCTAACAGTTGACTGTTATAGACTAATGAAGAAGATGAAGAGTCGGAGAGAGAGTATTTAACTCTGGGTTATGATCCTGATTTTAGTATATGATATGTAGCAGATTTTAGATATTTATTTCTGTACATCTCTTGTAGGCTGTGATACTAAAAGCCTCATGATCTCATTATATCATATGGTTTGTGGGCTGATTTTGTGACATAAACCAGAGACATGTTTCACTAGTAATGAGGTATTTTATCTGAGTCCCCAGGGGTGACAACAAAAAAATCTACATTTTAATTATTAACTGAGGATAGTAGCTGCAGATAATATTGATGTCACAAAATATCCATATTACCTCATTCAAGATGCACATCGTGTTCTTACTAATTATGTTAAAGAAATTAATTCAATTTGATTTCAACAGGTGTAGCAGAAAACTTCGGCCGGTTAAGGTCATTATTTGCGCAGTTTTGGTCGACCTTAGCTGTGGTACGCAGTTTGAACTGGTTGGTTAGGAAACTGCTTGTTATGCTGGGTATCAGAACTGAGAGTGAATTTAAGGTGGGTGTCTATTGCTTTAGCTTTAGTTTTTCTCTTGTATAATATAAGAGATGAAACAATATGGCTACATATTATGAAACAATACGAATAACATTGCTTCACGAATTTTTGTTTTAATTAAATTTTTATTTAAAGTTTTAAAGTAGATAAAAAAGAGTTTTACTTTTCTCATTTATTTTTATTTTGTTTATTTTAATATGGTACATAATTTATCATTGGAAGGTTGATTTTACATTAAAAAAACATTTTTTTTAATTATCGCCCTTCAGCCTATTTCTAAAAGTATGTATTTTAATGAATCTTAATAAATACTATTGTTACGAGCTTGAGGTTTGTGACAATAAAAATTGCCGATAGAATTACCTAAATTAACACTTTAATTCACTTTACACTAATTAAAGTTAAAAACACTAATAATTAATCACACTGATTAACTTTATTCCGCTCCGAAGTTTCGCTTGTCTCGCCAACTTCAATACTTCACCGATCGCTTTTTTTTTTTTGCGCCCGAAGCAATTAAAGGGCTACCCTATACGTAGGGAGGCGGAAAATGCATTACGCATACCACGATAGCCGGTCTATCGTGGTTATGAGGGACTCACTGTCCTACCGGGGATCCTAAGTGATACCCTCTAAAAACCGCCTTTAGGGATAGGCAGCCGGCTGATTAAGCTGTATTGTGCCTTATCGTGAGCGACCCTCTTTTGGGAAAAGAGGGCGCAGGCGACTAAGAGCCGCTGAGGGAGTGCCTACGAAGGCAAATTAATATTAGTTAATACAATAATTTAATTTAATTAGAGTTGGCCTGAGTCGCCAGGAGGCGGTTCAGGTCGTTTGTCAGTTTATTAGGCGGGTCCGAGAGAGAGTTTCTCGGCCTGCGGACTCGATAGCGAGATGGGGGTGGGGCTGCATAAGAAGCTGCCTCACGAATTAATTGGTTTTTCACCGATCGCACCTTGCAGCGCCTATAAATACACATTAGTACCGAATCATCCAGAACATTCAAGTAAATACGCGCACCAATCGACAAAGCGCCGAAAGTTCGAGAGTCAGCTTCTAGAAGCTTAGTTCTTCGTTTCGACAACAGATGGCGCTGTCGGTTGAAAGATTAGTGATGTCATTTTCTGGAAAGCTCTCTCCTCGCTCTGTTACCCGACACTAGATGGCACTAGTGCCAGATGTCAACTTAGCCGCGCAACACTTTGATAATATATATTGTGATGTATAACATTATTTGCTGGAACACGATTATCACATTCATATTTATTTCATCACTAATTATAATTATAAAAAAAGGATTTAATGCACACACTGCAAAAACTATCGGGCCTCAGTTTTTTGTATGGTTTCGATATGCACTACTGATTATATAGTATATTCTTTAAAGTACGTATATTATATAACCTTTGGTGAACCTGTTAGTCAGAAATTAATTTTCGTGTGAGAAATTACCTATTTGATTGTGCAACTTCTGAACAACTTGAACTACTGGGGTCACATCAAACAATACATCTATTTTGTTGAGAGGATGGTTAATAGTTATGATTTGTTAAGTGACGCTGCTTTCAAGTTATTTATAAAGTATGTAGGCCGAAAATTTAACTTTTTGAAAAATTTTATATAGAATTAGTACAATTGCGTAGAATTTGGCCCAACATTTTATTTCTGTTTCAGTTTAAAATAGTAATTTAAAATCATATCTTCAACTCTACAGTGTATCAAGAGTGCAGTTATGGCATCGTTTTGAGAAAATGTTACGTACTTAATTCCAATGCCCTCTGCACTCCAGTTTGTCTTACTTCCAAATAAGATTTTGGAATAACAATGGGAATTTCGTATAGTGTTCGTTATAAGAATTCCGACAATAACCATGTATTTATAAAACTCCACACTGTCAAAAAATTCTTGGTAGTAGGTGCTTTTCTGCCTAGGTGTTCATTAGTACCACCCTCGTAGCTTTCTGAGGCGAAATAGTACTTGCACTGCTGTGTTCTGGTCTGAAGAGTATAGAGAGCCCGCGTAATTACAGGCTGCGAGGCATTCCTTCTTAGTCCTAAATGCACCCATAGCCATCTTTGTTTATTGTAAATTCATTGAAGGTGTTCATATGTCGCAGTAGCCACTTACCATGAGGTGGACTGTACGTTTTTTTACTTCTCGCTATGAAAAAAAATTAAATTAAAAAAATCGGAAAAAATTATATTCAAAAAATTCACCCGTTTTCGAAAATCGAAGTTGTATATGATCACGACGTTTTGCGATCCTAGGAAGCTATTCTGACTATTCTGGTTCAAAAACATCTACATTCTATCCTCGGTTAAGAATCAAAATGCAGATATGTTGTCGCCCCTGAGGACTAGGATGATAAGCCTTGTTGCCGGTAAAGTCTCCGGTTCTCTACACTTTATAAACATAGCAGCATTAAGCTGTTTCACGCTGGTATTCTGACAGAGCGTGGTCCTTCCGTAAACCTGTAATTAAAAAAAATTGCCGGGTTTTTTAAATAATTCAAATATGCCGAAAAAACGTTTTTTCGGTTTTCGAGTAACCCGGTTTGCATTCCCTAACCACGGTCACATTAATCAGGATTTTTGTACGTGGTAGCATGGCTCATGCTGCAGCTATACTAGTAGTATTCCTCCGAGGATATCACCTTGCCTATATGGTTTCACCAAATTGATATTTTCAATACTGTTTCCGCCGATTTAGACTGACTGAGAAATCTCAAAAATAAAATTTTCAAAAAGATGTTTTTTTTTTTTGGAAAAACTAAAGCAGATGTAAGGATCAAATCCAAAAATCTAATCAGCTCTTAAACATTGAAAACGACGTCGAATGCGTTGAAGAGATGACGATGACGAAAAATTTCGAAAAAAGCTTTTTTCACATGACTTTTGAATTTACAGTTTTGCCACTGTCAAAAATATTCAAAAAAGTGGTATTTTTTTAATAACTTCGATATTTCTGCTCGGATCGTTTTTGATGAAATGAGTTAGTTATTAGATCGTAAAAGTATTTGTCGATCGTTTTGAGATCGAACATAGCGGTATGTTCCAGGGAGGGCCTGCAAGGCAACCGGTTTTCAGATTTATTTTAAAAATTTTATTTAAAAATACCTAAGTCTCAAGTTTCCTAGCGTAAGTACGAGTCACCTTTCAGTGACTTGTACTTGCGCTAGTCTTATAGCTCTTTGTTCAATTTTATTAAAACAAAATTATATTCCCACACTATTTTCAGAGCTTATGATAAAAATACAATTGTTATCTTTGGAATATAAAGATACGCAGTCAGTTCATTAGTAAGTTTATCACTAGATGCAAAAAATAACATGTTTATAATGTTCGCCTTGGAGTAATCGTACTTGTATTAAAACAATTTTATTCCTAATGATTTGTTATATTTACGCGAACAATAAACATTTAAATAAAATCAGTTTTTGCTAACTAGTTGTTTTAGGTGCTGTAAGCACGTAAACGTCGGGAATATGAATTAATTTAATCCCTAAAAAAATCCCTATAAACTAATTTTATTTAAATTGTTTTCCTTTACTCAGTTGGCCACTACACGTTGACAAATCTTAACTTTATTATTACAATTATTGCCTTCGGTCAAACGTCCTTAAGTTTCAAATGTGCAAGAAATATTTTAGCAACATATTTTTCTTTATCTTAGATGGGAATATAATCCATCAAAACTGAGTTACGGAAAACAATTTAAATAAAATTACTTTTTAGGGATTTTTTTTTTAGTTTAAATTAAGCGATAAAACAGGAGCAACAATCCGTCGACGGACAAGTTCCCGCCAAAACTCCTCTCAGTTGATGATTTCTTTTTTTCTTTATTAACTGGCTTTACGGCTCTGGTTTCTAGACCTTCTGAGCCTATCCTTTCTTTTGGAATCTTCATGTTATGTTCTTTTTCTTCACGATATGCTGATGCGTCACATTGCGAAGCCCTTGGGAGATTTTGACGACAGCTCAACCTAGCGGACAGTTGATGACGACAGCCACTCAAGTTCATAAGGCGCCAAAGCGATCAAAATAACGAGGTTTATATCGACATTAAAGCACTTGTTTCGTCGTTTTCTCTAATAGTTCACACGCGCGGACACTTAATTCACAAAATCGCATCACTTACGAATCAAAATCCACTTCAAACCATTATTCAAGCGAAAAAAATTGGAGCGACAATCCGTCTACGGCCAAGTTCCCGCCAAAACTCCTCGTCAGTTGATGAAATACTTCATAGAACTAATAATATGGATGCGTTACGTAGCGTATTTTACGATTAACAAGTTTTGAAATGCTTGATCTGTAATTGCGATTTGTGAGTTTTGCATCCGTGAATGAATATAATTTAAATTTTTACTCTTTTCTGTGTTTCAAAACTTTGAAGTTTCATATAAGTGTGCTAGATATTGTATACTTAAAGTATGAGCATCAATTCGAAACGTACCCGGTGAGCGGTCGGTTGAGTGAGTACTAGACTTCATTCTAATGATGTGTATGTAATATGGGTTTAATTTGTAAACTTTTTTCTTCAATTGCTAACGCGCGGTACACACGGTACCGGTCGTGTCACAGAGTAAGGAGTAATTAACATCAACACCACTACTTCATTCACATTAGGAGAATCCCCGATTCGTTACATGTTTTACCTAGCGATTTGAGAGTGACCGTGAATTTAGTTTATAAAGTTTTACTGTGCTGTGTTCAAATCTTACGAATTGGAATAAGAGTACTAGATTTTTTTATAGACTGCCAGTGCCTTCATAAAATCGGTGAGACGACGAGCGAGTGATACTGGATAACTAATATGGAAGTACCTAATCACTGTTACCAGATAAATTTGATAATTGATTGTGAGATTTTATTTTACTTACTTACAAGTATTTATTTCATCTTATAAATTCGATGAGTGTGAAGTGCCAAAATCTTTCTTTTGTAGAAAGATGAAGAAGTAGAAGTTATTACTATTTCTTTTTCGTGTCGTTTCGTTCACACGATTATTTACCTTTTCTATATGGAACAATATGTTGGAGGAATGTGTAAATAAAAAAAACACCTAAGGGGTTCAGAGAAACGTGAAATGCGGCTGGAACAACAAAACAAACGTGATAAACTATTAAAGAAGATACAAAACCTTTTCCAATTCAAATACAGTATTATGTTAAATTCAAAATTAGTCGCCAATCAACAGAAAATCAACCCTCTCCAAATAAGTGTGCTAGCCAAATTATGGCGGCGGACCATTAGAGATTCATTGCGAGTGTTCTGAACAGACTGACTGGGATCAAGAAACAGCTACTTTAGCGGGTACAGAGGAAAGTGAGACCGAGGCCGAGGTCCAATTATTACACCATAACGTAGTCCAACTAAGAGTAGAATACCAGAGTAATATGGCTTGTGGCAAAATATTACCAAAGAAATACAAGATTTTTGGTGTACTAAAAATCCTAACGAATGTCAACACTGAGTGTGATTTTTCGGCTTCTAACCGATAATATGACGATAGCAAAAGATGCTTACCTTAATCTATGTTTTTTCAGAAACATAAGGTGGTAAAATTAACCGATATTGCCTCATGTTTCCTCCATCTACTGGAGAAATATACTGCTTTCCATTTGTTTCTTTTGGCGAAGATCAAAGCCAATAACAATTTCAAATTGCATTTTATAATTCAATCCCATAAGAATAATGCAACGCACCGAGAATGTGTACAGACACTAATTAGTAGACGACGTATTCACGGCGAAATTGACACCTCTATGTAAATGACATTCGACAAAGAATGGGAATCTCTATATTAAAAAAATCAATTGCTATTTGCATTTGGGCACGGTAGGTGTTGCTGTTGTCAATATCCAGAAACCAACCTTGCGAAGCCAGGGTGGATCGCTAGTATTGGAATAAAGTTTTACAAAGAGCATAAGCCCCGCACGTTGATATAGCGCCTGGTGGCCATATAAATGACATAGTCGAACTGTCAGTACCGTTCGCAAGGTCAGCCAGCGCTTACGCGTATAGAGTTAACTACACTCCTCTACCACGTGTTTTTTATAACTTTTTATTTAGCTTATCCTTTTTTATTTTTGTTGTTAAGTTTTGTTACATACATTAGTAAGGAAGTAATAAACAGCCGTGCTCGAGAAATGATTATTAATGCGGACAAGTTATGTTGTGATGGAGAAAGTGCACTCTAAGTTATTGATTCAAAATATAAACCGTGCCTTAAAAATGCTTCGGACGCTACTGAGGACATGTTAATTTTAAAGCAACTTATGACGGACATTTTAAATCTTACAAAATTCTACCAAAGTGACGGAACGTGTGTCGTGTGCTACAGGCATCGCAAAAAATACAGTGACAAAATAATACAACGAGAGCATGAATTTGTAACAGCTAGTGACAGCAAATATCTATAAATATATGTATATAATATAACATAAATACCTATAACCTTAAGTTATTAACTTTTCTCACCAGGGGTGGCAACACCTCACACGAAAAGAAGATTAACTTTTTTGTTCTCTGTACTTTTTGCGGTGGATGACGTCACGCAGTCGTTATTATGACAAAGTTCCACCGTAATAACAACGTGCGAGGCTTTTAGTACCAGTGGCTAAATTTTTATCATCCCTTTGATTAGTATTCCATGGTGATGATGAAATTCTTGGTTTTCAACATAACTTTAGAATTACTCGCGGAGTACGATTAGGGTTGCCAGATGATCGGGATTCGTCTGAATTGACATTTTTAGTGATCTCCAGACTCCCGACAAAACTCAAAATCTCCAGACACATAGCTTCTCTTCACATCACAGCTGCTTTTGATTTTATTAAAGCTGAGTTAGTTATTAGACTGAACTTTGAAGTAAATTGTTTGAATTTTACTTTTAAATTGGTGGACTCATTAAAGTACATGTGGCAACCTAAAAATTGAGTGTACTTAAATTATTTATTTGTCAATAATGTTAAGTCTTTTTGTAGCCTATTCATTTAAAAAATATACCAGATACCAGACATCTCATACTGATCCGTTGACTGTAGTGCTGAGATACTTTACGTCAAATGGAGAAGTACCAGAACGTTTTCATATTCCCACAGAACACAATTACTCTCTCGCCTATAGTAAGTGACAAGGGGGAAGAACTAGCCGTTACAATTTTAATTTTATTAAATCAATATAACATTGATATAAAATATTCGAAAAGCCAGCGCTATGATAATACACATACAAAAAAAAGACGTGTGGCACTCGGGGACTGCCGCGGTGAAGCTATTGCATAGCATTTTGTATCAACTTATGTAATTATAATTATTTTTTATTTATTTTATTTATGCAGTATTTCTTTTTCTTTGATATTAATTCAAATTACACTTTTTGAGCGTGGTGACCGATAAGAAAACAAATTTTTTTCTTTTATTAAATAAATAAAAAGTTAATATTGTTTAAAATATTTTTCTTTTTTTTTCTTTTTAGCTCTTTACGCTTTTCTTCTCTATAAAACGAAAATATCTAGGTATAAATAAATAGGTATAAATAGTGTAATGACACACCAAAACAAAATTATTCATTTAAAAAAATAACGATATTAAGAAGTGATTATCGAATTTCGCGCGATGTACATTTATATAGATATAATATCATATATACTTTCTCTGCGCGGCATTCATGTGCATTATCTATACACCAAAAACAAAGGTACTGAATAGTACACGTGCTTGGTTCGATGGCTTCTGTTATATACATAATGAAGAATGAATTTATATATATATATATATATATATATATATATATATATATATATATATATATATATATATATATATACACATATTGAGATACTAAATTGAGAATTTAAACTATACGCGTGTGTGTTTGTGTGTATAAAAGAGGGCTACTTTTAATATCGCTCATTTTAATATCAAAAATTTAGGTTATCTTTATAGCAGTATTATATTTTCAATTCAAAATTAATACTGCATTTGTGATAATAATAAAATGTATGTACGAGGGTGGATTGAAAAGTACTCGGCCTAACCAAGAAAATAAACACATACTAAATCAGTAATATTTTTATTTTTCTACATAATCACCATCAAGTTCAATACACTTTTGCCACCTCCCCTTCCAAGCATTAAGACCGTTGAAAAAAAATGATTCTTCCTTAGAGTCAAAATATGCGTCTACAGCTGCTTTGACCTGGTCGTTTGTCGAAAATCTTTGACCTCCCAAGTGCTTTTTTAGGTTAGGGAACAAAAAGAAGTCTGATGGTGCCAGATCAGGTGAATACGGCGGATGCGGTAACAGTTCAAAGCCACAGTTGTGAATTTCAGCCATTGACTGTACTGACGTGTGAACACGGGCGTTATCTTGATGAAACAGGACTTTTCTTCTGAGCATTCCTCGACGTTTTTCTTTTATTTCCTCTCGTAAACGACGTAGTAAGGTGCAGTAGTAATCAGAGTTTATAGTCTGACCCCTTTCAAGATAATCAATCATAATCACACCTTTCGAGTCCCAGAATACTGAAGCCATCACCTTATTTGCCGACAAAATCGACTTAGCCTTTTTAGGGGGTGGTGAACCAGGTCTTCTCCACTGTTTTGATTGTTGTTTTGTTTCCGGTGTACAGTAATGAACCCATGTTTCGTCCATAGTAACAAAACGATTCAAAAAATCATCTGCATCGGCTTCAAATAACTCCAAACAGTCGCGTGAAATAGTCAATCGCGTCCTTTTTTGTTCAACTGAAAGCAGTCGCGGAACCCACCTCGCAGACACCTTGTGGAAACCCAACTCGTTGACAATGATGTTTTGAGTTCGTTCATAAGAGATGCCTATAATCTCGGCTATCTCTCTATTTTTTAATCTGCGGTCTCCCATTATTAAATCAAGTACTTTTTTAATATTTTCGTCAGTAGTTGACGTCGAAGGCCTTCCAGAGCGGGGTTCATCTTTCACACCTCTCTACCACGCTTAAATTCTGCTATCCATTTTTTGACGGATGAATATGACAGAGCACAATCGCCTAATGTACCGACCATGTCATCATGGATGGCTTTTGATGATAGCCCCTTCTTATGGAGGTACTTAATGACGGCACGCTGCCCGATTTGCTCCATTCGCGGAAATTATGTCCGATTACTTTGTTAATAAATTTATAAAATCACAACTAATTATCGCACACGTTTCGAACTTAGTAGATTTGATTTTTAGAATTGAATGGATCTGTGTTAGGCCGAGTACTTTTCAATCCACCCTCGTATATAGAGTATTCACTCATTTTCTTTCACTATTTTTTCGTGACTTTCTTCGTTAATAATAAATGCACTTTGTTCATTCATATTCAAAACACTTTATACACAAATTTTACAAATACAGCTATTCACTGTTGTACATAAACACCTATACAGCTATATACTTTCTCATAAACAGCTGCTTATGTATTCGTCCGATTTCGGAGCAGCTCGTCTCGATTCGTGCGAGCTTCGTAGAGTCGTACAATACGTCTAGTTGCACGCACACAAACACCGTGTCGAAGACTGCCGAAAAGAAACGACGTTCTTAGACAATGCACGGCCTTCAAGCCACACCTCCGTGCCCGTCGGAGTGGGGGAGCGTGAGGTTTTTTTCGTTACGGAATTTCTGGATTCGGTCCCCGCGCTCAAGGCCCGCGATAGAAACTATGCAATAGCTTAATATTTAAATAAATGCAATCAATATACGACATATTATATTTATTGGCTAGTGTGGAAGCGAAGTTACAACACTTATTCCTTTATGTCCCATATTGTGTAAAGAGGGAATAAGGTAGTATATTTTTGTTTCCAGGCTTGGGCAGAAGCAGTGGCGGCCACGCAGTCTGGTACTGCGACAGCTGACCAAAAAGCCAGAGGGTCCAGTTGGCCGATTCTTCTATTTTTCGGTGTGATCGCGGCCGCGCCTTATATTGTGCTAAGAATGTTGAATGGGCTGTCCACTAGCATCAACGAAAGATGTAAGTATGAAAACTGTTTAATTCAAGTACGACTTCAAAAAAATTAAGAGGTTCTCAATTCGACTGTAGTGTTTATGTGTCAACTCAAAACTTTTTTCTAGGTGAATTGATTTTATGATTTTTCTGATAGCTCCTGGTGTGCTGGCTTCTCATGTGGGTCCATATAAATTTTATCAAGATCAGACCAAGTAGTTTTTGAGTTATCCTTAATGATGCGTATTTAATTAACTATGATTATATTGATAATATTCTCATTTTATTTATATTGAAGTTGGTTGTGTGCAACATTTTTAATTTTACTACTTTGTTCCATTAGAAGTTTGGAAAGTTGGCTTTGTGTTTTTTTCCTTGCTGTTTTTAAATATTTTCCTATTTAACTATATAATATTTTATATTGTAAATTATTATATACATACATAAGCTCTCATGCCTGTCACCCAGAGGGGTATATACTATAGCCTTCCATTTGGCATGATCCTGACACACCTCTCTCGCCTCTTCCACATTCATATACCTACGCATACATGCTCGTCGGTTAAGGGTGCTCATAATTTGGCCCCCTTTCAGTAAGGTCGCCAATTTGATCGACAAACTTTCGCCTAGGGCGTCACTTCCGACTCTGCCGTTCACTTCTGCAACATAAATTTGGTTTGTCACTCTTTCCTCATTCATTCTTTCTATATGTTAAAATAAATAAAAATATTAATTACTTCGCAACCTTCCGCTAACTAAATACAATGATGTGTCTTACCTGGATTGAAGAGCACGTCCCGCCCTCCCTCAATTGCATGCACTAACTCCGTCACCACTACTCCCGGCACCACTATTCCAGGTAAGACACACCATCGACGATAATACGACACGTGTTTCGCCTCTACACGAGGCATCTTCAGGTGATGTAGACTCTACGGCGGCTGACCGCTAAGTGAGCGGCGACCGGCGAGCCGAAACAGCTGCTATTTATACACGCCGATACAACCACTCCCCACCAAAGTAGCGAGTGACCGCGCCGTGCGATAACAAACCTGCGACTAATTATCATTATTGTTATGATTAATATTTTTATTATTATGTGGGGTATCTATATAGTTTTCTCATATGGTTGGGTTCTATAAATATATAATTATAAATTAAAATGAAAAGATAAATATAATTAAAATAAAATAAATACAAAAATACATAAATAAATAAAAGCCCAA
The DNA here is from genome assembly GCA_907164705.1 of Parnassius apollo. Taxonomy (NCBI): domain Eukaryota; kingdom Metazoa; phylum Arthropoda; class Insecta; order Lepidoptera; family Papilionidae; genus Parnassius; species Parnassius apollo. The sequence goes on from CAJQZP010001576.1 coordinate 4,284,763, forward strand.
CCAGATGGTATCCCTCGGTAGGGAAGACCAAACGGCTGAGGGTTAGGAGGAAAGGGAAAGAAACTGGCGGACGATGCGGACGGTATCGAGGAGCACCGCCTTCTGCATTTGAGCCCGGAGCGGTCCGTCACGGAGTCCCAGTCGCCTTACCCGTAAGATGACCCGAGAGGCTGACTGGGATTAGCCCATTCGCAGAGACGACTACAGGAATAATTTCGGCAGGCAGACCACCCCACAATCAGTCACCTCATGAGTCAGGTCCAGATATTTTGTTCGCTTATCCGTATCGGCTTTCACGAGGTTCTCGTCATACGGAATGGTAATGTCGACCAAAAATATCCTTGACTGTGCCCGGTCCATCAGCACAATATCAGGCTTATTCGCAAGAATAGTCCTGTCCGTGATGATGGCCCGGTCCCAGTAGAGCTTGGCGCGGTCATTTTCGAGCACGGCTTCCGGCAAGTACTTGTAATACGAGACCGTATTTCAGAGCGAGTGTAGAATTCTGGCTACTAGGTTGTGCCTGTGCAAGTACTCAGAGTTAGAAAGCGCCGAACAACCGGAGATGATATGCCTAAGTGACTCCCCGGGATGACGACAGACGTCGACAGTGCCATCCTTTAGAATGTATCTCCGATAATTGTTGGTCTTAATAACCTGATCCTGTATTGCACAGACAAAACCCTCTGTTTCCCCGAAGAGGTCACCGAAACGTAGCCAGTTGAGGGAGGCGGCTGTATCTACGTGGGGCTCAGAGCCCTGTAGTACCTCCCGTGGAGCTTCTTCTCCTTCCATACGGTCTCCCGGTCGGAAATGCTCTGTACTGTCGGGTCCTGCCATTGCTCGTTGGCTAAGGATAGAGGGGTAAGTCCGTTATCACTAGAAATGACGTCATTATAGATTGGATCATCCGATCTCGCCAGGAAGTAATGACGGAGGCTGCACACTTCGCGATTATGCATGGTGAGCGCGCTCAAGAAGCCACGCCCACCATGCTTTCGCGGCAAGTACAGCCTCATTACCGACGATCTCGGATGATGCATCCTATGGGACGTCATTGTAGTGCGGACTTTTCTATCCAGGGCGTTTAGTTCAGTCTGACTCCACCTGAGTATGCCAAAGGTATACATGAGGACAGGCATGACCCAGCCGTTATATGCGTGTGTCTTATTCACACCGGACAAAAGGCTGTTAAGCACTTTGATAAAGCGTGCATAAAACACGTCGCAAACTGACTGTTTCATACCAGCCTCATCGATACCGATGTTCTGTGACATACCCAGGTATCGTTATGTTTCAGCCTCGGAAAGGGTCCTTAAGTTGACGGGCATAGATAAGTTTATGCCCTCAGATTTAGCAACCCTTTCACTTTCAACATGGAGGATGATGATGGATTTGACTAGAATGCGCAAAGGGCCGCTGCCTGGAGGACGCCAGGGCGCGTCTGGAGCTGGCGCTGGACGCGACAGCATGTGAACCGCCAGCCAACGAGCGCGAGGTGCTGCACGACCACACAGCAGCCCCTCGCATCCATCATCCCCACCAGCTGGCTTGGTGTCGGCAGGGTCTTCGCGGGCCCAGCAATCGGCACCCGCCACTGGTGGAGCACACCGCATGCGTTGGACAACTCAAATGAACAGCAACGCATTGCGGGCGTATTTTAGGGCGAAAGGGGGAGAAATAGATGAATTATAGATGATAATAACCCCTGTGAAGGGTGATCGCTACCAAGCTATTTCTAATTTGTCTTATGTTGTTGATTGTAAACATGATTGTAAGCTATTATTAAAAAAAATAGTCCCGCCGGGCTTCTTGCTGGTTCTTCCCAGGACAGAGGTTTTTTTTGCGAACCAGTGGTAAATTAAAAAAGTGACTTTCAATAAGTATTTTTATAATCTACATTGAATAAAAAAGTTTCTATTTCTATTTCAAAATTGGAGATTTTGCGTATCGGGCAAGGACGCATCGACTTTTTGCTGAGCTGGAGCCATCTGTAACCGTCACCGAGCAAAACCTGGCAGATCGAGTTCGGTATATCTTGCGCTCAAATACATTTGATGTCACCGTTGATGATCACTGTTCCTTCATCGGATGAAAATGCTACGGCTGTGGAGGCGCCACAACTTGCAGATCAACCGGCAAACGTGGATGCCGCCGTGAATACCCCAGTTTTAGTTGGTTCAAACGATGATGGAACAGTCGCCCAGGAACTGGAACTGGAGCAAATGAGGAGTACATTGGATGAGGCGATTTTGGAAACGCGCAGTACGCCTCTCGAAAATCGACCGCCCGACTTCCCCGCATAGCCCTCAGCAAGCGGAATCGGGTTATCGTGAGGGCTCTGAACCCAATGCTGGTGACCTATTTGGAAGCCAGCCGGGACCTTTGCGAGACGGACTCAATTCTCTTTGGCGCCGCACTGGCAGTCTGCCGTATTATAGGCGCCAAACTTTCCACGGCTGGACACACTACTGGACAAAGTAGTGCTATCCCAGCCTGGAGAGCAAGAATTGAAGAACGTATCGCAAAGGCTGGGGCCCTCATCGGCAGACTGATATGCTTCAGGTCAGGCAAGGATTGTGCGCACCGTCAGGATGGCGTTTGCTGGGACAAATGTTAGTTTGTCCCAGCCGGATATAATGCAAAAACTGACAGAGCGCATAGACGACCTGAAGCAGATTATTATTATTATTATTGTTCTATTGATATTATTATAGTTATTTATTATTATTAATTTTAATTATAATTAAAGATTAGCCTTAAAGATGTTTAACAAAGGTGAATTAGAAACATTTGTTTGTTCATTCAGCAGTGCATTGTTACCATTATTACTTTTTTAAATCTCCAACTGTTCCAGCACACACAGTCGCAGCCCCTTATTACAAGTATGCAAGACTTCAAAGGAATGGTTGCTGGCTAGGCTAACAGTTCTTTCTTGCTTTTTCCTTTCAATTACTTCTTTTACTCTCTTATTTAGATGTCTAAAGACTAGCTTGCTACATATTTATTTATCTATGTCTAAAGACTGCCTTTTTTCTTTCAATATCATAATTCGTACTACCAGAATTACCAGCCTTGGTTGCTAGCAAATCGAGCCATGCTCTCTTCTATGTTTCAACTTCCATACGTACCTCATCATCCCACCATAACATATGAGTAAATGTATTATTCCTTTCATTCATTCTCTTACTAACACCACATACTTCGGTAGCTGCATCCACCAAACCTTTCTTAACATTATGCCACACGTTCTCCAAATCTAACTCATTCATATATAATACGGTCCGGTATAACATAATAAAATTTAAATTTTACCGAAATCAGTCGAGCGGTTTTTAAAAAATCAACACTAAATTGTTTTATTTATATTAAAGTTGGTTGTACAAAATTTTAAAAGTTTTAACTTGTATGTAATTATGTGAAGTTATCAATCACTTAACTATACCTATATAATTTATGCTAAGAAATGTAATTTTCTTTTTACAGTAAACGATCCGACAACATGGCAGAATTCTCTTAGAGCTGTCGCTCAGCACGACTTCCAAGCAACATCTCCTCAGGAGATCAGCTTTAGCGCAAACCAAGTCCTGACCCTAGCACCGCAACATTTGCAAGGGAACCTATGGAACTCCGGTTGGCTGATGGCATCAACGGATAGACAACACGCGGGATTGGTGCCGGTTACGTACATAAAAGTTATTAGGCCAAATAATAATAATGAAGAAAAAGTAAATAACGACACAAATATAAATAAACAGACGGAGACGAATGTAGATGATTTGGAGAAATATTATGGACAAGATTTGTAAGGTTGTTAATTAATAAACACCTTGGTGTGGGCTATAGCTAGGGGATAGCGATTATTACGTTTGGAGTTATTTAGGCTTGTATATATGGTTTAAGCTAAACGCATTTGTCAGCACCGTACGTGCCGCATTTTAGAATTCGTTGTATGATTTCATCATATGAAACCTCGAATGTTACAGCTGCACCGTACTCGCCGCATTTTATGAAATGCGGTAGGTATCCGAATATTGAAGGACGAATGCCGATGACGTCATATAATGCGGCGCGTTCGACGCGTGCTGATACTCAGTGTTGCCTAATGTTGCCAATTTAGTGAATTTTCCACTAAAACTGGTGGTTTCGACTTTCGTTGTGAAATATATTTTTACTTTATTTCAGGAGCATTTTCCTTTACTGTGTAGGCAACAATGAGTCGTCACACAAGACTTTTTATAATTTCATTGATACATAATTATTTATACATAATTTGAAAAAATGCTGTTGCATCGATTATCAATATGAATACTTAGCTACAAAATGATTTAAATGCAATAAAAATTGATAATTAATTTTAATTCAAAACCCCAATTATATCTGTTTACTTAATTCTCAATTAAAAAAAATACTTATCTCAAACATACAACAAGTCTTTCCTCTGGTTTAATTGGCCTTCTAAATCTTGAGTTTTCCATAGAGAGATATGGTTTTAGTAAATGTGGAAATTCTTGAAATTTCTTGTATGTAAAATGCAAATATTTGAAAAATCATTCATCATCTAATAAGTCTTTAAATTAAGTGTAATATTCTCCATGCAACTGCCTTTTACCAATTAATATTATGATTCAAGAATCTTCTTTTCTTCGAACTTTATTTTCTTCTTCCTCTGCCAATAAGCAGGCTATTACAACAATTTTTCCGTAGTACCCTGAGCGATCAATATCATTGGACCGTTTTACACCAGTGGTTGGAAAAACCTGTAAAAGTTGGTGGCAATACAAAAGAAATGCGTACGGCACGTACGTACAAACGTACTTGGCCATTCGCAAAATGCGGTGCATACGGCGCGGACAAATATACGTTCAGCTTTAACTAGTGCCAGATTATTTACTGCCTGCTATTTAACACGGTAAGGCTTGTTGCAGACGATGCGCAGTAGTTTGCGAAAACACTAATACTGTGCATCAAATTTTATAGTGTAAACGTTTTAGATACTTGGTGAAAATTGCCGATTTGTACTCTTCCTTGCGTGAGTGCGATCTACTCCCCCCCCCCCTACGACCTACCATCCCCTCACTACGCGTTTCTCACCGCCGCGTTGCTTGTGGTATACAAGTAGTGTAATTGCTTACAAATGCATCATCCGAACTAGTCACGGCTGACTCTTCTATTTTATTTAAGGATTAGGAAGTACGTCATTTTACCTCGTGAGGTACCCGTCATTTGAGGTGAGGAAACTCAAACAAGGTAACGCATGAGCAAAAAATATATAATATGTGTTATGAGTAAGGAACACATCTATAGTCCGAATACGCGACTTGATAATTATTCATGCCAGTTCATTTAATGAACTCTGGCAAGTAGAAAGTATAATAATTAACTTAAATTTTTTTTCGCCAGTTTTCGTAAACAAAACCCTGCATATGGAACAAACTAACGTTGGCGATAGTATGTAGTGGGCTAGTTGAGATATTGAGAAGAGCCTCTTCTGAAGAATCATTTTTATCTAGTACAAAGGTCGCTGATTCATTTATAAATTTGTAGATGTATTTAATAAAAATTTTTTGAATCTCTAAAGGCTTGTTTACACTCTTTACCTCGTATCTTTGGCCTTTAGTGAAGAATTATGCTTGTAATGTTTGCATAAATATAGATATTTTTTGTACATCTTCCACCGCATTGTCTACAACAAGTGTTATCCAAAGACCTTAAGTTAATATAATGTTTGGATATTAAAGAGATAAGATAATATTATATACCATTTGCTTGCAAATGTTTTTTATAGTCAATCATTTGTTCATAATAGATAGTTTAACCTGCTTTAATTTACTACTACAGCTTTCGGGGTAAGCCATATTCGTGTGAAGCTGAATAAAAGATATTTCCGCCCTTCTTGCTTATTGATGTAAAACTAAATAAGTTTTTAGGTTGTTTATGTACTTATATGTTAATTAAATTATAATTTTGGAACAAAAATTGGGATAAATCTTGGTATTCTTTTATATTGCTTTATTGATAATTGTATGACTTGCAGTGTTTTTTGCACCATTTAAATTATATTATCTAAAGACATTCCATACAATTCAAAATCTTTTGTATAGTGCATTAAAATAATAAATACATAGTGAATTTTTTTATGTTAAATGTTATTTCTACATTCATTATTTATGCCATTTTGGTATATAGTAAAAATTTCGAAAAAAATGTGATAGGGGTATAACATAAAAGGGTATAATATATTAATTATTAGTTCATACTACATATCTGACAGATCTTGCATTTTTCTCTCTGTATTTTTTTTAATCTTTTGGCATTGCAATATGTTGGTTCAATTTGAAGTTTTGAAGAAGGCTCGTAGTGTTGAGACGCTGCGTTCCTACGGTTTCGAATCCCGCAAGGAACAAGTGTTTGTAAGGCCTACTATAATTATTTCGGTTCTCAAATAATTGTTTCATGTTTGTCCGTGTGTATGTTTAACGCCTCCACAATAAAGGGGAAAATCCTAGCATGAGGTTAACATTATGAATGTTTTATATACAAAAAAAAAATCATTCCAAACATATGAACTTTCTTCAACAGCTCCATAAAAAATGCCGTCTTTTGTCGTTATAGTATATAGATCTTAATAAACTGCAATTTGACGAAAATGAAATTATTGTAAATGAAATAATATAGACTGACATGTTACTGTGAATAAATTTTTTTTTTAATTTGAGTAACTTTTATTTAACAACAATGATAAGCTGAGAACAAATTATCGGACGCGTCCGTCAGCCGCGGCTGACTGACGCGGCTTAGCGGTGTGCACGGTAGCTGAGACGGCGTCCTCGGACGCCTCGCTTCGGTCATTCCAGAAAGGTTTTGTCAATCGAGGAACATGACAAACAGTAACAGCGATGACGAATTTATAAAGTTAGCGGCAGCTGCTTTATGTCGTCCTCCAAAAAATAGCGGACCCAAACACTCCTTGTCCATGATATTAATGTAAAACGACTCGAGTATGATGAATTTCATTGTATCCAGACTTACAAAAAGATGATAAACGTTAAAAAATGTACTTATGAATGTACTAATATGTACTTATAAATATAGGCACTCGTGGCCATGAACACATTCAATTAATTTTTTTTTCATTACACATCATGTCGCGAGCGCAGTTGGTTCGCTTGTGACACTCGAAACGTCCGCGGACGCGTCCCGTGCCCCGTTCACACTGTCCGCGGACGCACCAAACATCCAGCCGGCCAGATTCTGTTCGGACGTCCGCACGCAAGGTCATGTCCGCGTCTTACCCTTAGTTCAGACACGGCGGATACCGCGCGGACGCAAACCGCGCGGGTCAACCGCGCGGATCTTATTATAATGGCATAGTACTAGAACGTTCATACTACACCGCGCGGACCATGCAACCGCGCGGTAGCCGCAACTCGACCGCAAGAAAATGAATTCGCGCGTTCGCCGCGCGGACGTAATTCTATGACAATCCCTGGGCGTGTTCAGTTGCTCCGTGGAATCCGCGCGTATCGCACGTATGACAATGGAGCGCTTTGACACCGAACTATTCATTGACGAAGTTGAAAAAAAGACCAGCAATATGGGACATCCAGTGTGAAGATTATTCTAATAAAATTGCCAAAAATAAGGCTTGGCAGGACCTGGTAGAGATTTTTGGTATAAACGAGGATTCATTGGAAAAGAAAAAACTTTTTTGGTTAGTAGGTACTTTATTTAAACATTTCTCCTAGTAGTTACTTTACATTGTTTGTGATTGTGTTTACATAATATAGATACCTACCAATGTAATATACATATTTATAAGTTTATATTTTAGTATCTTGCCATTCTACACGACCCTCATTCACAAAGTAATTAGCATATCTATCTCTAATGTTCAAAGATGAAGGTGTACCTCTTCCTGCATGTAATTTATTAAGACTACTCATTGGCGCAGTGTACAAAGTGTCTTTATACCGTACACCATCTCTTGTCCTAACAAAATTGTGTAACACGCAACATGCCTTTATTATGTCTTCGGCAAAGTCTATGTTAACGTTTATAGGCCTATGAAAAATACGCCACTTGTTTGCTAAAATACCAAAGCTGCATTCAATATTACGTCGAGCCCTAGATAACCTATAGTTAAAAATCCTTTTTTCGTATGATAACCCTTTACCCGCATAGGGTCGCATTAAGTTTTCCGATAAACCAAACGCTTCATCGCCAACTATAACGTATGGTAATGGTAAAGGATCTGCGTTAGATATTGGTTTAGGTTTTGGTATGTGTAATGATTTTTCTATTAATCTTTTATAAAATATTGAATTTTTAAATATTGCAGAATCACTACTTTTTCCATATGATCCAATGTCAACAAAAGTAAAACAGTAATTAGCGTCACAAAGTGCCAAAAGTACTATAGAAAAATAGTTTTTATAATTATAATATAAAGATCCAGAATCATCAGGCATTATAAACCTTATATGTTTGCCATCTATGGCGCCTATGAAATTGGGGAAATTTGCATATATTTAAAAATATATAGATATTATCTCCAACACATATTAACTCGGTTCGGCCATGACTTTTTTTGCGAGTATTTTCCACAAAGCTTTACATACTTCACGGACAATTCCTGTGGTTGTAGATTTGCCAAGACGAAAGTTGTTCTAGTTCTAGTTCTCCAAAGGAACAACCAATAGCCAGATATCTGAAACAAAAAAAAATACCAGCACATATTATGAAAACCTTAACATTTTTCTTAACGATAAATTTCTTATTCAGGTGTAACATTGCAAAAAAAATGGAAGAACATACGTGATGCCTACAACAAGGAATTCAAAAAAGGCAAGTCAGCTCCTTCTGGTTCAGGTGCATGTAAAGGTTCAAAATACATGTATTTTGACCGGCTTTCCTTTCTTCAGAAGACGGTAGAAAATAAAGAAACAACTAGTAACATAGAAGAAGCGAAAAATGAGCATAATGAAGACAGTGATAAAGACCAAAATAATTTTGTGAATGCACGTGAAATACGCTCCCCTCCCCCCCAAAAAAAAGAAAAAAAAGTAAAAGTGCACCAGAAGATCGATTGGCTAACATATTAGAGGAGAGCATTCAGTCACGAGATAAATTACAAAAGAGAATTACAAGAAAATATTTCTAACCAAGATGATGATAAGCTTTTTTGTTTATCTTTGTACAAAGAATTAAAAAAAGTTCCAGAAAACAAGCGTTTGGCTACTAAAATTGAATTACTTCAAGTAATAGAGAAGGGACAGAAATTACCATTGCCATTTCGCATTACAACAAACCAGCAAAACATGCATAATACAGCATATTTAAATAGCCAACCATATTCAAATCCACAAGGATATTTTACTGGATACTCTACAATTGTACCAGCGGGATCTCCATCGCCTTCATCATACACTACTGATGACTCACAGTCTTCTATTGTAGAAAATATATATTCTGATATTATGTGAAAATAAATACCCAATATATATTCTAATATAACATAAATATAAATATATATTCTTATATTACATAAATATATATTCTGATAATTATTAAATAAAAATAAATACCTTACCTTAAAGTGATCACGAGTTTTTCTTCTGGTGATACGCTTGACCTCATATGGGTATTAGAAGATGTAATTTGTTCACTGATTATTTCCAATAATTCGTCAAATGACTTTATTGACATTCTTAAATAGTTAAAAAAATTCGGAATCATAATTCCTTAACTTTGCATATAAAGACACAAACTGACCATGAGTGAACCGATCTTGTAAAATTGGATGCACCCAATACTGCCGTTTCCTTTTTTTTTTGTGGAGTAGGAGTAAGTACACACATATTGCCTCTTCAACTTCCATGATTGAACTGAAAGGCTGTCACCCTACCTCGCAGTCCTCGCACCGCACAATAACCGCGCTTGTCTGAATACTTCACTATTCTCGCGGATCGGACCCGCGCGGTTTGCGTCCGCACGGTTTCCGCCGAGTCTGAACGTGCTCTTACGGCCGATAGTTTGCACAGTATAGTATTAAATGTACTGGCTAGATCTCAATAAGTCGCGGCTGTCAGCCGCGTCCGATAATTTGTTCTCAGCTATAGTCGTAAGTTAAAGCTCTCACATAGATGAGTGTTCTTGTATATATAGAAGTCGGTGGTGTTGGTGGACTTACATATTCTATTTTTAAGACAAGCCGGTTTTCTCTCGATATTTTCTTTCACCGAGCACGTCATCAGCACTTAAACACATGTATTTTTTTATAGGACGTGGGTGACAAACGAGCACACAGTCCACCTGATGGTAAGTGGATGCTGTGTCCCATAGACATCTAAATTTATCCTGAATTAAAATGGAGATGCATTGCCAGCCTTGAGGATTAAGACGAAATGCCTCGTTTCCAATAAAAAGGGTCTCCGGTTCTCTACACTCACCATACGAAACATAACAGCATTCAACTGCTATTTTACGCTAGTATTCTGTGAGTGTGTGGTCCTTCCCCGGTCGAGTAATGTATGTAACAAATCTGTGCATAGTTTAAGAGCACGTTCAGACTCGGCGGAAACCGTGCGGACGCAAACCGCGCGGGTCCGATCCGCGAGAATAGTGAAGTGTTCAGACAAGCGCGGTTATTGTGCGGTGCGAGGACTGCGAGGTAGGGTGACAGCCTTTCAGTTCAATCATGGAAGTTGAAGAGGCAATATGTGTGTACTTACTCCTACTCCACAAAAAAAAGGAAACGGCAGTATTGGGTGCATCCAATTTTACAAGATCGGTTCACTCATGGTCAGTTTGTGTCTTTATATGCAAAGTTAAGGAATTATGATTCCGAATTTTTTTAACTATTTAAGAATGTCAATAAAGTCATTTGACGAATTATTGGAAATAATCAGTGAACAAATTACATCTTCTAATACCCATATGAGGTCAAGCGTATCACCAGAAGAAAAACTCGTGATCACTTTAAGGTAAGGTATTTATTTTTATTTAATAATTATCAGAATATATATTTATGTAATATAAGAATATATATTTATATTTATGTTATATTAGAATATATATTGGGTATTTATTTTCACATAATATCAGAATATATATTTTCTACAATAGAAGACTGTGAGTCATCAGTAGTGTATGATGAAGGCGATGGAGATCCCGCTGGTACAATTGTAGAGTATCCAGTAAAATATCCTTGTGGATTTGAATATGGTTGGCTATTTAAATATGCTGTATTATGCATGTTTTGCTGGTTTGTTGTAATGCGAAATGGCAATGGTAATTTCTGTCCCTTCTCTATTACTTGAAGTAATTCAATTTTAGTAGCCAAACGCTTGTTTTCTGGAACTTTTTTTAATTCTTTGTACAAAGATAAACAAAAAAGCTTATCATCATCTTGGTTAGAAATATTTTCTTGTAATTCTCTTTGTAATTTATCTCGTGACTGAATGCTCTCCTCTAATATGTTAGCCAATCGATCTTCTGGTGCACTTTTACTTTTTTTTCTTTTTTTGGGGGGAGGGGAGCGTATTTCACGTGAATTCACAAAATTATTTTGGTCTTTGTCACTGTCTTCATTATGCTCATTTTTTCGCTTCTTCTATGTTACTAGTTGTTTCTTTATTTTCTACCGTCTTCTGAAGAAAGGAAAGCCGGTCAAAATACATGTATTTTGAACCTTTACATGCACCTGAACCAGAAGGAGCTGACTTGCCTTTTTTGAATTCCTTGTTGTAGGCATCACGTATGTTCTTCCATTTTTTTTGCAATGTTACACCTGAATAAGAAATTTATCGTTAAGAAAAATGTTAAGGTTTTCATAATATGTGCTGGTATTTTTTTTTTGTTTCAGATATCTGGCTATTGGTTGTTCCTTTGGAGAACTTCGTTACAACTTTCGTCTTGGCAAATCTACAACCACAGGAATTGTCCGTGAAGTATGTAAAGCTTTGTGGAAAATACTCGCAAAAAAAGTCATGCCCGAACCGAGTGAAGATGTGTGGGAGAGAATAGCTATAGATTTTGAAAGATATGCAAATTTCCCCAATTGCATAGGCGCCATAGATGGCAAACATATAAGGGTTATAATGCCTGATGATTCTGGATCTTTATATTATAATTATAAAAACTATTTTTCTATAGTACTTTTGGCACTTTGTGACGCTAATTACTGTTTTACTTTTGTTGACATTGGATCATATGGAAAAAGTAGTGATTCTGCAATATTTAAAAATTCAATATTTTATAAAAGATTAATAGAAAAATCATTACACATACCAAAACCTAAACCAATATCTAACGCAGATCCTTTACCATTACCATACGTTATAGTTGGCGATGAAGCGTTTGGTTTATCGGAAAACTTAATGCGACCCTATGCGGGTAAAGGGTTATCATACGAAAAAAAGGATTTTTAACTATAGGTTATCTAGGGCTCGACGTAATATTGAATGCAGCTTTGGTATTTTAGCAAACAAGTGGCGTATTTTTCATAGCCCTATAAACGTTAACATAGACTTTGCCGAAGACATAATAAAGGCATGTTGCGTGTTACACAATTTTGTTAGGACAAGAGATGGTGTACGGTATAAAGACACTTTGTACACTGCGCCAATGAGTAGTCTTAATAAATTACATGCAGGAAGAGGTACACCTTCATCTTTGAACATTAGAGATAGATATGCTAATTACTTTGTGAATGAGGGTCGTGTAGAATGGCAAGATACTAAAATATAAATTTATAAATATGTATATTACATTGGTAGGTATCTATATTATGTAAACACAATCACAAACAATGTAAAGTAACTACTAGGAGAAATGTTTAAATAAAGTACCTACTAACCAAAAAGTTTTTTCTTTTCCAATGAATCCTCGTTTATACCAAAAATCTCTACCAGGTCCTGCCAAGCCTTATTTTTGGCAATTTTATTAGAATAATCTTCACACTGGATGTCCCATATTGCTGGTCTTTTTTTCAACTTCGTCAATGAATAGTTCGGTGTCAAAGCGCTCCATTGTCATACGTGCGATACGCGCGGATTCCACGGAGCAACTGAACACGCCCAGGGATTGTCATAGAATTACGTCCGCGCGGCGAACGCGCGAATTCATTTTCTTGCGGTCGAGTTGCGGCTACCGCGCGGTTGCATGGTCCGCGCGGTGTAGTATGAACGTTCTAGTACTATGCCATTATAATAAGATCCGCGCGGTTGACCCGCGCGGTTTGCGTCCGCGCGGTATCCGCCGTGTCTGAACTAAGGGTAAGACCATAGAATACTATAAATACATAATAGAATGGCTGTCAACCTTATATTGTACGAAAATCTGTGTCACCGGGAGCATACATACATACATAACATAAGCAATTAAGTCGTATTATCACTACTACAAACCCGAAAAACCCGGTTCACTGTGTTGTCAGACTAAGCGATTTACACATTCTCGACTTTTGATTAATGTTTTTGACACATCAATATTTCTTTATTTTTTTTTTTCTAATATTCACAAAATATAAAAAGTTTCGATCTACTTGTTAGATAAGGATTAGGATAGGAGGATTAGGTTGTAAGATATGTCTCCTTTATTTAAATTCCACTTCTCGCTGTTCTTTCGACACGTAATTATTACACAATTCGCCGTTTTTTATTTAATTTTCATGCAGCGACCCTCGACACGAAAATTGGAAGATTGTGTTCATTTATAGGTGTGAATTGACATGTTAGTGGATACACGGGCTCCGCCCCTTCCTTCTTAAGACAAAAGGAAATAAGCATCCTTGGTTAGTGTGAAATTTATAAAGAATGCTTATCCCTATCGACCATGGCACGGGACAGTCGTAAGCTGTAAACTAATAGACGGACTACAACTTCTGTTTTAGTCATATTCGAAAAAATTATTGCCAGTGATTACATTGTCCTTCTGGCTGGCTGTATGAAGAATATCAAACTCAAGGCTATGTTCGCAGTTTCTCTGTGTTATAGAATTAGAACATCCGCATTATTACCAGAGTAACCGACATAGCCCAAATGATTGATAAGCTGAATAGGAAAGGGCCGCGTATGTAGTTCGAAGAACCGTCACCTGACAAGTAAGAAAGGTTCTCGAGTGGTAGCTACGTAACGGTAGCGAAGCGGAATCCCCCCACTAGATGGGGTGATGACCTGATAAAACATACAAGAAGTTGATGCATGCAGGTGGCTCAGGGCAGTGCTTTATGACATTCCATGGGAGGCCTTCTGTTCAGCAGTGGACTTTTGAAGGATGTAATGATAATAATGAAGTCTGCAGTCAATTCACACTTGGACCTATGCAACCCGTCACCACATATGTCACTGCACTGTTACTTTACAAAAATCAGGTTAAATGCTCAAGTAAAGAGCATAAAGCAAAGTACATATTTTTTAGCAGGGTGTAAAAATTAAAAGCAATGAATAAGATTTATGTTTTATTGTAAATTCATAGTCTACAAATAGGGCTCGGGGAACTCAAATGTGACTTCGCGCCCCGTTAACTTCTTGTATACTGATTGGAAGGTATCCACCTGCGGACAAAATAATTTAAACCTTCAGTTTGCAAATAAGATATTTTAGAATATAGTATATATAGGGATTGTATGTTGCTCTTTGTGTTTTGTCGATATATTTTTTCATAGCAGTGGTGGCAAAAGAGCATGTGACCCACCAGATGGTAAGTGACTACCACCACCCATGAACAACCGCAACGCCAGAGCAATTACAGGTTCATTGCCGGCCTTTTAAAAAAGAGTAGACTTTTATTGAAGTTTATTAACAAAATTAAAAATATGCGTACTTTAACTAATGAGTTACGGAAGCTTAAATTTAAACTGAAGTCAAAATTAAAACACTAAATCATTAGTGTTTTTTGTTTAAATTGTGCTTGTGTGTCTGACACTGCCTACAAGACTAAGTCTGAACTTATTGAACGCACGTTACACTAATGCCCGGACTAATAAATTCCATGAAAGCATATCTTATTTCTCTAAATATATTTATATATATTGTGATTCAATATAATCGGTATTTCCTAGTACTGTGTAGTGGCGGTGTAAGAATATCCACTACCGCATAACGTCCTGAGGGTGTCGTAAAAAAATTAAAATTTCCTGTTAATAACTCAAAATAATAAAAAACTGCAGTTGCCAAACTGCTTGCCAAGTGTGGTAACTATGCTTTACTATAATATATAGTAAAATATAAGGATATCATAAATTTACGCGAACACCATTGAATAAAAACTATTATTTACGGATTTCATCTCGTTTAATTACAACTTTAATTTATCGTAACGTCGGGATAATAAAAATAAATTAAAGTTGTAATTAAACGCGATAAAATCCGTAAATAATAGTTTTTATTCAATGTATAGTAAAATATGTCAAATATACGTCAAAAAATTACTCCATATTTTTCATTAATAAGCGAGGTTTAGCAACCGGGCTAACAAACTTTCTAACACTTGCAGCATTCAAGGGATCTACATTGTGGAGAATTACATATACCTAGGATCTCTGTTCTCAAATGAGGGCACTTGCGTTCCCGAAATTAAACATAGAATAGCAATAGCTAAGGATGCGATGACCAGGCTGACAAACATCTGGAGGAACAGAAGCATAAAAAATAATACTAAATTACGCCAAGTATATACTTTTATATTTCCAATATTTCATTATGGAGTGGAAACATGGACTATACGCATCAGAGAAATGGAGAGAATTGATGCGTTCGAAATGTGCTGGAGGCGAATGCTGCGAATACCGTGGACTGCGAAGCGCATAAACGTGTCAATCCCATCACAACTCAAGATCAAGACGCGTCTTTCCACCACATGTCTTCAGCGCATCCTCAGCAATTTTGGTCATATCTCTCGCCGCGGGGACGCAAGTATTGAGAAATTTTTTACGACGCTCTCCGTATGGCCAGCGATAGGACCCGGTGGAGACAGATCATACACAATAAACTTACTCTTTGTAATGGTGATCACGATCCTCAGTCATGAGGGACCGACGAGAGAGAGAGAGATTAGCAACAAAACTTGCAGAAGTTGACTTCTGCAAGCTATTTCTACCGTGTAAACAATGACGTCAAGTTCACTTTCGCAAGTTTTGTAACTTGCAGTACTTGCCACAAGTCGCAAGTGTAAACACTATTTGAAACTTCTGGCAGTAACTTGTGGTTTATTTTTCTTGCAAATAAAGGTTTTATGTTGCTGAGCAAGAAGTCAGTTAAAAAAGTATGTATGATACTGTGCGGCTAATAGAGAAGTATGAACAATACAGAGAATTATGAGATATGAAGTGCCATGTGAAATACAGCAGCACTAAGTTACTATTTTACGCTGGTATTCTGTGAAAGTGTGGTCCTTCCTTGGTCGAGTTGACAAATTCATGCTATAACTATACTCTACTAATATAACTGCAGTATGGCTCTACCACGTATTAACGATTCTTTTCAACACTACTAAATAAGACTACTATAGCAGCAGCATATATTGTTCTATGGCTTGGCATGATGATTGATTTCAACTCTCTGAATTTGGATCCTCCGACTTGCATGCAAAAAATATTGCCCTTACTAGTGTAAACTCTTTCCAAGTACTTCCACAAGTTATTTTGCAGGTCTCTTGCCAAAGCAAATTGCGATAGTAATATTGCTGGTAGTGTAAACGGTTCTGCAAGTACTTGCGGAATAACTTGGCAGAAAAAATTTTTGCAAATCTAAACCCCACTATACATATTATATTGAAATTTAAAAAGTTTTTTATTAAAAAAATTTATTCATAAACAAGGTCTTACAAGTATATATATACAATGGCACATAGATACACTTCCACCATTGAAAGAATTTTTGCAGGCCATCCAAACACAAATTCAATGCGGAAATCGTACCGGTGGCCTGCAATCGAACACTACGCAACTAAGTATTATTATTTATAGTGCCTGACATAAAAGGGTTAATGTAACTCTAATTCAACTTGTAATAAGTATGGTATATTACCTTGTGCTCAATAGTTGTCTGCTGGTTCTTGTCAAGGTGCACTTTGATTAGCTGTGAGCCATCCAGTTTGACCCTGATGCGTTTGCCAACAATTTCAGCAGGAAACACTAAGTCCTCGAGAATGGCATCATACACTGATGTAAGTGTTCTGAAAAAATATTTTTCATAACATTAGAATAATAATCAATATTGCAGTGCACCTAATGTAAAATGACAAGTCACTGGCATCTTAATTTAAATGATATTTGATAAGCCTCTAACAATTTCTCTTACCAAGTAAGAATAAAACAGATCCACTGTACTTAAACGTAACTTTTGCACTGCTGATTGGCAGTGGAATTTGAAATTGGGTACTAAGCCAGATGAACTAATAAAAAATCTATAGGCATTATTTTTGCATTACATGAGTTATAAAATATGAATAGTCAATATTTTTATTTGATTATACGACATGTAACATAATTAACGCACTTTGAGAAAGTAGTTTTTTCAGAATCGTTTACTGAATCGATTTCTATCATTTTTAATATAGGTAATTTTTTATCTCAAAAATAATTAAAACTACGTAAATTACAGTCACACTAAATTTGTACAGTCAAAACAAACTGAAATGGACCGTCAAATGTAACTTAAGGCAATAAGACTTTTAAGAGTGCAGTTTTATTTGTATTATTACTAATTCTCATTCAATAAAAATAAAGAAATTTCAAGCGTTAAATCGTGTGGATTTGTACTGTGACCACAACATTCTTCCGGAATTAGTATAACTAATTTGATAAATAATCAGTGCATAAAAATGTTTAACTAAAAATTCAGCCTATGTATTATGATTATAACGTAATATACTAATTGGGGTGTTTAAGGGTGTGCGTTAATTACGTTACATATTGTATATACATGTCCATCCCATCTATCCATTACAGCCCATAAAAGTCCATGGCTGAACATAGGCCACCATAGGTTGATTTTACCATAGTTTAGACACTTGGCAAGCTGGTTATCAACTCCAGTTTTTTGTTATTTTGAGTTCCATCACCAGTTTCATTTTCCCTCCATCCCCTCCTGTGATACACACGGGACTATATAGGGTAGTGGATATTCTTACACTGCCACTAGATGGTTACACACATGTGTACCGTAATTATTAATTGTAACAATAGTGTTTATTTTATATTTTTATTTTTGGTATTCTATTTATTATGAAGTAAACAATCACTTAATAAATTATATATTATTAATAGAAGATATTTTATTACAGATATTTTGGTTCTAAGTTTTTGTACTTTCATTTAAGAATTCTGCCAATATAGTATGAGTGACTATTAATTACTAGGTGCTTCAAAGCAAATTACAATTTCTGATTGGAAATATATCTAAATTGAACAAAAAATATACATGTAAAACTCAATACTTTCACCACAAGTAGGTAAGTAATAGATCAAAGAATATTTTAAAGAAGGAAATTGTATATTACAGTTTATTAAATACTACACTCACTGATAGAATAGTTCATTATACTTAACTAAGTGGACAGGAGTACAAGTACATCCAAAGGTCGAAAATAAAAATTTGATTTGTTTGCTAGGTTATCGATAAGTATTTTTACTGAACTATAGGTTTTTAGAGAAGTCATCCTGAATATATTATATCGTCCAAACAACTTTTAATTTGCACTATGAGGATAAGAGATCAAAGCCAGTGATCATGGGGATAGGATCATGGGTAAAAAACATATTTTGGAGCCTAAAAGATAGGTTTTGTTAGTGATAGTTTCTTAAACTTTTTTGTATTCCTTGTAATATAGTAAACACGTAGATATATAATTTGTGGCATAAAAAGTGAAAAGTAAGTGCCAAAAGTACTTCGAAATCGAGAAGGCCCATTTTGGTCGAAAATGTGTTATTTTTCTAATTCTCATTTATTTTTAGTGTAAAATGTAAATAAAAAATAGTTTTATAACATATTTCAAATAACTTAACGTTGTATTTGTTTCAAATTAACACAAAAATATTTGAAATGTTGTTCGAAATGACATACAGATAAATATAATTATTTTTTTTTATATTTTGGTATGAGTAATGAATAGAAACACATAAAACATAAAAATATACATATTTCTAAACATTTTCATATAAATTTCTCCAAAAACAAAAGTGTAGAATTCAAATTAGTAGTAATTTTCGCACTAAAAGTGAAGTATATACTACTACTACTATGATATAAAGGGTAATTTATGAATTTCATTACAATTTCTGACAACCAAAAATAATTTTATTCGATAGTTTATACATTCAACAAGAATTGCTGTAAGTTTCATCCATAAATATTGTCTCAAAGTGAAAATATAGCAAAATTTGCAAGTTAGCAAAAAATTTGCAATTCCCGCCATTCGCGTCGTGAGCAAACAGGTTAACCTGTTTTTTGCTAGCGGGTTAAACTCAAATCTGCTTTTTCAGGAATCCAAGCTAGGGTAAAATATAAGCCTTTTTGGAAGCATTTAAACTGCACATTTCTAGTTACAAATGCTTCCTACTACTTTCTAAATTGCTACTGAGTAGTGGCATAGTTATGTGAGCAAGGGTCACAGGACAAAAATATGGGTTCCGGGGCAAAAATGAAATTGGGCCCTATTTAAAATAAACTAAACACTTTAAAGGTGCAAACTACTTCATCATCAGCTCCTTATTACCCACTGTAGGGCATAATAAAGCAAAGCTATTTACTACCTAAGTTTTATGAGTAACACAACAGACAAAATTTAATCATACTTCCTAATATTATGAATGTGAAAGTTTATATGTGTATAAGTTGTTACACTTTCACAAAAACTACTGGATAGATTCGGATGAAATTTTGCAAGGCAAACAAAGTCACGAGGGGAAGATAGTAAAAAAATAACAATGATGAAGTAGATTACAGGAAATAATATAGGTAGACAATAAACAAAATAGACAATTTTATTTTAAAAATATTACTGTTTTTATGTCCTGGAAGTGGGAAATGTTTTTGTGATTTCAGTTCAAACCATTCAAGGTTTGGTGGTTAGCAGCCTAAAGTTAAAACTCAAAAATTCTTTATTCAAATAAGTTATTATATTATAATGTTTACAAACATCGTTTATGGAGGCCGAACGAAGCCCTTGTACTTGGAGAACCTTGTGCAATGCACCACCTAGCCTTACGGTAGCTATGCCACTGCTCAGGAGTGAGGTAAGCACAGAGAGATTAATCAGATTCACATTTAAGGATATACACATTGGGACATTGTGGCAGTTTCCATAAGTAAACTTAGAAAGGTGACAAAATAAATAAATAAATAAATGATAAAATAGATATACATAATACAGTGTGAACAAATTAAAAATATAGCAAGTAAATTATAATGGAAAAAGAACCCAATTACAGTAACCTCATAAACAAAAGAGTTACTCATTATCATATTCTACACAATGTTATTTTATGTGATTAATGTTTTGCAGGTATCATTTATTTTGGTATCTGTTAAATATGCGAACGGGACAAGTGAAACTATGCTTAGTTGAATACACACCGCCCTTTATTCAAATGTACCTATTATTATAAGATGGTCACAGCCATCACTATACGTACATATCTACGTATACATAACAGTATCATAGTCATAAAATGTAGCCAATGACATTCAGGAGGTGAAACCAATCTAACAACATCTCACAGTTCAATTAGTTAAAACAGTTAAGGCTACATTAACTATGTACATACACATACAATATATTATATCATGGGTATTGTAAAAGCAAATATAGGGAAATAAAACTGGACATGGGTAGAAGCACTAAAATCAACTCAAAATAACAGGGCATGTTCCAAAATGTTTCCAGTATACTGGTGAATGCAAATGACGTCAATTTGACGTCATTTGCATTCACCAGTATACTGGGTTGTATTTTGGAACATACCCACAGTAAACTGCAGTTATCAACCTTCATGCTAAGCATGACAACTATGGTAAATATTTCCCTATGAAGGAGTCCACAGGGAAATGTTTAGCTGTAGACATTTAAAGTTTGTAATTAATGAATTAAAACCACAATACTCTTTCGTGGCAGTCCGGTAAACATCTATAATTTTACTGTTTTACCACTGATTTATGTCTGACATTTATTCCATATGCATAGGACAATATAGGGTTATGATTACTTTACCACATTGTACAAAATATTTGTAAATAAAGCTCATACCTCGATCGAGGCCTCTTCTGTTTGTTAGCAACACGAGTCTTGTGGCTGGGTTTGGGTAAAATCTTGCGATCACCAATAAAGACCACATGTTTTCCACTAAATTTCTTCTCCAGCTCACGCACAAGGCGGATTTGGATCTTTTGGAATGCCTTCAGCTTAGGCATCGGCACATAGATGATGATTGACTGAAATAATTTAATTAATTTATATAATTAGACTGAACAAAAGGAAGGATATAGTATTAATAACAATCAAATCGCATGTAAGTTGTATAATCTTAATAAAGGCATTGAGACATGTTAATTGAGAAGTATAATTATTTGTAACATTCTTTTGATACTAATGGCCCCTAAAAAACTAAAAATATTGGCTTTTTAATATTCAAAATGAAGTTATTGTAGTAGACAAAAAAAGAGCATAACAAGGAATGTAACCTACTAGTAAATTCTCTAAGATTTACTTTGTAATGTGTAATTTTCTTATTTTTTAAGTTTCCCTGTCCACAAATGAAACACAGTATTTAAAATATTGAAATGTTCATATAAGATTCATGGGAAAGGGAAAAGGTTAATTTTACTGAATTAGCTGATAAAAATTTGCAGTTTTATGAGGTTTTCTACCTTTTTGTTATGAAGTTCAATTTCCTTAGCCTTAGTTATGTAGAGCTCCCGGAGCTGGGCCTTGAGGTCAGAATTAGTTTCTAACTCAACCAACGCCTGCGAGATCGATGTCTCGAAGGGGTCGGGTTCCCCGGCATTTGGTTTAATAATCTTCGTACTCATCTGTAAAGTGAAACCACCCAGTCTGATCATTGAGGTTAGAAAACTTTCAACACAAATATCTTAAATATATCACAAATAGGCACTTTAGAACCACATATTTTCAATAATTGTATAATTGTTGTGACGATTTACAAAGGTAATCAGAGTTTTAGAGCATTCAGCAACAATAACATCGTTGAAGACGGGAGGTTGGTAAGATACCAAATTTTATCTGAGTAATCTTTACCGTTGATGAAAAATTATGTAATTATATTAATTGCTAAGACAGTTATTGATCCTAAAACAGGGGTATTTATTTAATTTCTATATTAATTTCATAAATTTATTTTAAAAACTTTTACGAATCACTACCTTGAGAACTGAGCGGGAGCGAAAGAGATAGACATAGGGAAACTGTCAAGTCAACACAATTTTTTTACTGTTTACAATGTCGTAGACTACCAGGCCTTCCGCCAAAAATACATCATTGTTACTCAACATGTAACAGCAATAAAATGAAAATAATAGTAATTCAGGTAAAAAACTATGTGATTAAATATATATTATAAATAGCTAAGCGCTTTTTCAGCCCTGACTGATCCTTCATTTATTATCTTGCAAAATGATAATAGATCCAGTTAAAAGAAACTAGGGACTAGGAAATGATTATTTCGTCAATATTTATTTAATAAGTATAATCTGTCTAGTTATTGCGGTAAGCCACAGTGCGATAGTAATACATCGTTTTAGATCTTTTTTGAAAATTCTTATTTTCAAAAAAAGATCTAAATTCTATTCCAAATTTCGCCACGCCATTCCAAATCAAGAAGCTTCAACAGTTGCAGATAAACTAGTTCAATATGTCTTCTGTCGTTTTGGTGTACCTTTAGAGATTCACAGCGATCAAGGAAAGAATTTTGAGTCTCCAATATTCCAGGAAACTTGTCGAGTTATGGGTACTCATAAAACAAGAAGATTAGCACCCGCAATCTGATGGAATGGTAGAACGATTTAATCAAACATTGGAGAGGTACCTAGCAAAAGTAGTAGATAATCGGCAACGAGATTGGGACAAGCACATACAACCGTTTTTGTTGTCAATTTGAAGCGCTGTTCACGAAATTACATCAGTGACACCAGCTTTCGCAAACTTTGAAAGAGAATTACGGCTGCCTGCAGACCTGATCACCGGGATACCACCTGATGCCCCACGCGGTATAACCGATTATGCAAATGACTTGCGGAACAAAATGAATGACATTTATGATCACGTCAGACAAACGGGCCAGCAAACGTCTTAAAAGATGAAAACACGGTATGACAGCAATATGAACAACAAAGGGTTCGACGAAGGTTCACTGGTGTGGTGGCACAATCCAGTCCGCAGCAAAGGGAAATCTCCTAAGCTTCAAGCTAAATGGGACGGCCCGTACCAGATTGTGACCAGGAACAACGATGTAACCTACCGGATACAGAAAGGCGCAAGAGGTACTCCTAAGATCGTCCATGTGGACGATCCTAAGTTGACGACTTGACCAGAGCGAGGAGAGCTTCCTAGAAAATGTCAATCTTGAACTTTCCACCAACAGCGCCACCTAGTATCGAACAGAAGAATTAACCTTTCTAGAAGCCCCACACTAGAACTTTCTGCGCCTGTTCGGTCGGCGCCCGTATTTACTGGAATATTCTGGATGTTACGGTGGAAAAGGTGTTTTTAAGGCCGCTACATGCCGTGATCGGGGCAGTATTGAATTTGGCGAGACAAGCGAAGCTTCGAAGCGAAATAAAGTGAATCAATGTGATTAATTATTGGTGTCTTTTAAGTTTTAATTGGTGTTCAGTAATAAAAGTGTAAATTTTGGTAATTCAATCGGCGGTTTTTGTTGTCACGAACCTCAAGCTCGTAACAATAATATTGTTACTATTTTATCAGAAGCCGCTATACAGAGCTATGCAGAGCATAGATATTATAAGCGTAGCGGTCATGTTATAGGGTGGAACAGACATGTGAGGGAAGCACACTTGATAGCTAGACACCCGTACGCTCTATAAGGATACACATATACCTAACACAACGGGCTTACGCTCGCTCGTCTTAGCGACACATGTGCCTACTAAGAATTTATGTGGGCCAACGCGACAAAAAAAGGTTTGTCATTAAAAACTATAACAAAGTTATACTGAAATGTGTAATACAGACATAGACAAAGACATAATCTTTAATTTGGTACCATAATCTGTCAGTTTTTGTACTAAAAATAAACATAAAAATCATTCTGGAGTAACGGGTTTTTACACCAGTAGTGCGTGGTAGTGTGTGAGCTATTGCTTAGTGATTTCTCCGTTTTTCTGTGTGTCTTTAAAATACAAAGGTGAGTTTTATACTTTTGTGTATTCCTTGTAATATAACAAACACGTAGATATGTAATTTATTTCATAAAAAGTGAAAAGTAAGTACCAAAAGTACTTCGAAATCGAGAAGGCCCATTTTAGCGGTAGGGTCAAAATGTGTTATTTTTCCAATTTTCGTTTATTTTTAGTGTAAAATGTAAATAAAAATTTAAATACTTATATTTAAATTACAAAAAATATTTGATATTGTTCATTTCATACAATAAAATGATTTTGGTATATTTTTTTTAAAATATTTTGGTATGAGTAACGAATAGAAACACATAAAACATAAAAATATACATATTTCCAAACATTTTCATATAGATTTGTCCAAAAACAAACGTGTACAATTCAAATTAGTAGTAATTTTGTGACTAAAAGTGAAGTATCTACTACTACTATGCTTTAAAGGGTAATTTATGAATTTTGTTACAATTTCTAGCAACTAAAAATAATTTTATTCGGTCGAATATACATTCAACAAGAATTCTTGTAAGTTTTATCCATAAATATTGTCTGAAAATAAAAATATGACAAAATTTGCAAGTTAGCATACAATTTGCAATTCCCGCCATTTTAAGGTCGCGAGCAAACAGGAGTATCAATTGACGTGACCTTGCGAGGAAACAGTATCTTATACGGTTATGGCATAACAAACCAAGTAGTGGTTCTATATATGACCTATAGTGGACAACTGTCATTAAAAATACGACTAGTGGGAAAATCTCATACGTAGGCTACAATATATATAAAGATTTTGTGTAATTTGGCCATAATATAACGATAAGTATCAAGTGAGTCGGAAATATACCTGCCTGCTGAGTTATCTTGGCGTGCGCTGCCTCACTACCAACAGTTGGAGTTACACGAAGATGATATACCGTAGGATTGTTTTTCTTAAATACCTTTTATGTGGAAGCCATTATATCCAAAATAGTGAATCATAAATAAAATTAAATTTGATACTTTTTTACAATGCACATTTTAGAGTATTTATCAAAATATTATCAAAATTGATACATTTGTCGCTTTCAATATTTAATGTAGATGAACTTTGTTTTTTACTCAATAAATTTAGACGAATAGTTTAAAAGTTATCACAATAAAATTGACATGAATGGAGCAACCAGCGCAAAGCGGGGGTGGAGGGGCGGTCCTAGCAATGACGCGCGATCGCCGAGTGCTTGACCCAAACGTGGGCAGATGCGGAGGGCAGACGTCGTTGACGATTATGTTCAGTTTGCGTCATTTCTTACAGCTAATTCGATTCTCGAAGAGATTTATTATTTAGTACTGTGTATAGTGGTAGACATTATTTTTAGTTAGTATAATTTCATTAGGAATATAGATTACTTTTTATTTTTATTTTATTTGTATTACAATTGTTTCACTTTTGTTCATTTGATTATAGGATAAGTAATACTTACATATAATTACAAATACAACGTAAATATACTACAGTACCTAATTATAGTACAGTTTAATACAGTATAAGCTAAAACAGTATAATATTAATAGGATATTATAAACGCGAAAGTTTGTAAGTATGGATGGATGGATGTTTTTTACTCTTTCACGTAAAAACTACCGTATGGATTTCAATGAAACTACAATAATATAGATTATACATCAGAATAATACACAGGGTACAATTTATAAAGATATTGTGTGAATTGTCCAAAATATGACAATAAGTGTCAAGTAAGTAGGAAAAAATCTACCAACTGCGAGCTATTCTGGCGTGCGCTGCCAAAACCGCTAGAGTTACACATATAATTGTATGGCACGGCGCCGTCGGCAGTGGCGGGTGAACTGTGCGGGTGGTGGGGTCTTCTGGACCCAAAAATTATTTATGTAATAATTTTAATGCCATAACGTTAGTTCTTTTCTACGCCACGCTTATATAAGCTACTCGAAATACTAATTCTGCACAGACGAAGTTGCGGGCACCAGCTAGTAGATTAATAATACCAAGGTGTTATTTGAAATTCTTTTTTTTAAATATTTAAAAATGATCTTCGGAAAAAAACTTTGAAATTATTGAAAGTATGTTTATTATTTTGCTACAGGTTTATTTAACATTATGCAGGATAAAATTTAAAACATGTAACAAATCGAAATAGGAGGTTTAGTTCACTTATTTTAAAAATCAGATTTGTGAAAAGAAAAGTCCTATCAGTTTATCGTCTTAGATGGTGTTAACCAAGTTTTTGTTTTTATTATTAGGCTTCAATCACAAAACCGCTATTTAAAAAAGTTGTTGATTTTCAAGAGTTATTAAGTGAACTATCTGGAAAATATTTAATAAATTAGGAAAATAAAGAAGTTTTACAAAATATAATACTTAGTTAAACAAAGTGAACTTTAAACAGACAGCTGCTTAAAAATAAAACGTGACATCTACATAGGGCTAAGTATTCACCAGAATGATGTTTTGCTTTAACTTTACATTACTATTCACGGAAAGCTTAACGATATGTGCGAAATATTAAAAGTTTTAAAATTTGTCTGCCTTTAGCACATAATATAACAAATTGGTATAGTATAATTGATGACCGACTTGGTTACACAAAAAAAGCGTTAACTGTTTTAAAACTTAGACTAGAGAGTAACCCTGACAAGAAATTGTATTGTATATATTAGTGATAGATGAAATGAAAATAAAACAATTGACGGAGTAACATGCAAGTTCTAAAAGAAATTTTGGCTATGTTAATTATGGATTTGACTTCAATTCGGAGAACGCTACTGATGCTTTAGTATTTTTATTACTGGGCATTAATACTTTGGTAGTACTTCTTAGTAAAGTGTACAAGTGCTGACCTAAAAGCACGGCTGATGACCCAAGCTTTACACATAGTTCATGAAACCTATGGTTTAAGAGTTAGGCTGTTGCTTAAATACAGAAAACTTACAGTAGTCTGTAAGTTTTCTGTATTTATATTAGATCCATGTACAGACACAAATATTTTTTTTTAGATACCGGCTATATGCTGAAACTGGTGCGTAATCTTTTAAGTTTTATAAATATTTTATCCAAACTGTAGTAAATTTACCTTTATTTGAAGACGTTGCTCCCATATCTAATTTTTTAAAGTTAATAAATGATATTTTCGATATTCTCGACTCAAAAGCTTGGTCAAAAAATTTAAACGAGCATTAAATAGTAATAACTATCAAAGTACCTTTTTCAGGTTTGATGAGGTTAAAGATGTTCTATTAAACGTAGAAATCAATGTCATTTCTCGTAATAACGTATACATGTCCTCAGTACATAGGATTTTTAGGATTTCTTGTGTGCACTGAAATCTCTTTGTGTGTGTGTGTGTGTGTGTGTGTGTGTGTGTGTGTGTGTGTGTGTGTGTGTGTGTGTGTCTTTATGTCTGCTACATTATTTTCTACAGTTGTTCCATAGCACAGCAGTTTATGCCTCTTTCAGTTCGGATCAATTTGATATGTATTAGCATTTTTTTTATAAATGGCTTCAAAGTGACTTGCGTAGGGATTATCTTAATGACCACCATGACTTCTGATGTTCGTGAGATGCATTTCTATATGGTCTTGACTAATTCAAATGGTCTTGACTAATGGTCTTGACTAATTTTGTGTAGTTATAAATAAGTAAGTGAAGTGTTTGGGCCTAATACCAGATTGTCAAATGTGCTAGCACTTTCAATGAAAACAAAAGAAATCCTAAAAATACTATGTACCGATGACAGTTTATAAATCATCTGTATACGTTATTACGAGAAATGACATTCATGATGATAAATGAACAATGACAGAGAAAAGACATTCATCATCATGAATGTCATTTCTCGTAATAACGTACACAGATGATTTTTAAACTGTCATCGGTACATAGGATTTCTTGTGTGCATTGACACGATTTATGAACGCATTTCCTTATATATAATATGTAACGTAATTAATTAAATTAAATATATACAACATGTAACAAAAACCCTGTGGTTCCCGTTAACTGCGTGATCAGAATCAGTATCCAAGCATATAGAAATACTTTTTTTTTGAATCGTCATCATCATCATCATCATTTCAGCCCTTCACAAGTCCACTGCTGAACATAGGCCTCCCCCAAGTAATGCCACAAAGCACGGTCCTGAGCCACCTGCATCCATCGACTTCCTGCATGTCTTACCAGGTCGTCACTCCATCTAGTGGGGGGTCGCCCTACACTACGCCTACCGGTACGAGGCTGCCACTCGAGAACCTTTCTTCCCCATCGGTTATCGGTTCTTCGAGCTATATGGCCGGCCCATTGCCACTTCAGCTTACTAATCCGTTGGGCTATGTTGGTCACTCTGGTTTTACTGCGGATATCCTCATTTCTGAGTCTATCACGCAGTGAAACTTCGAGCATAGCCCTTTCCATAGCTTGCTGAGCGACCTTGAGCGTCCTCATACGGCCAGCGGTGAAGGACCACGTCTCAGATCCGTAAGTCATCACTGGCAACACGCACTGGTTATACACTTTAGTTTTCAGAGAATGAGGTATACCTGACGAGAAGATGTGTCGTAATTTCCCGAACGCTGCCCAGCCGAGTTGAATCCGTCGATTGACCTCTCGGTCGAAGTTGGACTTACCTAGTCGGACTATTTGTCCCAGGTAAACGTACTCGTCAACAACTTCGAGCATAGTGCTCCCAACAACTACCGGCATAGGTGTGACATGGACATTAAACATAATCTTTGTTTTGTCCATGTTCATCTTAAGACCTATCCGTTGGGAGACACCATTGAGGTCATTGAGCATAGTGCTAAGGTCCTCCAGCGATTCTGCCATAAGGACTATATCGTCGGCAAATCGAAGGTGAGTGATGTACTCGCCATTGATGTTACTACCGTATCCTTTCCAGTCCAGTAGCTTGAAAACGTCTTCCAACGCAGCGGTGAAGAGTTTCGGGGACATAACATCACCCTGTCTTACACCTCTCTGCAGTTGGATAGGTTTCGTACTCTGGTTCTGTACTCGGATAGCCATCGTAGTCCTACTGTACAAACACTTCAGCACAATACCGACAGTCAACTAGGCACCGCTGAAGACTCTAGCACCGCCCAAATTTCGACGGAATCAAAGGCTTTCTCATAGTCCACATACGCCAGGCAAAGTGGCAGATTGTACTCTTCGGACTTCTGTACAATTTGCCGAAGGGTATGTATGTGGTCTATGGTACTGAAGCCTTTTCGGAAACCGGCTTGTTCGGGAGGCTGGAAGTCGTCGAGTCTGCGTGCGAGACAATTCGTAATGACTCTTGAAAACAGCACGTAGACGCGGCTCAGAATGGAAATCGGTCTGTAGTTCTTCAAGAGAGCGTTGTCGCCTTTCTTAAAGAACAAGACCACCGTGCTTCTGCTCCACGCCTCCGGAGTAGTGCCACCATGGAGGACGGAATTGAAGAGCTTCTGAAGGACTTCAAGTACCGGTGTTCCACCCGCTTTCAGAAGCTCAGCTGTAATTCCATCCTCGCCCCGGGGCCTTGCCGTTTTTAAGGTGGTGGAGAGCCATTCTAAGCTCGCTCAGACTGACGTCCGGGATATCATCGGAATAGTGTCGGATAAGACTTGCTCTTGGATTGTTACTCACACTTGCGTGTGGCTCCAACGATGATGTGTACAGCTGCCCATTTGGAGCCCTGGTTCCGCTCGATCGCTTCTTTAATACGAGCAGTAATAAAGTTGCGTAAGTCTCGCCGCATGCATTTGGAGATCTGTCTGTTCAGTTGCCTGTATGCTGTCAAATCTGTTGACGATTGCAGCCTCATCTCCCGTCTAACAGCCATGAGATTAAGAGTGTGATCGGAGAGTTTTTGTGTTCTTCTGCGGCGGGTCTTGCAGAACTTAGCTCCGACCGCATGGACAGTTTCCACGCGCTTGTCATTCATATCGTCCACTGCATTGCAATCCTCTAGGCACTGAAAGCGGTTTCGTAACTCGAGCTGAAAGTTTTCGGGATTCTGGATTAGAGCACGAGGGGGGACGGAGCGTTGACTTCATTAGACGAGACCTCTCCAACTTAACATTTAGGTTCAGTGTGCCTCTAACCATTCGGTGATCGCTGCCAGTTTTCACCCTTGCGGTCACTGAGACATCACTGAACAGTTGGCGTCTGGTCGTCATAATGAAGTCAATCTCATTTTTTGTCAAACCGTTGGGGCTCGACCAGGCCCACTTCCTGTGGGGCCGCTTCTGGAAGAAAGAGTTCATCATAAAGAGTCCCTCTTTCTCCATAAAGTCGGCCAGCTGCTGGCCCATTCGGTTCCCTTGCCACTCCAAATTTCCCCACCTTCAGCTCACCGCTTTCTCTTGTGCCTAGTTTTGCGTTGAAGTCTCCCATCCTCCAAACACACCACCGTGTAGTGTGTTTTGGAGGAATGCATGGCTCTGGAAATATCCTCATACATTTCCTCCACCTCCTCATCGGGATGTGCCGAGGTTGGTACGTAAACCTGTATGACCTTCAGCGAATACCGTTTGGTGATTCTGAGTATCAGGTACGCGACCCTCGTCGACACACTCCCAATCTTTACAACGTTGTTGACGAGAGATTTGTGGACGATAAATCCGACACCTCCTTGGGACAGATGGTCGCCCTCCCGGTGGTAGAACAAGTTGCCGGACTCGAGGATTGCCGTATCCTCCCCCTCTCTTCGGACCTCGGATAATCCAATAATATGCTAGCGCAACTTGTCTACCTCTTCTTCCAGCTCCAGTATCTTCTCGTCAGTCCTCAGAGTGCGTGCGTTATATGTTGCCAGGTCGAGTCGTCGTAGGTGGCAACCGAACCTCCACCGGAGATTCTTAGCACCCCCTGCCCCGCCGTTACCATGGTCGCCACCGTAGCCAGGAATAGCGGGGCCGCCGGGGACGGGGGGCCGTTTTTTTGCGTCGTTATTCATGGGGGGATATTTGCCATAGTTGCCACGCTTGGCGAGCGGGTTGGCAACCGCAGTTTTTTTATTATAACACAGTTGTTATCAGGAAGATGCTACTGCCCATCTCCCTCTGTCGCCTCTTACGACACCCACGGGAAGATATGGGGTAGTGGATATTCTCAATTTTTTTGAATAACACATTGAAAAAAAATATTTGCAAATTGTATGTGCTTTTATTACCTCTACTCTACATTCACCGAGGAGTAAGAGGATTGTCAAAGAACCCGCATTACCGATACTCGTGTGAGTTAGAGGAAATAAAACCACATAGAATTTGCAAGTTAAATTTTTTTCATTAAAAATACACAACACGTGTGTGTGTGTGTGTGTGTGTGTGTGTGTGTGTGTGTGTGTGTGTGTGTGTGTGTGTGATCTAAGTATTTATGTAATCTAAGTATTCTTAAAACCTCATAATAAAAGAAGTGACATAAAGGTATATATCAATACGATTTAGCCTGCGAGAAAATGAAATGGAATATTAAATTAAATCGTGTCGTGTTTATGCTATCTAGCGTATTTTGTGCGTACCACGTTGAGTCTGAAATTTAAATCAGTTTCAGAGTGAAATATTGTAGATAGTAATAATGAAAACGTGTATATAAAATGAACTTTTAAATACGCCTATAACATTTATCAGCCAGTTCTAAGCCTGGAAAAAGTGTGAAAGGAAGTTCGTTTTATTATTTTGTAAACAAACATATGGTGAAGTCGTTACGTACACTGGCGGAAATTTTTTTAAACTGTTTTTTAAACTGTTTCTCATTTCAAAACAACGGTTTCGGTTTGTTTTACAAAAAACCTGGAACGACCCAGTATTAACTGAAAATAAAATTTAAACACAAGAGCTTTTTTTGTTGAAACGCAAAGCACAAAAGCAAATAGGTACTTCAATATTTCAATGTCGGTTTCAACTTAAGTTTTCAGGTCGTGTTACAAATATTTAAAATTAATTGGGTTAAAATAACATTCTATTAAATAATAAGATCTAAAGTCGTTTATTTCGAAAACAGTGCAACACAACAAAATATTAATAAAACACTACTTAGACTGGATATTAAAAATGATGTGTTCTGTAATGAATCGTATGATACTACTAATAAGGATTAATATTAATAATATTAGGCGTAAGCGTAATACCTTTAAGTTGTGAAGTAGTCGTAATATCAGTTTTACCTATATATTCTATCGCGTTCGCGGTTTGTTCGGTATTCTAATCAATGTATATATTTAGATATTTTACGTTTTCGTTTCGAGTAGATATTAGATATTCTGTGATTCCGTAGACAGAGAAACCCATAGACAAATTGACGTCTTCTTTCGCATTCGCACACGAAAAAGATAGATTTATGCACACATCTTGCACAGAAATGAGACGGAGCGGTGTGATTGCTTGTCCCTTTCTCCGTGCCGGTGTTTTTGTTTAGCAAACTACACTTTGCTAAACAACTTTGACAGTTCGTAGCGATCTAAGGAGTTTACAAGTTGGTTTAAGTGAGAAAAAAAGTGTTCTGTGAGCTTAAGATTGGTGAATCTTGTTCAGTTCAGTTCTTAGAAAAATTAAAATTTTTATCTAAATATGTTTAAAAGTCATAAAGATTATTGTATAACCTAAAACTACGTTATCGTCCTTTCTCACTCAAGGCCACGCTAATCATTAGTCTATAGGATTCTCTGTCTACGCGCGACAGTGATATCGTAATATCTAATATATACAATTATAGTTGGTTAGTCGTCCGATATTGTATATTGTACTAATATATAGATATTGTATCTATATACGATTTGTATCGCCCACTCCTACTCCATGGTTTTTATTTTATTTTTATTATTGTAATGTCAAACTTGGATGTGAGATTTAAAAATGTTCTGTTTTGTAGTGGTTTTTAAACTCTTTGATAGATTTAATTAGCTTGCTACATATTTATTTATCTATGGATTTAATTCAAGATTACGTACATAATACGTTCTCATTGGTTAAATTATTTAATATCTCGCTGTTTTGAATTTAATTAAATAACAGCTACAGTTCGGTAAACTCCATACGTGTAATTGTTTATTATAATAATGTTTGTGTTATTATTTTGACCATGAAAATTGTACAAATACAGAAACTAAAGTAAATGATTAATCTTTGCTGGCTCACATAAATATCGAGGGTACAAGCCAGTCGTATACGTATTTAATATGTATTTCTAACATGCTTCTAAACACGGAAACACGACTAAACGTAGCGGCTTTAAAATAAACAAACCTTGAATCAATTTAAACGTTTTATGATATTTGCATCGGAGCTCAGCGGCGCTTACTTTATACAATGAAACCTGCGATGGAACATGGAAATGTGTAAGTCAATGTATTAAAGTATTAGCATTTAATTTCATAATAACTCTATTTGACTCAACTATGTAAAACCTAGAATACATATAAAGATTTAAGCTTTTATGAGGGATATAACTTATTTTTGCTACTATAGCACTAAAATACTTGAATAAGCAAGAAGAAACTTCTTTTTTTACTTCTGTTATAAGTAATTGCTTATATTATAACTGTAGTAAAATGCTCTCTATTTACTATGAAATTTAATAAGTGATTATCTAACATTTGTCTATCCTGTCATTGTGCGTGCCCTCATGTGCTGTTGAAAAGAAAGCTATTATTTTTGCAGGAGGCCTAGATACAGATAATTACTCAGTAAAAAAGCGAAAACTTATATTACTTACATATTATTATCATTTCTTCCAATTTAGCTTTAACCTGCTAGCTCAGAAAGAACAGCAAACAGGTTAAGAATTAAAAATTAATAAAATAAAATCAAACATTGTTATAATCTTATGGTACATCTCTGGTTATAAATTTAACAATAGCTTTTTGTATGTACTAGCTTGTTAATATATTGCTGTGCGGATCCAACCATTACAGGTATTTCTTTAACCCGTTACAATTTCCAATCATACAACATAGTGTAGTATACTTCAGTGGCTCAGTTACAAACACACCCATTCTCATAATTGGCACAAGTAAGAGTAAACTTTAGATGGGTTTACAGTTTAACATTTTATTTCTCACAAATATCCATGCTCAATACCTATATTTTCTAGAACTTAGTTATAAAAATCCTTGTCCCTAATGGGTGTACCGATTCCATTAAAAATTAACAGATTTACTATTGTAATATAATAATATTTACTATGAATTTGAACCATAGAAAACATAAGTAAGAAAAGTTGTTAAAAACTGGTGAACTTCAAGACTTGGATGTAATTTTACAAATTTACAAACAATGATAACAATTTAAAATTAATAACTAAAATAATTGTTTTGTTTAATTAATCACTATTACTGTCTCATCAATATTGGACATTTAAAAAAAATAATTAAACTGATTCATTAACCTCAACTAAAAGCGGCAACATTGACCCAAGGTTATATTTGGTTAGTGACTACAGTTGTTTACATGTGTTCTTGGTACCTGTTAGTCCCGAAATATTTGCTACCCTATATCTATCATTTTCTAATATTGAGATTATATTGAGATTTCTCAATATGGGACTACGTATGAAGGAATAATCTTACTCTTTCAGCTATTTGTATAAGCTATTATCATTATTGTTATCAACTCACCTTCAGCATAAACCCTCGTGGGATGTCTACCTCTATTGAATCCCTGTTTTTATTTCTCTAGTTGAGTATCAATAGTTTTTAAAAATTTTAGAAATGGTGACTAGGTTGATAATTTTTTGAGTATCTTGATGTAAACTCAGGATTAGTTTCGCAATTTATATGTGTACCAAACATAATTTCAGTCTGTGTACTGTAGTGGTCTCTTGATATATATTGTTCAATTGCTACTGTACTCTTCCAATTGTATTATTCCACTCTTTCATCACAATTTCTTTGCAAAAATTCGTTGTTAATAATTTAAGGACAGTATGGTTGTATCTTTCAACCTGGCCGTTCGATCAGTGCTACAGCGTTAAGGCAGTGGGGAAGCTAGGGCAAGACCAAGGTATGGTTTTGTTGTTTTTAACAGTTTTATAAAAATACACCAATCTTGATCTGTCTCCACTCTTCAGGTTCATATTCAGTGCTGTCAAGGACAGTGTTTAACAAAACACACAGAAGACATACTACTGCTAGATAGATTGTATGGCATATGCAATTGCATACCTTCTGTGACTTTGAAAAGAGCTGTTTGGGTTTGCTTGAGCGATTTACATACATTATTTACATACAATACAATACATGAACGAAAGAAAAGCATGAACAAAGTACAAACAAAGTATGTACAAAATTAAAAAAAAAGGGATGCCTGGCAGATGTGAAACATCTAAATTATTTTGTTTAAACTGATTACGACAGGAATTAGATATCGTATAATAAGAAGATAAAGCTTTGCAAATTTTTTACCATAAAATAATGACTGACTATTTATTATATAACTATTAATTTTCAATTTTAAGAAATCGTACAAAATGATATTTTTAACTCTTAAGGTAATATAGATATTAAATTAGCCGACAGCGTGTTTGTGTCATTTAGCGTAATCTTTACGTCCCACCGTGAGAATCAATTAATTTTCGTTCGATAAAATGAATTAACCTATAGAATTAAGTAGATGGCGCTATTAAAATTTTATATACTGAACTGAGAAGATAAAGCTTTAAGGACTAAAGTAAATGTTCTTTAAAAACCTCAATACATCTATTCATTTAATTTATTACATTAACATTTGGGCTTCACATTAAAAAAAGGATTGTAACAATTAATTGCTATAAAATTAAACTTATACCTAGGTATCTCATATTTTATGCTGAAGTACAAAATGATATTTTTAACTCATAATGTAATATAAGTATTGAGTTATTAAGCCTTTAAATACGCCTAGAATAATTAAACTTTAATACTAAAGAGCCCTGTACCTATTGAAGTATGAAGAAATGTTTATTTAGTAAAAATTTTATTTTTAAAGATTTTACCTTTTCCTCGCCGATTAGCACTTTAACACTCTTATATTAATCACAAGGAACACCATTATCCCCCCATTTTCACTAAAAATCTATGAAAAAGCTTAAACTTTTAATAGACTCAACAAAAACAAACATTAAATTGATTTTTGTAGTAGTTTTTTTGTATTGGTGAATGGATATCAGTCAGGTTTAAAAAATATTAATTCCCACTGGCCGATGTTTGGGGTGTTCGTAAATGGAATTCCAGAATTGATGAAATGGTTTTATGGTACTTAGTGCGGGTGACTTAAAAATTTGCAAGACGACTGTGGAAGAGAACGATTCAATAAAGCTACAGAACGATTTTGATCAACTGATTAAATGGTGCAAAGTAAATCGTATGGACTTAAACATTAGTAAATGTTTCTATGTGCAATATGCGAGAAAAAGTAACACTATCAACTATAGCTATCACATTTGATGTAATAAAATACAGCAGTTAGACCAAATTAGAGACCTCGGGGTCATATTTGATAAAAAATTAACTTTCGTACCCCACATTGAAAACATTACTAAACGTGCATCTAGAATGTTGGGTTTTGTCATAAGATATATCAAAGTCTTTCGAAGTGCTAAAATTAAAATTCTTTTATTTAACATTTTGGTAAGAAGTATATTAGAGTACTGTGCTGTAGTCTGGAGACCTCATTATTCTACACATTCACTGAGAATCGAGCGGATCCAAAAAAAGATTTATAAGACATTTGTCATACGCAAGCGGATCTAGAAGTAATAAGAAGCGTGTATCATATGAAAACAATTTGATCAATTTCAAAATGATTTCTCTAGAAAACCGCAGGGATATTATTGATTTGATTTTTGCTTCTAAAATTATTAGTGATATTATTGACTGTCCTGAAATTTTAACTAAATTTAATATATGCGTTCCCTTTCGTTACCCGCGTTACGCTCGTAAGATTACACCATTGACTAGACCATATCGAAGAACAGTGTTTGGCTCCAATTCTCCAATTGCTAGAATGAGTAAACTTGTTAACAAATTTAGAGATAAAATTGATATATTTTTCGACCCACCTAACAAGCTCCGTCGCACCTTAAGAGACCATCTTTTGTAACATTCTATAAAATATGTTCTTTCCTTTTCGCTTCTATATATTTTTATTTGTATTTAGTTATAATTTTTTTTTAAATCTTTCTTTATCCTAGTAATATAGGTAGACAGTGCTGAGAAAGTTATTTGCATGTTGTATCCGCCTGTAATTATTTGTACATTTTAGTTCTGATTGCTTCATTGTATTTAAATAGCATGTAAGGAATGATACAAATGTTGGTGGATCAATAAAAAAAAATCTTTGAAAAAGCATAAATTTTTAACAGACACAACAAAAACAAACAAACATTGAAATGTGAAGTGACCTTGAATACGTATTACCGTACCCCCACTCGCTAACGCATTCCCAAACAACTTCAGGGCAAATCACGTTTTTTGGTTCCATAGTAATTGCTATATAAACACTTCGTAGTTATATTTAATTATAGAACATTTTGCCACAGATTAGAAAGAGAGCGGTCGTCTTCTAGGCCCGTAAAAAGCCCACGTGAGCGAGATGGGCAACTAATCGCTCTATTAAAACTCATTTATTATGACAGCAGCAGTATCGCTAACGCAATACGAGGTCATCGGTCGACCTGTGTCGAACAGTGGAGTGCGCGGGAAACTTGAAATAGTTTGAAACAGTTTACGAGTTATTTTATTAGTTGATATTATTGATTGATTCAGTTTGACAAGGCAAGCCCGGCTTTTCGGCATCTATGGAGGCTTCGCCACTGCGTTAAGGATGTGTCTTATGCTTTATCTAGAGAGAATTTTTTGAATGTGTTTGATGTCAAACATGTTCCTCTGTCACTTATAATGTGATCGGGAATGCGAAAAGTATAAATGACGAAGCGATAGTAGCCTATTGGCAGGGCGCGGACTGCGAACTCAAAAAGGTCGTGGGTTCGAATCCGCCATTCGACTACTGGCGTAAACCACTCGTAACACAAGCAATTTAAGCTTACAACGAGTGGTTAAGGGGAATATTAGTAATGTTTATAGCATTGTTAATATTCTTTAAAAAAAGAGCCCTAATTGAGTGTTTG
This sequence comes from Parnassius apollo, assembly GCA_907164705.1. Classification (NCBI taxonomy): domain Eukaryota; kingdom Metazoa; phylum Arthropoda; class Insecta; order Lepidoptera; family Papilionidae; genus Parnassius; species Parnassius apollo. The sequence goes on from CAJQZP010001576.1 coordinate 4,323,229, forward strand.
TGTTATGTGCGCATTTTTTTTATATATTACCCAAATACGAATTTAGCGAATCCATCGACAATAACTAAAAGATAAATATTGCCCCGTTTTGACCTAACAAACACTCCTTGATGGTCTATATTCGGATTTAGATTTCGACCTTTTCGATCGAGCTTTCTTTCGTAGAATTGTTTTTCTATGCCAATGCACATTCTATACATTTTTTAATAGGAGAGGGGGTTAACGAGCATACAGCTCACCTCATGGTAAGTGATTACCGCCGCTCATGAACAACTGCAACACCAGGAGAATTGCAGATGCGTTGCCGGCCTTTTAAAAAGGAGTAGGCTCTTTTCTTGAAGGTCCCAAAGTCGCATCGGTCCGTAAAAATCTCTGGTGGTATTTGATCCCACAAGGAAGTTGTGCGAGGAAGAAAACTTCTTTTAAGTCTCACAGTGGTGGACCACCAGTCATCCAGATGCTATGGATGGTATCGCGAGTTTTGTCGTGTTATATTGTCCGAACAATTCCTCTGATCACACCCCGTGGTTAACGCAATAAAATACGCAACGAGATGCAACATCTCTTTGCAGTGCCAGTGAGTCAAGCCGATCGGAAAGAGCTCGGTCGCCGACGATTCAGACACCTCTGCGCTGGATGCGATCAAATGGAAGGTGCTGGCACTAAGGAGCCTCAGCCCAGATATGGGAACAGTATTCCATGTGCGGCAGAAACTGCACCTCACTCGATATGTCGACGCGATATTATTCGATACTGGCTGAGGCTACAAAGGGAGTGCCTGAAGCTAAGGAGATGTGACAAAGGGGTTCTTTTTAGCGGTAAACGCGTAAACTTGTATCTTTTGGAAATTGAACTGGACTAAATTTAGTTGCCCCCAGTCCGAGAATTTGTTCAACAAAGTCTCGACTTCAGACACAAGTTTGTCCCAGTACTCGGCGACGTTTTCCTGAGAAATATTGGCACGGCTGGTGTATAGAGCAACACCAGTGCCGTCGTCCGCATAGCAATGAATGTTGCCGGCTTGCAACACGTTATTGATATGCAGAAGAAACAGCGTTGGTGATAGCACGCAGATTTGTGGAACACCAGCGTTAATGGGTTTGTAATCGGAGCATGCACCGTCTACTTCGACCTTATTCTCCGATGTACAAGAAAACTGGTGATCAAATTGCACAATTTCTTGAGAGAAAGGGGAACCCCCCCCCCCCCCCCCCCCCCCCGCCCATACCAATCAAGCATCACCAGCCGAGTGACCCCGATGGAAACCGTACTGGCGGTCACTAATCAGCTGGTGATCCTCAACATACCGCATGAACTGGCTGTTAATAATGGATTCCATTATATTTGAGAACGATGAGGTGATGGCGATAGGCCTATAGTTGGACGGACCAGAGCGGTTACCTTTTTTAGGCATCGATATACACATAGGTGCACGAAAGCTGTTTTTCATGTTTTCGGGACTACGCCTAGGGAGTAGGAGTACCGGAAAAGACGAGTTAAAATCGGTGCCAAATTCGGAGCACACATCTTCAGCACAATAGGAGGGACGCCATTAGGCCCACTCGACTTGTTGTCATCCAGAGAGAGGAGTGCTCAGCTTTGGGTAAACAGCACATCCTGCATGGAACACTCACACCGCAGGATGGTCGGCGGTGTGTTCTCCCCGTCATCAAGAGTCGAGTTGTACGCAAGGAGAGAGCCCAGTAGATAGGCTTTCGTCCTTTGCGGCATGTGCCAGTGAGTCGTCCACTCTGTGCAGAGATGGGAAAGATGGCTGACAGAAGTTCCCGTGGACAGCACGTGCACGTGTTCCCGAAGGAAGATGAATTAGTTTCTCGCCAATTCTGCCGATGTGCTCGGACTTTGACACTTTTGAAGGACCTGGAGGCGGAATTATACTTCTTTTTAAGAGCGCTGGTATTTGCATCCCGAGACGTCGACGCGTGAGCCCAGGCCTTTTAGCACTTTTGCTTATTGCGTAATGCAATTTTGCAGGAGCGACCAAACCATGGCTGGGTTCTGCCTCAGATGATGGAATAAAAAGTTCCATTCCCTGTAGCACCACATCAGCTACAGAATCAGCAACATCGCTGGGATGATCCGGCGAGAAGCAAACCCGCCACCAAGGCTAGGATGCAAAAAAGATCGTATTCCGTCCCAATCGGCTGACCTATAGTGCCAAACACGGCGGCAACTTGCAGAACGCAACCGCGATGGGAGCGTGAGTGGCATCGTACTCCTGATCAGACAATGGTCGAGGAGCCAAGAGGGGCATCGACTGAGACCAGGCAATATAGATGAAAATCTGTCGTCGAGAAACGGCGAGTGTTATAAAATTTCCCAGTTAAATAATAATTACATGTTACGTTGCTTTAAGAGGCCTCCTTTGAAATTTTACATACAATTTTAAATCGATCAGTCAGGGATTACAAAACATATGTCAATCGCTAATCGGATATTACAAAATATATGACTCTCAACAACAACTTTGATACTAGCAACGATAAGACTATCGACGGGTAGGGTTAGGGTGACCATCTTGCTGTAAGTAAAAGTTTATTTGTTTATCTATTATATCCACTTACTACTATCATTACAGGATTGCCTTAATACGTTAGATAAGACAAACCAGTTGTATAATACACCATAAGTCAATAAATTAAACCATAGAAATAACAATGTAGCTTTTGTGAGCTCGTTCAGAGGACATCTGAATAATTCAATCCGCTTAGCCACTGCATTGAGAACATGTAGCGCTAGGTTGAGCGGTGCCTCGAGTAATAAGTTACGAGTAGTTCTCGCGCGCGGCAGTTCCAGCAGTCGCATTCGTAGCCGCCGCTCTGTACTTCGATCTGGCCCATACAACTTTATCTTAAACACTTTAAACAAGTATGTGGCCAGCGATACTTCCCTTTTTGAAGTGAAAACTTCTTTAGCGGCGTTGTACACTTTTTTGTAATGGGTAAAAAATGTTAAACTCGCTTCAGGACGCGTGACCCTGATCGAAAATTCGTAGAGAGTAGACAGCCGGCGCGGCGTAGGAAAAGATAATTTTATTAATGTAATGTAAATTGTTATGTTTGTGTACGATAGCGCAATAAATAAATATTGTATTCTACCACATAAATGATAGTACTTTTATACTGATAATTAAAGCAATTCGTGCAAAATTATTCCCTAACCATTCCAAAATATCAAAAATGCACAACGTTAATATTCAAGTTTTCACTTCTGCCGGCACTCCCGGAGTGCACCCCGTCGTTTTTATTTCCAGTTTACTATATCCTACCATACCGAGAACAAGCGGAGTAAGATACAGTAACGAATAACCCCGATATACGTCGTATAATTTAAAATATAAAAATCTAGCAAACTTGTTTTGAATACTTTGACTTATATTTTTCTTCGTTTGGATCATAAATCACCGAGTTACACTCCATATGACTTATCATCGCTTGATACAAGGCTTTTTATTGCGTTAATGTTAGTAAATAAAACCGTTCGCTTGTCTCAGGATACAACCGATATTGCGGTATGCCCTTCTGTAAACTTCAGTAATATGTTTTCGAAACTTTAAATCACTTATGAATTGAACACCCAGATCTTCCACATACATGACGGGTACGGACAGCTGCTCTCCTTTCCTGTGGTACGGGTGATGACGCGGAATACTCGCTCGTCTAAATGACAATGTATAGCATTTACCCACATTAAAAAAAAGTTTATTGTCCCGGCTCCACTTCATGACCTCATTTATATCCCGCTGCAGTCTAGCATGATCTAAGGTGTCTCTAATTTCGATATCTAATTTTAGATAAAAGTCACGTTGATTCTTTGATCACCTCCGGTAAGTCGTTTATAATAATGATAAAAAATTTATAAAATATGATCAATAAGTTAAGGTTTGTGTACGTTTCCAACTACCCAAAAGCATTTAATCGTCTATATAAACTTCTCATATACATATCGATCTTACTCATGTGATAACATCGGAAGTATGCTAGAATTAAAAAGGTTGGAGAAAAAACACTTTATTTGTACATTTGGGTAGTTTTTAAATTTTAATTAATTAATACATCATCGTATGATCACAGTATGTAAAGGTATAATTTAAGTTGATAGCTCTGTAAGTAATAGATCGCTGTAAATTTCACAGTACGCGAGAAACTCGGGCTCGATTCTCGCCAGTATCAATGAAATTATTGATTGCAGTTTTAAGTGCTGATTTATCTCGTGCTTAGCGTGAAAGGCAAACATCGTGAGTAAACCTACTATATTTGGAAGACATGAGAACTCCGCCAACACGCATTAGGAAAGCGCGGCTTTGATCAATAAACCACTCGATAGTCGTGTAATTGTGTACACAATTAGCACCATAATATTTTATATTGTATGCTTTATTGGCACACAAACGCTTACGAAAATGCGGCCTTAATGCCACAATGAATTCTCTGTCAGTCTATCTCCAGGTTGATCAGAAAATACGAATAGGTCGATAAGTGTAATTTTTTAAATGATATAACAATTGAGTTCTAGATGTAGAAAATATAACACAATACTTACACACTTTATATAAGGACAGAAATATATACATATTAATATAGTATAATATAGGTACATAGTTTAAATATTATATTCTTCTACCGCCACTACGCGGTCGGATGTCGTAAGAGGCGATAGAAGGATACAAACCAAGAGTTTCGCAGTCCCGTCTTCCCAAATTTCAACTAGAAAATAAAAAAAAATAGTTGACAACCCGCCTACAAAGTATGGGAATTATGACAAATATCAGTCCTATGGAGCAATTATACAAGCAGGCGTTTAAATAATGCCTTACTATAATAGTAGCTTAATTTAGACCGACAGTTGTGAAACGCCTTTGATGTCAGGCGATGCCGCCGCCAACGTTATTTACGCAGCCAGCATGTATGCTAGGGGTTGTCACGAAATTGTTTATTATCATTTATTAACATTATGTTCAATAAGTTAAAAGCATTTACGAACAGGATCATTTTTTATTGCAAGAAAAAACACATTTACAAGTGCTGCACTGTCAAATATTTTCGTGACGCTATCTTTTTTATAGATGTTTTCAGTTTTCGATGGTTAAATTTAATTATGTAGTGTATATTCGGATTCGGATAAACAATATTATCAAAAAAAATTGAGGGAAATATAAGCATGGCCGTCATTTAATTTCCATTCCAATCGTAACTTTATAACTAGAACAAAAATTCACCATTATAGATATTATATATTTCGAAAATGGTACTTAAAATTAGTTAAATAAGTACAGTAAGAAACGCTTGCGCCAACCGCCATGTATTGTCTACAAGGTCGGCCCGCCCCCTGCCTCGTAGTTCCCCCACTGTTGCTCTGTATAAGTTCGTTTCCCAACTGTAATGCCCATTTACACTTAACCACTGCTACTGCTCCTGTCGTTGCAACAACAACGTGGGTGAGTGTTCCGACCAATGAGTTATACAACACTAGAGGAGCAAACCACATTACCGCGAGTCGAAAAAAGTGTAACCACTATCCAAACGCGACGACGTAGCTTTGAAACTAATAACAATTTTAAGTAAACATATATCTATCTCACTTACACAAATTGCGAAAACAATATCATCGCTAAGATTAGATAAAGATAGACACACAAACATGCAATGGCGGGTTGGTGTGGCTTACTATATGAAATTTTACCTAAAATACGCAATAAAAATGAGTTTTTTTAAGCTGCAGTTAATTGTTTTTATATTAAAAAATATATTTTATTTCAAAATCTTTATTACGTCCCCTTAGAAAAAAGGATACAAAGCTTATCAGATGAATGTAAGTAAACATAATGATGAAATAAAACGTATTTTTATGGTACTAATAAATCAAACAATATAAAATAGGTAATAAAATATAATTACTTAATATAAAATTTATATGAAATTATAAATAATATTAATTTATTAATATAAAATAGGTAATAAAATATATTTAATAGATAATTCATGAATAAACTAAAATAAGAATAATTAATTATTTTGTATGAAAGTTAAAACGTAGTTCTTATTATAATTTCCAAAATATTTAAAATCAGAGGTAACAAATTAACTTACTCCATTAATTATAGTGTCTACCATTAATGTAGTATAATCACAAATGCGGAAAAGTGGCAACATTGAACCTAAATGGCAATATTCGATAATTTTATTTAATTATTTGAGGTTTTTTACGTTTATATGAAAACAAGAACTAAAAATTATGTGTTGAAAGTAATTCCGCTTGATTTATTACATTTTTGTGACCTTGAATAGCATTCTTTCACTACGCATTTACCCATTTTTGTCGCGGCTCAACTCTATCGGCGTCACATTGAACAATGAACTCACGTTAGCTAGGCATATGGCTGTGGCCAAATGTGCAGTGGCAACGCTTTGGCGCGGTTATTACTGATCTAGTGTTATATAAATCAATGGTACCGACAGCGGCAGGAGCAGTGGCAGTGGCTGAGTGTAAATAGGGCAAAAATGTACCTACTGAAAAAATGGTACGTACGTTTTTCAGTAAATTATTCCATAGTTTAACGGCTTGTGTGGTAAAAGAGTTGTATAGTGCACAATATCTTCTTCTCAAGTTCATAGCTTTCTATGTATTCTGATCCCGCAGTGATTGAAAGCGACTAGAACAACTTTAGCGCCTACTACTCTTTTCCCTTTTTTGCACTAAAACTAAAAAATTTCAACTAGGACTATCCGTGTGCGATCTAGACATTTGTGTAACTTACTTTGTGAACAATTCGATAACTCAGCAGTGACCCGGCAGACTTTGCTATTGCTGTGCGCGTTTAAAAAATACAATAGTAAAGTTTTACGTAAAACTGGACTAATTTTTTAAAACACTTATATGTATTGTGTTTCCTTGAAAGATTCTTCACTGTTTCAGTTATATAGTAAGTGTTAAGAAATTAACAATATGCTTAAAACTTTTTGTTGTTTAAACCTAAAATTACGTGATTTCCCCGTCGTATTTTACATTCGCAAACTTCTGACATACCTCATTTATGACGTTATTACGATAATAAATTATTCTGAACGAATTGAACTGAACTAATTGTTCAACATTTCTCAAGGTAGGTACATATTTTTGTATCGTTCAAGTTTTCATGAATGATATTTTTATAGAATTAGGGTGACGAACGAGCACACAGTCCACCTGATGGTAAGTGGATGCTGTGGCCCATAGACATCTACATTTAACCTCGATGAAGAATCAAAATACTGATGCGTTGTCTCCCCTGAGGACTAAGATGGAATGCCTCGATTCCAGTAAAACGAGTCTCGGTTTCTCCATACTCGACATGAAGAACACAGCAGCATCAAGCTGCTATTTTACGCTGGTATTCTGTGAGAGTGTGGACCTTCCCCGGTCGAGCCGAACCTTTCGTGCTACAACCATAAAGCGTGGCTCTACCACGTATAAATGTGATATTTAATATTGTTTTATTTGGTTAAAGCTGGTATGGTCTAAAATCAAAAATGTTTGTATCGAACCTTTTACTTTTCTGTCATTATTTTGATAATATTGTATATAAAATGTAAATGTTAAAAGTTCAAATAAAAAAAAGAATAAATGAAGGTTGTAAGTTATAACGTAAAAATTTTTTCAGAACATACCAAACTAAAATCTAAAACGTTGCCTAAAAATCTAAAATTTTTAACTTTCGTACGGGCCAACCGATTTTGTTATAGTTGGTGGCAATAGACGAGATATTTTAAGAACAATAATAAAATCTATTATAAAAAAAGGTTAGTCTAAACAGTTTTGCAAAAAAACACTCGAAATTTTTCGTCATCGATTTCTCTTTAACGCAATAACCGAATTTGAAGCCGTTCGCAGCAATCGACGTCGCTTTCTATATTTAAGAGCTGATTAGATTTTGGAATTGATCGTTACAATTGTTTAAAAGTTATTCAAAAAAAAAAAAAAAACATTTTAAAGGTTACTCAACATCTGCTGGTCGAAATCGGTTGAAAAAGAATTGAAAATCTAAGTATGGTGAAACCTTTTCGAACGCCACTAAGTGTGTTTAAATCGGTCAAGCCGTTTCAAATACTACAGACATAGTGATATCGTCGTAGGAATTGTCGGATTAGTTTCCTAGGACCACAAAACGTCGAGATCTGATGAAACCTCGATTTTCGCAAACTAGGGTGAAATCAAACCTTACCGATTTTTTGAAAATCATTGATTTTCATAGCGGGAAGTTGAAAAACAAATAATTAATTCTTCATGTTCGCATATTGCAGGTTTTGCTTCAATCTTATCGTTGTATCGTATACGGAATATAATGAGTTTGTCAGGTCAAATTATCTACTAGGTAGGATTATTGGTAGAAATTAAACTGATTTCATGGCTTCCGATATATTATGGTGGTATAACCATTGAGTTATACAACACTAAAAATCAATGGGTATAACAATCTTGTTTACGCCAGACGTCGGTTACTTATTTATCGGACATTGTAGAAGAGAATTGCCGCAATCGGATCACTTGGCAGGCGGATGAGCGATCGCAGAACTAGATGTCTCGCTTCTTTAACCTTTGGTCTTCGATCAATAACCTTCGGTCTTATTATTTTACATATAAAATTTCAGTGATAGTTTTTGAACCGAATTCATGTATGTTTGTTACGCGATATCTTCGCAGATTGTAAACCGATTTTAGTAATTCTTTTTTTATAAATATGCTTTACCTCAAGGGTGGTCCCATTAAATTTTATAGAAAAAATTCCGCCCCCAAGGGTGGGAAATAGGGGAAAAAGTTTCATATTGGACTATTGTTTAAGAAATTTGACAAGATATCTTCGCAGATAAAGGACCGATTTCAAATATTCTTTTTTTCTTAAATAGTTTATACTTCTATATTTTATAGTTTATACTAGAAAAAATTCCACCCCCAAGGGTTGCTAATAAATAACTTCTATGTTATCAGCTTGAAGTCGGTTTTTACTTATTGTTAAAAGTTATAATTATTTTAATAGAATAAGGGTCACAAAAGAGCACACAAGTCCACCTGATGGTACCTGATAGGATAGTGGTTGCTGTGGCCCATAGACATCTTCATCTATCCTCGATTACGAATCGAAATGCAGATGCGTTGACACCCGTGAGGACTAAGATGGAATGCCTCGTTTCCAGTTAAAAGGGTCTCTGGTTCCCTACACTCACCATACGAAACACAGCGGCATTATGCTACTATTTTACGTTGGTATTCTGTGAGAGTGTGGTCCTTCCCCGGTCGAGCCGACCCATTCGTGCTACAACTATACCACTAATATAACTGCACCATGGCTCTACCACGTATATTATACTTTAGTACGAATTATAGTAATGTGTTCCTACGACGCTACTACATGTAATACTATGTAGTTTATATATTTTATTTGAGTAAAATATTGCACAATCGCATTAGTGTTGCGTTGATGAGAGAGAAAATTTACCAGTATTACACGTGTCGTGATTACTTAGAAGTGCTCTACAATCACACTCGAATCTGTCTCACTTTATGAGGTCAACAGATAGTTGATATCAAGTAGCTCTCGTTCGTTTACTGAAACAGAGTTATAATATATTTAATGAGTATACATTCTATGGCTTTCTGTACGTGACTTCGTACATTCGATTCAGGTCTTGTAAAATTAAACTTGTTATAAGATGTAAAAGCCGACTTCTAAGAATAAAATAATTTTCACATAATAGCTCCTGAACTCGATGATGATGAGAACATAGTGTATCAAAGAATTGAAGCCCCACTTCAGAAGCTATTAATTACGTTGTTTTTTTTAAATTCTTTTCTAGTTCTTTGATGTCGACTTTTACCTGTATTAAAAGTTTAAATTATGACCCTTTTTAGTAATAAGCCCACCAGAAAAACACCAGATCAAACAACTAGAATGCCCGCTAAATAGTTAAATTAACAACTTTATCTCTTATTTCTCCACTTTTATATTTGAAATACCCATACCGACCACGGACAAGGGTCGAGCACATCAGCGGGTAGAAAGCATGGACATCGTTCTCCCTCAAATAAAGAAATCGCGTGAATTTATTTTGTGTTTTGAAACCCTTTCAGTAATGAGAGGAGGCCTGTGCCCAGCTGTGGGACGTACATAGACTTTAACTTTAACGTTTACTTTTTTTGTTAATTATTTTCATGAAAATTCTAATAAAATATTATTTCTAGCCAGCTCCGAACAAATGCATTGTATATTTGTGTAATACTTAATCGCCTTTCCTATGAAAATCCCTGCAATTCCTAAGGATAAAACCTAAGTTTCTGAAAGACTTGTTACAGATATCTACAATATACTTACGAAACAACACGTGTTAGTTGTATCTGCCAATGCATTTTCTCAACGTCACTCATACCTGACCTGGTAACAAGGGGTACGGGGCAGGTTACAAAGTATTAGAAAAAGCTACTGTGTTAACTACGCTTTATAATAGCTACGTAAGAGAATTCACTACCTCAAATCACCCCGCGCAGTGGCGGTGTAGCGTGGGTTGGCACCCAGAGCGGTTTTCTATCAAGCACCAGCACCACCCAAAATAAAACAATAAACGCTAAACGTGCTTACGGGATTTCTTTTTGCTAAAATATTCTATGACATTACCAAAATTTACTTTCTTGTCCTTTTCGATGGATAAAATGGAAAGATTGGTTAATCGTGCTGGATTAATAACTTCAGTTTTAAAAAACTTCTTTCACATGGAGCTACCGAAACACAAAAAGTTTAAAAAAATCTTAGACAAAGCGCTAGATTCGGAACAAAATTAGAATAGCCCCATTTTACGATGAATTTGAGAACGTCCAACACAAAATGAGCCGCCAGCGTTTCTTCCCAAGAAGCTATTCAATAACCGCCTCTTGGCGACTTCCAAGTGGTTTCTCAGTCGTAAAATCTCTAAAATTATGTCTTCTGCAGAAAATTCATCGTAGATGTATGTCAGATTTAGAGCTGTTACAGGAAGATCTTCTAGTCACTAGTGGGCTGAGCTAACACAGTAGGTTACGGGAATATCCATTGCCCTGTAACGATGGTCTAGTTCTTCGTAAAATCTGTCAAGACATTCTAGCATAGCATCTCTGCAGCTTCTCTGGTAATATTAGTCCAGCATCACGGTCCATTTCCCCTAGAAAACGTTTTTGAAACTCCTTCTTCTTATTCTAATAGTAATGTCCAAGTCCTTACATTTTTTTGGTACATAAGAAATAACTTTTTAAATTATATTTGAATACGTTGGATTTTAAGAATTTTAGGGGTTTTTAATTTATAAATAATTAAATTACTTTTTTTGCAAGTTACAAAAAGGGTGACAAGCACGCGAGAATCATGTGACCCATAAACACCTATCTATCATTGATTATAAATCAAAATGTCGGTGCGTTGATACTTCTAAGTACTAAAGCACAGAATAAATAAGACTTAAGTGGAAAGCCTCAATACCAGTGAAAGGGTTTTTAAAGCCAGACTTGATTTCTGTTTTTATTGCCTTTAATTTCAGCAAATTAAGTATTAGTAAAATGATGTTAAATATTATTTTTCTCTCAAACAATTATAACTTAAATTTCATTATATCATTTTAATTTTATAAATTTTAGTTAAATTTTATACCGGAAGACTGCTTAAAAAGAAATAATCGTATAGAATTTGACTTACAATGTCTATCAATTATTTTCTAATATAATCAATTATTAGTGCAATTACTTGTTTTAAATATCAGCATTTTTTCAACAATAATGGAAAGTCTTTGTTAATTCCTTATCACTGGATTTTTATCGAGTTAACGTCAATTTGAATTGTTATTGTCGTTATTGTCAGTTGTCAACAAGTTTGTATTGCGCATGCTTGTGTTGGCTAATTCTAATATCGTCTTGTAAATTATTTTAATAGTGTTATAGAATATAAACAAGCATTTGTCAGGGTCCTTTTTTATAGAATAAGCGTGATAAACGAACACACAGTCCACCTGATGGTGAGTGGATGCTGTGTCCCACAGACATCGAAATCTATCCTCGATTACGAATCAAAATGCAGATGCGTTGTCACCCGTGAGGACCAAAATAGAATACCTCGTTTCCAGAAAAAGGCGTCTCCGGTTCTCTACACTCATCATACGAAACACAGCAGCGTTAAGCTGCTCTTTTACGCTGATATTCTGTGAGAGCGTGGTCCTTCCTCTAGCCGAACCGACCCATTAGTGCTATAACTATACTACTAATATATTTGCAGCATGGCTCTACCACGTAATTACTCAATCTACTGTCATCTTATATCAAACATATGTATTTTAACGACGTTATCCGAAGAACTCTTGTCTTTCCTTCGGTTTTAGAACCAAGAATATTTAGGGACGATGGCAGGAGACGGTACGACTTTGGGATGATACTTGCGTAGACACTTTAGCAGCTTTTCATCTCAAGGGTACTACGTAGTACTAAGGGTACTAGGTAGTCGGGTCGGCATCGGAGGCAGTTGGACTAAGTTGCGCCAATATGAGTCTCTAAGAGATTACTAGATATTTGTGCCATTTGCTGTAGGAGACTATCGGTCCGTGGCGTCCAAGTGCGGGGAAGTTCTTAAAACAACTATCTGCGACCGGACTTTGCTGCTGGTGATGAGAGCTGGGTTTTTTCTCGCTCAAATGCTAAGTATAGCCATTTAGCGAGAGCCAGTCAGCGTTTTTGGCCTATACCGCGAGGAGTAGATGTGTGATAATTTAAGTTTTATTTATATTTTTTGTCACTTTTAAAGAACATACACTACACACATTAGTCATGAGTTCTAGTGATCTTAATAAGAATACTAGGTAATGGTCAAGTAATTATTGTATTGTTATCGGTTATGAGCCACAAACACACAAAACCCCCCTTCTGAGAGAAAAAAAACCTTAACGCTGCCCCCAACCTTCTCCATGTGGTGCGCGTATTTTTTTTTTTTTTTTGGTTTGTTTTGATGGTGTTTTTTGGCGGGGGGGAGGGAAGGAGGAATGGGGAGAAAAAGCGTGAGGGGGAAAAAAAAAAAAAAGGGTTTTTTTTTTTTTGTCATTATGTTTGCCAAATGTCAGGTTATTTAGATGTTCGGTTATAAAATTCCATTCTTGGACGAATAATCAATCAAGATTACAAAAGCTTTTTAATAAATAGGTTTTAAATGTAAATGTTAATAATACCTAATAACATGCAAAACAATGACATACCTAATAACACAATTCAAAACACAGACAACACAATAACGTACCTAATAGGGCAATAAGTAATAATACAATACAAAATATACAGATTAACCTAATAAAAGCTTAAATAGGGTTTAAATGTAAACGTTAATAATACCTAATAACTGCACTGCAACCATGTGGCTCTGACAAACGTACAAATCCTGTTATTCCCTTCTAATTAATCGTATTTATGCAGTTAAACACCAGTTCACCTAATGTCTCGGGTAGTTATGATCGAACTTCACATGGGAGCGTCTGTTCATCTAATATACACCACAATTTTTTCCATCACCAAAAAAATTAAAGGCTTAAACAGATAGCTTAAAACAACTGTATTATTTTACGAAAATGTTGTCAGACTAAACTATTACAAGCATTCCCTATATTGTCAATTAAATTTAATCGCCTGCGCTTTCTTACTATAACCATAATTAGGAAATTATCAGATCAGTACAATATGGATTTCATAGAAGTACATGTGTTAGTGCACTTCTTCTTAAAATCTATTATTATATATGCAAGACTAGGGAAGAGGCAATTTATCCGCTCCTACAAAGATGCAAGCTCGAACCCTCTGAAGCGTGCTTCAATCACTCATTATTTTTCCATATCTGTTGATTTCATCTATTTTTCTTGCTTGAATGCAATCGGCCGACTTACAATGTAACGCCATTAGCTGATCGAGATCTAATCAAAATTTTATCTCTTGTCACAGATATAAAACCGGCCGATTTGTTAAGCATACATAAAACACATTGTGACGTTGAACCGGCCGATCACTTTATCCTTCATTCGCGCGTAGCCTTATACGAACTGACATTAGAAATATATTATTTCCTATGAAGTTGCCCCCAAATTGTACAAAATCTGCCAGAAGTATATCGTTTCGAAGAAAATACTAGATAAGGTCATAAGGTTATGTAGCATATTGTTGCTCACCACAATTAATGCCTGGCGAAACTAGTTACTAATAGCGCCTCCTAGTATCGAGTAGCAGGACTAGGAGAGTCAAGATCCTTCTATAGATTTCCGTGCTAGAACTTTCTAGAACACTCGACACCTAGTCAGTCGGCACCGTTATGTACTCGAACATTTTAGATGTTTCTACACTAAAAGGTTCTGGAACTATGGCAGTTTTTATTGTCTCGATCTCCAAGCTCGTAACAGTATATACAACGAAATGAAATGAAATGAAATATTTATTTGCGTTTGGTTAAGGTACACTGAAGATGGTGGTATTAATTAAACATCCGCTTAATCAGCCGTTATTAATGGCATGCAAATCTTAAAAATATAAAATAATGCGATAATAATATTTATGAGTAAAATGTCTAAAATAACAAAATGTCAACAATTAATCAATAAATAGGTAATAGGTACCTAATAAATATTTCACAATTGGTCCAGTAAATTCATATCAGCCTAGTTGCTATTACATATCGTAGTTTAATTATTCCTCTACAGTATAAAAAGCCTTTTCACTGAGCCATTTGTATAATTCTCTTTTAAATTTAATGACAGGTAGGTCTTGAATTTCTTGTGGTATCTTATTATATACTGTCACACATGGAGTGACCATGAATAGCAATTTTTATGGAATCTCGCGCTCTTGGGTATTATGGTGGAAACCAACCTATTCCTATTTCTAGTGCCTCGTTTGTAGATGTCTTTGGCTTGTGTGAAATAATAGGTACATATTATTTTTTATAAATTTCGCCGCTTCAAAAATATATAGACAAGACAACGTCGTAACAACTAAACTTACAGTTCACCTGATGGAAAGAAGGCTAAAGATGGATTGTCA
This sequence comes from Parnassius apollo, assembly GCA_907164705.1. Classification (NCBI taxonomy): domain Eukaryota; kingdom Metazoa; phylum Arthropoda; class Insecta; order Lepidoptera; family Papilionidae; genus Parnassius; species Parnassius apollo. Next base: position 4,338,304 of record CAJQZP010001576.1, read on the forward strand.
CATCCAATGTCAAATGACTATGATAAAATGCTTAACTGTATGTAATTTGTACTGGCTATATTTAACCTTCAGACAGGAACACAGCAGTGCAAGTGCTGCTATTTTGTTGACTGTAATAGGTAAAATGGTGGTACCTTTCTTAAACGGACTCCTAGGTAGGAAGTGCTGCAAGCTAGTAAAGCTAGTTTTATTTATTTATTTACTTTCATTTTCATCAAAAATGTTACAAAAGACATACAAGGCGTATGCTATGGCAGGTATAAAAAAAACGTGTGTGCAGTTCACACAGATGTGAAACCTTCAGTAAACTAAACTTCCCGAGAATGAGACGAATACAGAGATCTGAAGTAGGATAATTTTACGTTTTATATAAATAAAATATAAATAAATTTATAGTAAACTCTGTAACTGTATTCTGTCTCATTCTCTCGTAGGCTAAATCCTATAGATGTATATATGTTTGTCTCTTTTGGTGTCGCTTTTTCGATTCATCGATTTTCAAATGACAACGATACTAAAGCAGTTTTCACTTCAAAAAAAAACATAAAATGGAGTTAACAACACAGCCATAGTAATAAATACCTCCTATACATTATTTTTTAAACAAGACATGTACAAGTACATACATGCGTTCAACATGTAGAATAAGTAGTCTATACAGGCATAAAATCACATATGTGTATTTATAACCGTATTGTTTTATCTGCACAATGTTTGACATTGTTTTTCTTTAAAGTGTACATAATAAGTCAACTATTCATAAGAAGTGTTTTCAACACATGTACTGATAACGTGTTAGGACACATTACTAACAGAACTGAAAGAATATTCTAGATCTTATTGATTAAAAAGTAAAAAAAAGGTAAGTATGAGTAAACCTTTAAATATTTTAAAAATATAAAATTAGCATTTTAACGTATTCTCGATCTTTACTTTAACTTGAGTATTATATCTATCGCCATTCCTTATTAGTCGGTATACTGGTGACCTTTTTTACCGTCTGAAAAATATAACATGTGAACGGAGTAGGCCTATGGCACTGATATTTTACAAAAAAAAAAAAAATACAAAAATTTTGAATTATACTTTTGAATATTTTTGCTCTTTGACCTTGAGCCTGTAACTCTGCGAGACGACAAGGTCAAACATGCCTACTAAATTTATTGTTTTATTTATGGAGTGCGTAACACACCATAGTTTTATTGCCGTTCGTAAAGTATGGTGGATATGATTTGAATTTCGATAGATCCTAATTAAAAAGTACAGTGGGTTGCCAAATTATTAGGGACAATCAATTTTTTTCTTGTTTTCTAACTTTGGATGCACTTGACTACAGTTCAAGTGGTTAGAGTGGAGATGAAATTTATTATATCGTTTGACCTGCTTCTTTCGCTAACATAATAAGTAGATTTTGAGATTTATGTGGTTTGTTATTATATTTTTAAAAAAATTTGAATAGCGTGCGAGCCGCATTATGCTTAATACGCGATAGAGTGAAAGACGGATTTGAAGATTTCAAACAAAGTAAATTTTATATTTGTGCTTTTAAATTGTGTCAAAATGTAAGTGCTATGATAATTTATTATTATATAAATATTTTTGTTGAATAATTTTGATAATTTTTATTTATTTCGTCTTCCAGCATGGGTAAGGGGTGTGATTTGTCTCCTAGGAAAAAATCTGAAATTAAAACCCTTCTTGAGCACACCACTCACTCCCAAAGGAAGATAGCAGATAGTGCTGGTGTTCCCAAGTCAGTAGTTAATAGAATATAAATTAATTTGGACAAAAATCAGCCCCTGTCGCCTAAGAGAAAAGGCAACAGTGGGAGAAAGCGCATCACAACACCACGTTCAGACAGAAAAATTAGGGATATCTGTCTACAAAACCGAAAAAAAGTGCTAGCCTGTTAACTCAGTTAGTCCAAGAATCTGGAATATCAGTTTCCAAAAGAACTGTGCAACGCAGATTGGCAGAAGAAGGATTAACAGGTCATCATTCTGTAAAAAAACCTCGCTTGACTGAAGCAATGAAAAAAAAGCGACTGGCTTGGGCTCGGGAACATCGACAAATGACAATTGAGGTCAGTTTACCTTATTTCTGTTGATTTTTTTTCTTTTTGCCATTATATTCAATAACATTATTCAACATTTCTATTTTTTTTCAGGTGTGTTTCTCCGATGAATCAACTTTTGACATTTTGGCCGACAAAAGTAGCTTCGTCAGACGGCGCCCAGGTGAAAAATATCATCCCGACTGTATCGTAGAGAGGGTGAAACATGCTGTCAAAATAGTGATGTAGTCAGTCATAAGTGCCAAGGGTGTTGGACGGCTCTACGTTGTCCGGGGGACCATGAGACAACACCAATATAAAGAAGTGTTACAAAATCGATTGTTGCCAACACTCAGGAAATGGTTCCCTGATGGTGAGAACTTCACATTTATGCATGACTCAGCACTCTGCCACAAAGCAATAAGTGTCACCAAGTTTCTAGAAGAGAATAACATTCCAGTCTTACCTTGGCCTGGCGATGCTCCTGATATGAACACCATAGAAAATCTTTGGGAGACCACTAAAGCAGAAATTGCCAAGAAATGATAACCACCAAGGTAAGACTGATTGAAAAGCTAATAGAGGTTTGGCATCACAATCCTAGAATAAAAGAAAGCGCTAAAAATGCATAGAAAGTATGCCCAGACGCATAGAAGCACTAATTGCAGTCAAAGGAAATGTTCCAAAATACTGACCAGCAAAATTCGACAACATCTTTTACTTATTTAATTTAATTTTAATTATTTTTAATTACTTTATAATATTTCTTATATCTTTTATGACATTATAGGATATTGTCATAATTATTAAAAACGTAGTTACATTAAAAAGCCTTTGTTTTATTCATTAAATTTAGCCAAATACTTGACAAATACATTTTTTTAACTGTCCCTAATAATTTGGCAACCCACTGTAAAATATTACGGCTTCTACAGCTCTCACACTTTACGCCCTATTTTTTCCAGACGGTGAAAAATGTCATCCAGTGGGTACTTTAATAATTATAGGTACTTTTGTGTACTTATTTTTATCTCGCGCACATAGCACTGTTTACTAGGTGGTATCAACCGCTTATGTATTTCTGCTGCCAAATGGTAGTGCGTTCACTGCTGTGTTCTGATTTGTAGTGTATGACAGCCAAGTATAACTACAGGCTGTGAGTTCCATCTTAGTCCTCGGAGGATACAACGCATCTGTATAGCCTTCTTTGTTTGACGTTGCCTGCAAGTGTGCATAGACTGCAGGAGCCAGTGAACTGTACGTTCGTTTGTACTTCAGCTTTATAAAAAAATAATGCATTTAAAATTAAATTTCCAGATAGGTACATATTTCCCCACTTTCTTTACTACTCTGATGTTCATAGAAATATAAACTTTTTTTTTCAATATAGATTATAAATAATACTCATTGAAAGTCTCTTATGTCTATGGTTAATTCACCACTAGTTCGGAAAATACCTCCTGTTAAGAATCAGCAGGAAACCCAGTGGGACTTTTTTTGAAAAAATTCGACAGTTTACGATCATACACTGGATGACCTTTCTTACCGTATGGAAAAGTAAGATTACCTACACTCTATTTTATATTTTATCTATTTTATATTATATCTATTCTATATTTTTATCTGATATTTTACAAAAAAATAAAGCTATCACTTTGAATTAAACGTTTAAAACAAAAATTTTGAACAATTACTTTGCTTTTAGATTTTAATTAATTAATTTATTTAATTCCAACTTTTTGTTTTGATTTTTTGTAAAATATCAGTGCCATAGGCTTTTCTACTCAGTTCACATGTTACACCCTATTTTTTTCCAGACGCTAAAAAAGGTCATCCAGTACACAATTAACAACACAAAACAAATTAGAAATAGCTTGATAGCGATCACCTCATTCTTTATTACCGTTACGACCTAATATAACACAACCTGCCATAAATTACCCCTTAAGGGGGATATTTGCCATTGTTGCCACGCTTGGCAAGCGGATTGGCATTTCTATATTACCTTAACCATTTCCATTCCATATATTATTGTATACCAATAATTATGTTAAAAAAATCTTTCCAGTCCTATCATGAAACCTGCAATACTGGTAACCGGCGGAGCTGGCTACGTTGGCTCACACACAGTCGCATCACTACTGGAACGGCAAGACGCTACTGACTTTGATATCGTGGTGGTGGACAACCTCAGCAATGCGTACCGAACCGAAGGACGGAAAAAGCCCGAGTGTCTGAGGATCATTGAGGAAATGACCGACAAAACGATACATTTCTATGAAGTAGATATTAGAGACGCGACGGGTTTAAGCAGGGTTTTCGAGAACGTAAGTAGCTTACAAGTAAATTATTACGTGGCGCACACTGAAAGTTTTGAGTACCTCTTAAATAAAACAATTTATATGTAAACTAATCAACCCATTTTTGAGAAGATAAGCGTCATTGGGAAGGTATTTCACTTGCTGGTTGAAAGTTATCACGGCCTCTTCTGGCTCCGTAAGTGTCAAACCTATCTTCAAATCCTGGATTTTTAGAAGAATAAAGAAATCGCTTGATGTGAGCTACTAAAATGACTTTGTCTAGTTCGTGATGTGCGCTGAAGCATTAGTCATGTCATATCTTCCCTAACTTTTTCAAAGACACTAGACAAATAAATGGTAAATTATCTCTCAGCATTAACTGTCTTTTGCTCATGGCCATTCATTAATTACGTGTGTCCCGATAGGAAGGGGAGGTTAAAAAATCCCTACATGACCTTATCTTGACGGGCAGGGTGTAAAACTCATTCTTACGTAATATTTTCTTTTATTAGTCGAGATTTAATATTAGAAATCTAGTTCCATTTCTTTTGCCGAATGGTTTTCTTCATTCTATAATATACACTTCGATTTCCATCTTATTTTTTATTAAAATTTCTAAAATCTTAAATGTGTTTATTTTCATCCATTTTAAATGTTATAATTGATAATAATTATAGCACTTTCTTTTAACGTTTTTTTAAAACGAGATAGAACCTTACGTAAGAAGATGGAGGTGGGGGGTGGTTTGAGTAATCTTATGTGCCCTTATATGGGAGTAAGGGTAGTCAAATATCGCCAAAATCATCCTTACATAATTAATGAATGGCCCCTCATCAAGTGACATCGTACAGACCCGATCTGACGACCCGTCTGGAAGAAAAAACACGCAATAATTTTTTTGACCACGCTTCTTGCCTACCTCAATTTCGTTGGTTTGCTGTTGCATTCGAACACCCATACGAAAGACGGTTACTATCTTTCCGGAATGTGACAATATATCCAAGTTACAATACCATATACACAGCATTTGAACGTCTGGGATCATAATTTAACAACACCAATCAACTCGAACCCGTTTTTGTTCTGGGGTGAGTTCATGAGGAATCCAGCGAAAATAAAGTTTTCTAACTTAAATATTAATGGACTTTTTTAACTTTGGCTCAATACCTATACCCAAATTATCTCAAATCTCGTCATAGTCTCTCTGCTAAAAGCAACATTTTCAGTTGAAATTTGACCTTCACAAATTTCATCATGAAGAGCAACTCGGTGACCACCAATGCATTACGGTGCCCAAATGTGATGCTACCCTTCCATGAGCACATAGCAGATGACCAGTGCGATCTTGCGGAGAGAGTGAACTTTTAAAATCATAAATAATCGCCTTAAAATACTTTTTTACTAATCATCAGATATAACGCTAGCCTGCTTCTAACTCGTAGATATGTATTGTGTACAAATAAAATTTTCTTGTGATACAGACATTGATATTTCAATTTCAGCACAACATCGACTGCGTCATTCATTTCGCAGCGCTGAAGGCGGTGGGCGAGTCTGTACAGAAGCCACTCGAATACTACCAGGCGAACATAACCGGGACCTGCACGCTTTTTGAAGTTAGTCTAAGGGCCAGCGCTCACAGACTGCACGGCATAGCAAGGCATATTTCGGCATGCCGAAGGATCCTGTGGCTTCCCGTAGCTCTCATTCGTATTTTGAACGATGTCGGTGTTTTGATTTCTCTAATGGGAGGAGGAAGTGAATTCCAGAGTCTTACTGCGTGTACGGAGATTGAATGAGTTTTAAAGGATGGGAATTTTAAGAGGCATGCCAAACAAGTCAAGACGCGCTCGTTTACCGGGCGCTCGCGGCTAGATTCAACCTTGTTTCAATTACTTAGCACTCACATTCATTTAACAACATAAAGTAACCTATGCGTTTTACGCTATGCAGCGGCGTGCCGCGGCATCCCATGGAATACCGTAACGTGCAGCAGCATGCCGCGGTGTCACGCGAGACGTTTCGGTCTATTCGTGTTGAAATAAAGGAATGTAAGTGCTAAGAACATTAAAATAACGTCGAAAATATTTTATCCACGAAAAAAAAATCCTTCCGTGCCGTGCCGTCTGTGAGTGCAGGCCCTATATAATAAATATTTTAATATAAAATATTTTTTATGTAACTAAATCGTATTACCATCATAGGGATATATCTTCTGTAAATATCAGTCAGTAGTAACACCAGTTACTCGACTCCAAAAAAGTTAGTAATTCCTTCACATGGAAAGATTTTTCTTTTTTTTCCTTCAGATGGAAGAGTGGGAGAGCACACATCATGATGAAAAGTCTGTAGAAGGGCTCTACTTATCTCATGTTGAAATTTCTTCCAGTAGGCCAGTTACGATAGAAGATATATAATTAATAAATGATAATAAAATGTGCACTTTGACAGGCCTGTTGGTCTAGTGGTTAGTGACCCTGATTGCTATGCCGGAGGTCGTGGGTTCGATTCCCACCCAGGACAAATGTTTGTGTGATGAGCACGATCATTTGTTCTGTGTCTGGGTGTAATTTATCTATAATATTTATGTATTTAGAAATATATAAGTATGTTTATCAGTTGTCTAGTACCCATAACACAAGCTCTGCTTAGCTTGGGACTAGATGGCGTTGTGTGATGGTTGTGGAATATTATTATTATTATTATGGGGTATGTATCTTATTATTATTATTATTATGTTGTTTGTCCGCGATGGACTCTCAAACTACTTAACTGATTTTAATCAAAACAATGTTCCTTCACTTAATGTTTTTTTAACAATGTCGCTGATTTGATTTCTCGTATCGGAAGAGGAAGTTAATCCCAGAGTCTTACTGCGTGTACGAAGAATGAACTGGAATATGAATGAGCTTTAAAGGATGAGAATTTTAAGAGGGTTTTAAGGTAAAGTCTATAAACTGTATCTGGGGATTTAAGAAAGGTAGATCTATTTCGAAGGTATGTAGGGAAATTTGGGATAAGTAGGATGTTAAAAAGGAGACAAAGGATACGAGTAGAATGAGGAAATATACGGAATCCATCTGTCAAAAAGTTAAAAATTTTAAGACATTAGAAATTTAAGTTACAGTCCCCCTCATAAATTGCCCCATAGGTGGGATATTTGTCATAGTTGCCATGCTTGGCGTTTTTACTTAGGTTGGCAACCGCAGCTTTTTACTTTTTAATTGTCCTTAGGAAGAAACTGTTGCCTTCCTAAATATCTTATTTACATCGATTTTATAGATTATGCGAAAATTCGGCGTATACAAACTAGTATACAGCTCCTCGTGTACTGTTTACGGCGAACCGGAGAAGCTACCCTTGAACGAGAACCATCCTACAGGTCAGGGTCTAACCAGCCCCTACGGCAAGTCCAAGTACTTCTGCGAAGAGATCATGAAGGATATATGCAGGAGCGATAAGGTAAGAATCTTCACTATGCTTTAAGTTTTAAATTAATTGTATATTGGCTGTTCCATATCAAAATCCAGTAAGTGACATAAAAAAAATGTTTTAATTAAAAAAAAATTTACATAGGCTATTCCTTTACAGAAATAATGAATGTAAATTAAATCTTTAAAAATAATTAGAAGCTTTAATATCTTAAATACTTAAATCTAATATAACGTATAATTAAAAATTATCACGAATTACCTCGATATTCGAGTATATTTTATGCTCTCCTGTAAAACTAAGTTATAGTCTTTACTCGGTTTTGATATAGGTCAGCCGATATGATATTAAGTACATGTCGATCATAAGAACCATGGTAACCTTAAATTTCATACTTCGAAAATTTTACGTGGTAGAGCCATGCTGCAGCTTTATAACTGGTGTGGTTGTAGCACGAATAGGTAGGCTCGACCGGGGAAGGACCACACTCTCGCAGAATACGTTGGTGAGTGTAAAGAACAGGAGACCCTTTTTACTGAAAACAAGGCATTCCATCTTAGTCCTCACGGGTGACAACGCATCTGCATTTTGATTCGTAACCGAGGATAGATGTAGATGACTATGGGCCACAGCATCCACTTACCATCAGGTGGACTGTGTGCTCGTTTGTCACCCTATCCTTTAAAAAATAATATTCATCACTGTTTTAAATGTTTTTCGCAATGATTTTGGAGGTGAAGGAACATATGGTGGAGAAACCTGTTTTTTTTAAATAGAATAAGGTTAACAAAGGAGCACACAGTCCACCTGATGGTAAATGGATGCTGTGGCCCATAGACATCTATATTTATCCTCGATTAAGAATCAATATGCAGATGCGTTATCACCTCTGAGGACTACGATGGAATGCTTCGTTTTCAGTAAAAAAAAAGATCTCCGGCTCTCTACACTCACCATACGAAACACAACAGTATTAAGCTGCTATTTTACGCTGGTATTCTGTGAGAGTGTAAGAAATAAAAATCTTCCAAGAACATACGAAGTCCGTAAACTAAATTAAAGTTCAATTTATATTTGAGCAATGTTTATTTTTTGAAAGTTATCAACTTTTCAATACTTGTTACAAGTATTTTTAAGTATATAAAAATTTAACATTTTCTTAATTTGATGCCAATGCAAAAATAACGGTTAAAAAGTAATGTTGTCTATTCCTATTGCTTTTTTGTTTTATGAAATGCCGATGCATGAAGTTGTCTATGGGATAAGAAATGGATGTAGCTGGAAATGGGCTTAAGAGAAACGGACTTTTTTGAAATCCAATTCTACTCAAAAAAAAATTCCAACGTTGTCTTACCTAGCAGTGCTTCAAAATGGTGCTGTCGTAAAGATCTTAAAAACCTATTTGCTAAGATTCGCGTAATAAAATTAAAATGTTGTGACATACCCAGTTCTGAAGAGCACCTCCCGCTCTCCCTCAATGGAATGCACTATAAACCGTCACCACTGATCCCAGTGCCACTACTCCCAACATCACTACACTAGGAAAGACACACCACTGTCGATAATACGACCCGTGTTACGTATTAGGGTAGTGTCTGTACCCCCTCAGACCCACTTCAATTATGAATGATTCGTTCGTTTGAGCTGGTACACTTCAAAAGTATTGATGGTTCATTCATCTGTTTTTTGAATGTTCCGGGACAACCAATTATAAACGATTGAGGGAACCTTTTTAACTCGTGGTTGGTGTGAATTGTAAATGAGTCGAAAACCGACTGAATCTCGAATGATTTATCCGTGAATGTACCGGTACACGTGACGAAATGTACTAGAATGATTCGTTCACGAGAAATGAATAATTGACACATGTCTAGTGCCTTTTATACTTAAACTGAAACTGGTACTTATTTAAATAAACTTATTTAGTTGATAACATGAGGTTAGATAACAGGAGAACAATCGCCGTAGAAAATAGTGTCCCAGAAATATGGACACCATAAGTGAGGCGCTGCGATCGCTAAGTTCAGTCAATAAAAGTCATTTTCAGTCTATTTTTCCGATCAGATGCTCAACCACTTACACATCCACGCACAATAAAATATTTCTCCATTTTTTAATGTTTCTTTTTGTCAAAAATTACAAAATTACGGAGCATAAAAATTTTCTATGAAAAAAAGAAATGAAAATTTGTACAATATTCAACTAACTTCACCTACTTGTACTCATAAACAGCTAACTTCGCAGTCACTACTCACCGACGTCAGCGCCGCTATACATTCTACAATTTTCAAGGACAGGCGGGCTATGCTTTAGTACGTAGTGATCGTTCTCCTGTTCTCTAACGTTCATGGTTGATAATATAAATATTTGCACACAGAAATGGATGGTTATATCTCTGCGATATTTCAACCCGGTGGGGGCGCATCATAGCGGCCGTATCGGAGAAGATCCCTCGGGAATACCCAACAACTTGATGCCTTTTATAGCACAGGTATTTTATTAATTACTAATACATTACAGATTATCCAAAGTCTACCACTAAACATGGGCCTCAGAGATTGCTTCGTAGGGGGGACATGGCATAGTTTTTTTTTATAGAAACGTGTGACAAACGAGCACATTCCACCTGATTGTAAGTGGATGCTGTGACTCATAGATCTGTTTGAATTATTATATTACATAGACAACTACATTTATCCTTGATTAAGGATCAAAATGCAGATGCGCTGTCGTTCCTGAGGACCAAGATGGTCTCAAGACTCACCATACGAAACACCATAGTATTAAGCTACTATTTATTATTTTGAGTTCTTATCAGAAAGATGATGTTGTACATCTGTTACAATTTCCTCTGTCGTCTCATGAGTGATATGTTAGAATTATGTTTGAATTACTATTATTTTTATAAAACAAGTGATACACGAATTTACAGTTCAGTTGATGGTAAGTAGTTTTACAAAGAAGGTCACATATGTTTTGTAACCTCCAAGCATGTTGTGCCTCACAGGTTATACTGGCTCTTTATATCCTTTAGACATAATATAGATTATTTACACTATACTGCTACTATCTATAATTCAGAAACCGAAATAACTTATTCACTAATTGAAACACGTAGATACAACGTTTCAAACCTAAAAGGTCGCAAGAAAAAGGGATATGGTACAAAACTATCCAGAGTCAACCTCCGAAAGTGTCTTGGTTTAATCAATGTCTATTGAATAGAAAATATGTTGTATTAGCAATGCGACTTCGTTCCGGACACATTCCGTGTAACAAGTTTGCTTTCATGATGAAAATGAAACAATCTCCAAATTGCAATACATGCAACACAATGGAAGATAAGATTAGGATACAACACTTGCTCGCGGAATGTCCCAAAAACCATTACGAAAGGAAACTACTAGTCGCCAAAACTGACATAAAAATATGTAGCATAGGTGAATATCAAAGCATTCTCTCTGAACCACTGTCAAATGCTGCTCAAATGGTGTATCATTTAGCTAGAATTTTGTGTAAGTAATTTAATAAATTGCACTGTGTTGTTTAGTTATAAGATACAATGGGACTAACATGTTAAAAATATCGTAAGTCCCTAAATAAAAAAAGAATAAAAAACCTTTCGAGCCGGGACATCTACCAGGACATATAGAACACGATTTGAATCTTCAGTTCCAATTGGAATTAAAGCTCAGGAGTCGTGAGTCGGTAGTCAGGCACTCTTAAAGTTTTAACTGAAATATAATTTAATATGTTAATATTTTGCCAGGTTGCCGTGGGTCGTCTTAAAGAGCTTCTGGTTTTCGGCAATGACTACCCTACAGCAGATGGTACTGGGGTTCGGGACTACATCCACGTGGAAGACCTGGCCGAGGGCCACGTTAAGGCTATCAAGTTGTTCCACCAGCCCGGCTTTAGTGGCTTCCATGCGGTCAATTTGGGTAAGTTTCTTCTGGACGGGAGAGGACATGTCTGCTGAACATGAGTTGTAGAGAGAGTTTGTCTTAACTGCCACGCTTGGCAAACGTTCAGGCAATCGCAGTGTCAGACGTAACATCTGACGTACACGGGAGAGTTGTACCAACAACTATCAGAAACCAGGAGGTCGCCTTGGGATTTACCACAGTCGCGGCTTACAACAGCCACGGATGGAAATGGGGTGATAGATTCTCCTCTTCTTCATTTGAGGAATCGAAAAAAAAACCTTAAGAAAATCTTCCTATTATAATTCTGAGAAGTTCAATTCAGCTGTTCCCTACTCGAAGAATGTAATTCCGGTCCGTATTTTTTATTTATTAACTTACCCCACACTAGTGCTTTACTGTATGCAGGCAGTTTACATACATCAATTGTACAACAATGTTTCATTACATTGATATACTTACTTTTTTGCTACAAAAAAATGTATTTTTTTAAATGATACAATAAGGGATAAATTAGCAGGCGGCTTAGCTGATGGTAAGTGACTACCGCCGCCCATGAACAACCGCAACACCAGGGGAAGTTGCAGGTGCGTTGCCGGCCCTTTAGAAAAGATAAAGCTCTTTTCTTGAAGGTCGCTAAGTCATGTCGGTCCGTAAAAGCCGCCGGTGGTAAACAATTCCACAGAGAAGAGAAGAATGTACGAGAAAGAAAACTACTAGTAAAAAGCACAGTGGTGGACCGCCAATAATCCAGATAGTGAGGATGGTGTCGTGAATTTTGACGCGATGTGCGTTCGTGAAATTTAGCGGCTGGAATTAATCCGAACAATTCCTCATAGCATTCCCCGTACTAGATGCGATAGGAAACGCAAAGAGATGCTGCATCCCTACGCAGCGCGATTAAATCGAGCCGGTTAGAAAGAACTCGGTCATCGACAATTCGAACCGCTCTATGCTGGATGCGGTCAAGTGGAAGGAGCTGATGGGCACAGAGATGAGAACAGTATTCCATGTGAAGCCGAAATTGCGCTTTGTAAAGTTGCAAGAAATGCTGTCTCGGTCTGCTTAGCACGCCAAGCTTTTTTTAAGGCCAATTTGGCCTTCCCTTCAAAGTGACTACGAAACTGCACACGATTCGATATGTCGACGTCGAGGATTCCGATACTAGCTAGCATCTAGCACAGAGCGGTTCGAATTGTCGATAACTGATTTCTTTCTAAAAGTGCAAAGCCGGCTTTGCCGTCTCCAGATGGTAGTGGACAGCGTTAATGTTAGAATGCAGTCTCCTGATGTTGCAAAAAGTCACGGATAGCGTGATAGAGGTCGCCTTGGTCTTATTGCCCCGAGCAGTTATAGTCGCGAGCGGATTCCCCCCACACCCTTCCACCCACCCCCGACGCACCACCGCACCCTCGCTCAGGAAGAGTAGCATAGCTATGAAGGATTCTCCGTCATCAAGGAGGGGTGCTGGTACCCTTCTGGGGTAATTTTCTATTTGATTCCGCTACCATGTTACGGGAGGGAGGGGGGGGAATTGGGCCTCTGGCTGGCCCCTTTACTTACCAAGCGAAACGCAGAGGTGCACCTCTACTTCACGCTGGTATTCTTTGTGAAAAAACAACTGTGTATTTTTCAGGTACGGGCACAGGATACTCCGTTCTACAAATGGTGAAGGCATTCGAAGTGGCGTGCGGTCGTCAAATTCCATACAAGATCATTGGCAGACGCGAGGGAGACATAGCTGCGAACTATGCGGACGTCTCCCTCTCACATAGGCTGTTGGGCTGGCGTGCGATAAAGACGTTAGAGGATATGTGCGCGGACACTTGGAGATGGCAGAGTAATAACCCTGACGGTTTTAAATGCAGCTAAATGAAGAATTATTGACTTGATACAAATTTTTAAGGTTTTGCAGAGTCGCAAACACGGTAATAAACAAAATATCTTTTTTATAAATAATTAACTAGTAACAAATATAGGTATATACTAACTCTATAACTCAGAAGCAGCTAAAAGTAAGATAATGAGTTGCACATTCCTACACGTCCGTGGATTGCAAAGAGGACTTAAGTTAATGGATAGAATTAATTTCTCTTATATTAATGAATATGAACTGTTCTTAGTTTAGTGAATAAATTAAAACGCTCTGCAAAACCTTTAGATTATTTATTATGCATTTTTAATGAGGCATCATTATCTATTATTTAAAGCAATAATTTATTAACTTCACCAAACCAGTGTGGCACAAGTTACCATTATTTAGGTAAAATCCATATTGAACATTTCAAAACGTTCCTACTGAGTTGCCATAATTATTTATTTAACGTTTATTATTTAGGTGATAAAAATAGTCATGTATGTATCGATTATTTAAACCAAAGTTATAATATTCCAAAAAATATATACCAAAGTGTTATCCAGTGAGCTAATTGTAAGCATTTTTTTTAATATTAAGTTTTTGACTTTATTTATTATAGTTTATGTCAAATAGTCTTATAGTCTACTAAATAATATTTAATATCGTAAAATTGTGTTTCAAGTGAGCAAATGTAACATGATGCATTTAAGTAACAATTTGCTTATGTGCTTGAATTATTACAAAATATTTTAATGCATTTATTCTACAAAATAAATTACGAAATAGTACAACAGAAAAGCATTTATTCCAAATTTATCATTCCTTATTTCTATGTTTTCAAGAGTTTATTATATTTATTAAAATATATTTAATAATTATTTTTTATGTACTGCAATAAATTTACATAGGTGCTACTTTGTATGAAATTATACCATGTACTCTAACAAAAGTTGGTAGTAAATAAAAAAAATGTATAATGATTTCGTTTTAATTACCTGGAAAATTCAAAATTATTGCAATATTAATATTTTTAATTCACGTTTGGTCGATAAAGATTACCTGTAAGGAGGTTTATCTTACAGTATAATGTGTTCCTAGAATTAGTCAATTAGCTTTATTATACAAAAAGGAAGAAAACACCAAAATTAACCGTTGTAAACCTGTTGTTTTGCAGTCTGTCTAGGTTCGTAATTTATCTATTTCTGCTGTCAAACAACAACGCGTGCACTGATATTTTCCAGTCTGATGGGTCTTGCTGGATGCTTGCCAAGTGTGGTAACTATCCCCTTATGAGAAAATCTATAGGGGGAAGCCAGTGGCGAAGCCTCCATAGAAGCCCAGAAGCAGGGCTTGCTCTATAAAACTGCTCAATCAAAAATATCAACTAATAAAATAACTCTTAAAGTGTTTCAAACTATTTCAAATTTCCTGCGCGCTCCGCAGGGCATGACCTCGTAGCATGTAGTATGTAACGTCAACACTTGGCAGTTTTAATTCGAAATATACTGGACTGTCAAAATTAATGAAAGCAAGGAGTTGATTTTGTTGTCTCTCTCGCACGCGTTGGCTTTTTACGGGGCTTTCGAGAAGACGATCGCTCCCTTTCTAACCTGTGGCAAAATGTTCTATAGTGAAATATAACTACGAAATGTTTATATAGCAATCACTATGAAACCAAAAGCCGTGCTTTGCCCTGAAGTTGGTTAGGTGTGCGTTAGGAGGTAGGAGGGGGTAAGCGCGATGCATTTGCAAGTTCACTTCACATTTCAATGTTATGTTTGTTTTTGTTGTGTCTATTAAAAAATTTATGCTTTTTCATAGATTTTTAGTGAAAATGGGAGGATAATAGTGTTCCTTGTGATGAATATAAGTGTGTTAAAGTGCTGATCGGCAAGGAAAAGGTAAAATCTTTAAAAATGAAATTTTAATTCAATAAACATTTCTTCATACTTTAATAGGTAGGTACAGTACTCTAGTATTTAAGTTTAATTATTATAGGCGTATTTAAAGGTTTAATGACTCAATACTTATATTATCATAATATGAGTTATAAATTTCATTTTGAACTTCAGCATAAAATATGAGATACCTAGGTATAAGTTTAATTTTATAGCAAATAATTTTTACAATCTTTTTTTTAATGTGAAGCCCAAATTTTAATGTTATAAATTAAATGAATACATGTATTGAGGTTTTTAAAGAATATTTACTTTAGTCATTCAGTTCAGTATATAAAATTTTAATAGCGCCATCTACTTAATTCTGTAGGTGAAATTATGTAGTTATGTATGGTACGTAAAGATTACGCTAGATCGCACAAACACGCTATCGGCTAATTTAATAATTTAAGATTTATAATATTCTTCTAAGCATATAACTTAAACAAAATAGTTTCGATTTTTCACATCTGCCAGGCATCCCTTTTTTTAATTTTGTACATAGTTTGTACTTTGTTCATGCTTTTCTTTTGTTTATGTATTGTATTGTATGTAAATATCTTTTTCTTTCGCTCAAGCAAACCCAAACGGCTCTTTCAAAGCCACCGAAGGTATGCAATTACATGTCATACAATCTATCTAACGGTAGTACCTATCTATGCCTTCTGTGTGCTTTGTTAAACACTGTTGACAGCACTGAATATCAAACTAAAGAGTGGAGACAGATCAAGATTTGTGTATTTTTATAAAACTGCTAAAAACAACAAAACTATATCTTGGGCTTGTCCTTGTTTGGAGCCCTAGCTTCGCCACTGGGGGAAGTCTGTTGAAGTCTGGATGTTCATCAGTGGACTTTAATAGGCTGTAACGGTAAGCAGCATTGCGTGCACTGATGTGTTCCAGTCTAACGGGTTAGAAAGCCAGTGTAATCACAGGCTGTAAGACGTTCTAGTTTAGTCTTTAGAATTTTCTTAATAATAATGTTCTTCAGACCGAATTTCGGTCATGGCGAGCAGTCTCAACGGAGACTAGCCATCTGCGCAAAACCAGGATTAGAGCGAGCGTGTGCGAAACACTTAACTCGCTCATCCTTATAGTCCGATGGGATATAGAGACGATACAATCGGAGAGAGATCAGGCGCAGGACCAACTGGTTTACATGCTTTCCCATTCCGAGGCACGGGAATGTGACCCCGATAACTTCCTGATTGCTACTCGGAATTTCTTGAGAGAAAAATCCAAACAAATTACTAAGTAACTTTTGTTTAGTGTAGGCGTCCTGTCATAAATATAGCAAGCTTGTTACTATGAGTACCTATAAGATATCTTCAAGGCACAACTAACATTTTAATTGTTATTAAAGTGATTTTATAAATTCTAGAATAAAGTTGCTCATGTAAAGCTTGATATATATGAGGATAGCAGCCAACGCCTACAGGTGATACCATGAATAGAGTGTGGCCGTGGAAGGATAGTGATAGATAACGATACGAAGGATAGTGAACGATAGTGCAGTCCGATTGCCGGTTTGTCCTTTTAGTGCCGGTGGGGAATGCATGCTGTGTGCGTAAGGGCAAGTGACACCGGTGCGAATGATATGCCGATGTGTAATGCATGCCGTACTACGCACTGGCAAGTGATGCCGGTGAGAACGATGTGCCGGAGCAAGGGCCAGAAGTCCGCCTTATAAATCTGCGGTGAGTCGAGATGACAAGTTGGACTGGCTTGCAGGAACTGAAGACTGCAGAAGACGATTCTCCGTAGTGAATGGTAGGGGTTCTTGAGGATAATGACGAAGGCTTGAAAGTTATAGTTTCCGAAGGTTGTTGGTTGCGTGTTCAGATCACGTCGCGGTCACCACTGTGGCCGTGGAAGGAAAAGGGGAGATCTCCCTTCTGTCAAGGTGTTCTGCCCGGGGAGCGGCCAACACTCCGTGTGATAGTTCGGAGATGTTCTATATATGCTGTTTATGATTCGGAATTTTGATAGCGTGATTTAAGCTTCGGTGTGTTTTGCTTGCGGCGCGACGACAGCGCCGCCACAAGAGCTTAATTATATTCAAAAGTTTAAACAATAGAAAATTGCGGTATCCAGTGGACTGTGCCAGTTTGTCACCATTACTTCTTCAATTAATTAAATTCTTCAATTGATGGTGAGTTGTAATGAGGTCGAAGATGGTAAAGTGCACTGAATTAGCTTTACAAAAGCCTCTTTTACCTTAAAGACACCAACCCTCATTGTAATCCGATGAAGAGATAGATGCTGGCAAACTATTCCCCTGCATTGCTATAGGCGTTACGAACGAGGAAGCAAATGATTTGGTTATAAAGCGTGGTGTGACAACAAAGGTGTGGAGACTGGCCGAGCGTATGGTTGTACGATGGTGGAAACCAAAAAAATATATAAATCACTACGTTTAGTGAAAGGTAGAGGGATTTGATGCGACCCTGCAGCGCATAGTTGACAAGTTGGCACTTCAAACTGATTTTATTTTAAATTTAGGGGTCGATAGTGATATTGATAGAATCAGGCGTTACTTTGCCGAAATTCATTATAATAATTATTGCTTTTTATTGCTATTGGTTGCGAACTAAATATTAAAAGGTTTTAATATATAGTTCGCAACCATCCGCATTAATTAAATACAATGATGTGTCTTACCTAGTATGAAGAGCACCTCCCGCCCTCCCTCAATTGCGTGTACTAATCCCGTCACCACTAATCCTAGCACCACTACTCCCAACACCAAGCTAAGCTGACTTAACGGTCAGGCGCCGTAGATTCTACATCTGAGGTTCCTCGTGTAGAGGCGACACAATGGTCGTATTGTCGTCGATGGTGTGTCTTTTCTGGAATAGTGGTGCCGGGAGTAGTGGTGACAGGATTAGTGCACGCAATTGAGGGAGGGCGGGAGGTGCTCTTCAATCCAGGTAAGACGCATCATTGTATTTAATTAATGCGGATGGTTGCGAACTAAATATTAATACCTTTATTAAAGTGATGTTGATTTACGTGAAAGTAAAAAATTAAAAAAAAAGTTGTGTTTTTGAATATAAATAAATACAGGAGGTAAGATTATTCTTATATTTCATATTATACTAACTTTTGAATGATTTTACTGTAAATTTTACACAATAGTGATTTTTTCTTGTATGTGACTGATATGTCACACCGTGTTACTTTTAAACCTCTTTTTATTTACTTGAGACTTCACAAATTGATGACGAATAAAAACGTTCAGTCGGTGTTGGAATTACCGTCAGGTAGTCAAGATGAACTTCAAGCGTCTGATGAAGATAGCGACGATGATTCGATTATTATTCGTGATTTGGTGTTGGATGGATTAGGGGATAATTTTCAACTATCTTAGGATAATTTTTAGAAAAAATAGTGGATGTCAATGCAGTACAAGCAAGTACCTCAGCTGTAATTACGGATAGCACTATTAGAGAACCTCAGCTTAGTACTCTTGTCAAGAAGTGTTCGAGAATCCATTTATTTACCTGTTTTTGAATAGACGATCATCACAAGATCATTCAAGTTAGTCTCTAATTCGACCAGCTCATCCGATAGTAAGAACTCCTCCGAGAAATAAAAGAAGATACTTATTTATGGCGTAAAAATATTTTTCGACCACCATCTACTTTCAAGGGAAATTAAAAGCTAGGTACATCGACTGACCCAACATCATATTTCATTACAATGAAAGCATAAATTAAAAATGCTCACAAGGAAATAGTACATTAGATTATTCTACTACTTGCTGGATTTAATGGCTACAAGCTACATGGCTAAAGCATAAACAGTTCGCTCTTTTACAGAAGGATGGAAGAGTAAAGGCAAAATAACAGTTGTTTGATGAACATAACAATGTTCGTGAATTTAGAATTGAAGTAGCTAAGTCTCTCTGAGCCATCACTTACTCGAAAAAGAGACGACCATCATCGCTGATTTCCAATTTGCTGGAAGAACGAAAAAAAAAAGCAAATGTACCACCTAGATTCCAGAATTGATGGTATTGACCATTTTACGTTCTGGTCCAACCCTAGGCAGTGTTGCAAGTTAGCAGGATGCAGAGGAAAGCCTTTTGTAACTTGTCAAAAATGTAATGTCCCATGAACATGCACAGACAAACACAAAAATTGTTTTATGTCATTTCATAAGCAGGCAGTAATTCAAGACAAATGATATTGTTACGAGCTTGAGGTTCGTGACAATAAAAATTGCCGATAAAATTACCTAAATTAACACTTTAATTTACTTTACACAAATTAAAACTAAAAACACTAATAATTAAACACACTAATTCACTTTATTCCGCTCCGAAGCTTCGCTTGTTTCGCCAAATCAACACTTCCCCGATCGCATCTTACAGCGCCTATATATTTAAATTAGCAAAGAAATATCCAGAATGTTCAAGTAAACACGCGCAAGGTACCGAGCGTTCGAGTTTCGACTAGGCGCTGTCGGTTGAGTGATTTGTGATGTCATTTTCTCAATGCTCCCCTCGCTCTCGTTCCTGACACTAGATGGCGCTAGTGTATCGTCGACTTGAGCGCGTAACACTGCCCCCTCCTAAGACATGCTCGTCCCGAGCATTATCGGCCCCATAATAACGCGCCAAGCGATTCACATGGACGATCTTAGGAGTCCCTCTTGCGCCTTTCTGTAACGGCTCCGCAATGCCAAGGGCTGTTCTATCCCGTGGTGCACCAACATTGTACAATTTCGGTGCTCCTCTACTACGTGTCTGAGGTCCCCGCACGGCCGCACAACTTGTACATGTACGACACCAATCCTCGACATCGTCACGATAATGGACCCAGTAAAACTGTTCTCGGACCTTCAGTAGAGTTCGTTTAACTCCCAGATGGACTCTTGAACGACCATTATGGCACAGCTGTAGAACATTCGGCACTTTAGCTTTAGGGACAACCATTTGCAAACGACAGCTGTCCCTTCGACCATTGTCCCATTTACGGCACAGGACTCCATCCTGAATCAGCAAGCTGTCCCATTGGACCCAATAGCTTTTCGTGGTTGAACTCATCACTGAGACGTCCCTCCACTTAGGCTTGGTAGCACGGGCCTTCATCCATCCCAGAATCGGCTTGATGTCCGGATCTTCCTGCTGTGCATGTCGTAGGCTGTCCTTCCACCCATTGCTGTGGTGGTCTGTCCTGAGCATCCTCACGGATACCACTTCCTTACTCTCTTGCCTACTACAATGGTTGCAATCTTCAGGACAAGGTCTTCTTGTCAATGCATGTCATTCCCGCTGCAGTGTCTGATAGTAAAGTCGTATTCCTGCTGCTGCTGGGCGGTGCTGTTAGCCGCACTTCCTTTCTGAGACCGTTCACCTTCCCTTCCTAGGGTGTGCTTATGGCAGCTGGACCGAAGATGGCCCCTTTCCCCACAGCCATAGCACCTAGGGCTGTATCTTTTATTGTGGTCGCGAACCGTAACTGCTGTAACCTCCCTAGCGTGAGGTGAACGATGATCCTGTCGCCGCCAGGCAGTGCCGTTAGCTGTACTACCCTCTCGAGATCGATCAACTCTCCTTTCCACGGTTAGTTTAGGGCAGCTGGATCGAAGATGGCCCTTTTCCCCACAGCCATAGCACCTAGGGCTGTATCCTTTGCTGCGGTCACGGACTGTAGCTGCTGCAACCTCCCTGATGCGATGGGAACGATGATCCTGCCGCACGGCTTCCACTTCCAGTGCATGGGCCAAGGCGTCCTTAAGCGTCTCGTGGTGCCCGAGCCTCACAGCAGCTCTGACTTCCAGGTCGCGGATGCCGTCGATGAATGTCTGCACCAGGTTCCCTTCCATGAGCGCAGGTACAGACCGGTATGCTTTTCGCACCAGCTTCTCCACTTCTAGAGCCCACTGCTGCAGGTTTTCGTTGATGCCCTGCACACGATCTTTAAGCTGCGCACGAAAGACGTGTTCCAGGTGAGCGTCGCCATATCTCGCCTCCAATGCCTCAAGGAGTTGCTCATAAGTCACTTCCTCACCGAGAGCTTCCAGAACTGTTAAGGCCTGGTCAAGCAGGCCTAGTGTGAGAGCAGTCATGGCCTGATTTTTATTCCAGCCGTTCGCCTTCATAACAGCCTCGAACTGGATTTTGTAGGCTGACCAGGAAGAAGTCCCGTCGAACGGTGGCACTTTGAACCCACGTAGCGAAGGTGTAGTAGCTACTACGGGAGCTGTAGTTCCATCACCCAGTTTGAGGTCGTCCAGCGTTTTCTTCACGTCAGCCACCACGTAATCAACCCGATTGTTCACTTGGTCGATTTGGGTTTTAGCTTCCTTGATTTGGGTTTCAGCTTCCGACAGGCGGTTGTCATGTTGAGCAACCTTATCCTTTACCTCCTTTATCTCTTTCCCAAAGGTAGCACGAAGGTCCTTAATGAGGAGCATCTGCTCTTCCGACCGACGGGCCTGTTCCTCCTGTCGGCGGGCCTGCTCCTCTTGTCCGCCCCGCAGTTGCTCTTCCAATCGGCGGGCCTGTTCCTCCTGTCCGCTCTGCAGCTGCTCTTTCAACTGACGGACCTGTTTCTCCTGTCGGCGAGCCTGTTCCTCCTGTCGGCGAGCCTGCTCCTGCAGCATCACCATCAGAGCACCTAAGTCAGGTGCTGCAGATGTAGGAGCTACCGACGGGCCTGCAGCCGGTGGCTGGCCCTCCGACGTCTGCGGCGTTGCACCACCAAATCTTCGTTGGTCCGTCTCCTGCTGGCGTTGACTTCGGGTACGGACACCCTCCGTTTCCTCCTTAGGTAAAATCGGCATGATTTTATCCCACTTCTGACACCAATTGTTACGATCTTGAGGTTCGTGACAATAAAAATTGCCGATAAAATTACCTAAATTAACACTTTAATTTACTTTACACAAATTAAAGTTAAAAACACTAATAATTAAACACACTAATTCACTTTATTCCGCTCCGAAGCTTCGCTTGTTTCGCCAAATCAACACTACCCCGATCGCATCTTGCAGCGCCTATATATTTAAATTAGCAAAGAAATATCCAGAATGTTCAAGTAAACACGCGCAAGGTACCGAGCGTTCGAGTTTCGACTAGGCGCTGTCGGTTGAGTGATTTGTGATGTCATTTTCTCAATGCTCCCCTCGCTCTCGTTCCTGACACTAGATGGCGCTAGTGTATCGTCGACTTGAGCGCGTAACAATATTAATGAGTCATGCTATGCCTATGTTTGTGATTTATAAAACTAAGTGTATACCTATCTTTATGTTAAAGTTTTCATTTTTCTTTAAATAAAACATACTAAAGCGCTTATTACACTATACAATTTTTAGGAAATCTAATTAGGAACCTAAATTGGAAGCTAGTGATCACACTACACTAAATTGAATTCTAAATCGTGACGAACCGCATTTGTAAAGAAGTATCGACGGGGTTGCACGTTTGATCGATGGCGCCGTATTTATCAAAACAGCAGAAAATAGGACTTGCCTTAGCCATGGTGGGAACAATGGATATTAAAAAAAGAGATAAGAATACTTGTCATTGAGAAAAAACTGTCCAATATGAATATAATTATATATTTTTAGATTCTAAGCAGTTTTTTTATAGGATAGGGTGACAAATTAGCACACAGTCCACCTGATGATAAGTGGTTGCTGCGGCCCATGGACATCTACATCTATCTCCGATTACAAATCATAATGCAGATGCGTTGTCACCCGTGAGGACTAAGATGGAATGCCTCGTTTCCAGTAAAAAGTGTCTCCGGTTCTCTACACTCTCCATACGAAACATAGCAACATTAAGCTATTATTTTACGCTGGTATTCTGTGGGAGCGTGGTGCTTCCTCGTTCGAGCCGACCCATTCGTGCTACAACTATACTACTAATATAACTGCAGCATGGCTCTACCACCTATAAAACAGTTTGAATATTTGTTAAGTTTGGTATCCAAACATATTGAAAAAGAAGTCACGATATTTCGATAAAGTGTGAGTACCAAAGAATGTTTGATGGTGACATTACGTTTTATAGCCACCGGAAATTAATATTAAGATTTAAAGTACTGCTCTGCTGCTGCTTGTATCAAAGCGCGGGCGCCGACTGGTTGTTCTAAATCGTAACGTTCCACTTAATTGTAAACAATTTAGAAGTAGAGCGATTGGGACCTCCAATTTAACTAAATCGGATCCTAACTGTTCTAACTAAGATTACACCTTCCTATTTCCTAAAAATTGTATAGCGCTTTATAACAAACATTAAATTTGATAATTGTAGATTACCTTATATACATTAAAAATTTAGTACTCATTGCATTTTGTGACACATATGGGTCATATAAAAACTCGACTTTTCAAGTAAATAATCTATTATGTTTTTTTTTTACTATTTATTTCTAATTAGGTATTTATATAATCACCATATATTTTATTCATAACCGAAAAAAAAATCGAGCACAACAAGTCATGTAATTCCTGCGCACATTCCGAAATATTATATACTGTAGAGTGTAGAACATCAAGAAGTTAGCTTGTGCTTGAGACTGGCAAGATAGAACTTCTTACTACGCCTTGCCATGCCTATTATATCTATAGCCTTCATCCTTTTTTAAAGTCTGTTAAAGATTCCAAATATATTATCGCCCATCTTGTCCCAATACATACAAGAGGAAGTTTAGGGAAAAACTGCATACAGGACGGAATAAGCACGTGCACGGGACGGAATGTGGTTGTATGTCAACACGGACGAGAGTTTAATGCATACGCACCGTGACAGTGACTCGAAACTAACGTGCAGTGTTGTGAAAGATCTATTTCTCATTTGAAGAATTAGCATTAATTGCTATTGCTTTAGACGATGAAGAAGGTATAGCCGTCAAGAGTAAAAGATTTTATGTACATCCTACGTGGTAGTAAAGAGGAATAGAAGGTGAATACCACTCTCGCTACAAAGAAAATTTGGATGACAAGACTCAATATTATATGTATTTTAGTATGACAAAATAAATGAAAAATAAAATTTATACTAACCGTTTGCAGTGATTGATAATTCGGCTGCAATTTTTCGCCATAGAAATATTTTATATTTTGTGTCCAAGATGGTGCAAGATTATACAAACATGTATATGATCATACACATTTTATAAGTTTTTCGTCGTCCATTTTGTTTGGTCCAACACGCGTATCACTGCGGAGCCAACGGAGCGACTGTGCATACGCAGCGGAACCACGGACGGGACGTGGCACGCGCCGGGCGGGACGGGATAAACATCGTCGCCGACGATATTTTTCCCGTCCCGTCCGTGCATCCGTAACGTGTGCATGATCACGTACATTTTCTATGAGATGATATTTCCAAAATTTCACGTCCCGCTCCGTCCGGAATAAAATACGTTACGTATGCAGCCACCTTTACATCTTATGGCTCCCGATAGATGGCGCATTGTAACCATACGGTGTTTTTATAAGAGTTCAAAATTAAGGGTGGGCGTTGCAACCACGAACCGTTAACAAAGACCGTTTTGTGTTCAGCGACGATGAAACCGTTTTACGTCTTGAGTTCAAACAGTCTTCGTTGCACAAACTAGTCTTGGAATTGGTGCGATTTTTTTACGCCTATGAAAATTACTAAGTAACCACACTACTTCACACCGTAATTTAGTGCCATAATTATTGCGGTAAACGGTAGTTAGACGGTAAGGTAGCAAAACAGTATATGATGCGACGGTTTATTGCGCAGTCGACACGAGTGAAATTGCCAGGGGAACAATAAAAGCAGAAAAAATAAAATGGTATATAGTTACTTTTTGTTTGTATTGTCTAAAATTACAAATCTTTCATAATTTCAATCATTATTACAAACTAGTTTCATGTGATTTATTCAGCACACTCCATAGCTCTGTCTTCTAAAAATATCAGATTTACATTTTTACAACTATCATTATAAATGGGCGAAGAATGGTGTTAAAGGAAGGCAGAATAAACTTAGCGTTACATTAATATTAAAACGCAAAATAAAATAAAAAGTATTGAAATGCACTGTGCTGAATTTTAATATACTTAGTTTAATAAAAATAATAATAAAACATTGAATTCAAACTAACTCTAATACATCGTGTTTCAAAACGACAGATTTTGATAAAAATTTTATTATAAATTAGGTCATTTTAAAACAAATAATCATTTTATTCAACTGATGGGATAAACATTGCACTTATTATACTGAGAAAAAAGAAATGGATATACATAATATAAAATAATAGAATCAGTAGAAAACACATTTGCCACTCGCAAACATTCCAAAAACTAAAATAGAATTCATAATATGACTACAACGAATGTAAATTGAAGCCACAAATTTTGATTCTCACATCACTCAAATCGCAAAGTGCCAAAGGTTTAAAAATAAACATAAAAAGCCGCACACATGTTCATTCATACTTGAAGATAGTTTTCTATACAATTCGGTCTGCACAGTGTTCATGAGATAGTTTATTTTACAAGACATTTTAAAAACTCATTACAATTTAAACATAGAAATAAATGCTATTAAAAATTTTGAAATATACTATTATATACCTTCTGTAAAGTAGTTTAAAAAAACCCATCTCAAACCAAATTTTTATAAACACACATTGCAAATAAGTTTTTCTAAAGTCTGGGATACAACAAGGAAGATAATTATTGCTAATTCATACATAGCTTTCTATACACACAGTGTCAACAACACTTTAAACGCTATATTAGCAGCGTCAGACGTTTATTATACACACTTTTTTGTCGATCCCCAAATTGTAATTCAGCATAAATGTTTGCGATAATATTACTGCTATATGAGCTTTCACCCATATAGCTTTATTTAACAAATATATATACATATACATGTACAGACTATAAATTATTATTTATTAATAAAATTACAGCATATGAGGAATCGACAAACTTTATATATTGTGTTTATATCTCAACATGTAAATTATAAGGCAACCGTTGGTGGATAGATCTATGAAGGTTCCATCAATATGCTAGCTCAGTCCCTTAGGCCGCAGTCACATGTAGCATTGTGACAATAGTCGCGTTATAAAATAAAAAAACATTGAGACATAAAGAAATACATGTGTACACGAAATTAACATGCAATATATGAATTGAATTTTTAAATCATATTTTATTCAAAGGAAAACAGCTACCGAAAATTGGTAAAGAGTAATATAAAATATTTAAAACAAAACAAGCTATCTACATTGAATATCTATCCCGCTACTCTCGTCTCTAAACGCGACTGCGGCTTAGCTCTAATGAACATGGCGAATTAGTATAGCATTGCAGAATATAAAATCTAATAAGCACACTTTGGTAGATAGGTAACTTACGGATAACGAGTGTTTGAGGCTAAGGGCGTTTTGTCTATGCTACCACATTAATGTGCATTCTGCGTTATATAAACAAAACAACAATCTAACACAGCTAGGCTGTGGTGGTTTTGACAAATCATACTCAGATGTACTATTCGAACAATTATCGCAAATTAAAGTGCTTTTGCAAATAAAGTTTTATTTTTTTTTAAAAATTCAAAAACAGTAAATATCTAATTCATATTGAAAATCTCATTAATATGACGACATTATTTTGAAAGTAGAACATATAAAAATATGTTTATTTCGATTTAAAAAATACTTAAAAAATCGATCTGATTTTAAGGAGTGCATTTACAAGTGTGTGATAATTGTTTTCACATTCCAATTAAGCAGAACAATTAAATCAAGACTCAACAGTCGCAACGAATGTATATGCTACCCAAGGTACAAAGTACAAGATATTGTATTTGCACCCTAAATAATGCTTATGATATATGCAGGATTGTGTAGTGACAAGATGAGCCTGAAATAAAAATGTGCAAACTCAAAATAGTTTTTACGAAAGACAAAAACAAAGTTTGACTGAAAAACTTAGGTTTCCTCTTAAAAATTTACACTAGCGAGTCTGAAATAAATCATCCCTGTCTCCATGAGGCTGTTATTTATAAACATTTAATTTGGAACAAACACAAGCTCGTGATATCAATTACTTTCTCTGTACCGGGTCAATAATTCATTAATGGGACAATTACTGACACCACCACTAAGGACATTGTTGAAGAGTGTTGTTGATAATCAATTGGTAATTTCATATCTAACTACATGGTGAAATTGGTTATTTATAAATAAAAAACAACTGTCAGTCGCAGGAATGCACGTCAGAAGTGAAAACTTCTTAGCTTCACAAATTTGTAAACATTATTTTTGGTTTGTGATATTTGTTTAGGAAGAATTTTAATATGTATCCGAGTGTGAAGGTCACATGAGTTCAGTACCTTTTAGCCATCCCGAAAGTGCCTGAAAATTTGTTTACATTCTTTATCTCATCTTGCCAGCCTTGCCATAGTATATACATTATGCCTTTACAACCAAGTGCACTTACAATAACAATTTATTGTTTTAATCTAATATTATCTTTTTTCTCTTGGTTCATGAATATGATTTGCCAAGATACCATTCTAGTTGCATTATCCGTTTATCTCAATATCAAATATATTTCACTTCTAAAATATTTCAGTTTTACTGTACCGTTTTTTTTTCAATCAGAGATATATTTTTTAAACAAACCAAAGTTTTGCAATCAGCACATCTCATATATTATGTTTTTAATTAATAAATATTTTAATTCCCGTAGGTATGGAGATTCTCTATGATTTTTTTTATATAGGTATTCATCTATGAAAATTTAATTTTTTTAAATGGAAACTAAAAATTCGATTGTGATGTGTCGACACAAGTACATAATGAAACAAATTGCATTATAATATGTTTATAACTTAACATTAAATTGATGAATGTTGTGCATATAATGGGTTAAAATATTTTTTTTTAATATATGGAATGGACTTTTTCTAAATCTTTGACACACATTGACTTAAAACACAAATAAACACTTTAAAGGGGGAAAAAATGTTGTTTGGAGTTTTAGCTAATATTACTATATAAATTCATTGCATAGTAATTTGATTTTTTTTTTCATAGAAATCACTTCATAGGCAAGATTATTCATTAATATATTGATATTTCCAGTTGTAGAAATGACACATTTTTATAATTAATATATACTTAACATAGTTAAAGAAGTAACCTGAAATTTCAACATATATTTGTCATACAACAATCGTATTTTAGTCCAATGTGTAGCAAAGCAGGTTGATGGAAACTTAGAAGGTTGCAGCATGATAGATGAATGCGTGAGGGTAGTTAGTTATTGGTATGTTACATTGGTGTCTCACGTTATGTTCACTAAAGTCTTTAGGGCACTTGCACACTGGGCTGGTGTTAGCCTTCTCTTTTAATGTTAGGCATTTGCGGTGGGGGTTCGGCAAGACCTTTAACCTGAAACGTAAAATGATACAGTATTGAACAAAATAGTCAAAATATTTAAATATAAAAGCATCATTACAGCCCTACAAAAGTCCAATGCTGAACATAGGAATACCACAACACAGTTCTAAGCCACCTACATCTATCGACTTTTTGTATGTCTTACAGGTTGTTACTCTATCCAGCGAGATTCACCCTAAACTTCCTAGCGCATACCAGTATGTGGCTGATACAGAAGAACCTTTCTTGTCCATTAGTTGTTGGTTTTTCAAAATTCAAAAATTACATGACAGATCTTTTGTTACTTTGGCTTACTGATCCAACGGACTACGTTGCTCACTACGGTTCTATTGCATATAAGCCCAGCATGCTGAACTTGTGAATATGCTACATATCAGTTCCATATTATGTCATCACTGGTAACACACCCTAGTTGTACACTCTTGTTATAAGTTATTGAGGAATTTGTGTAATAATTTTGACCAATAAAAGAAAAAGTTATGAAAGTAATATCTGTTTTTTGTTCTTCATCAGTACATTAAAGTCCACTGCTGCACGAAAACCTCTCCCATTGTAGGGAGGATCTCCCTTATTGGTCATTCTTGATAGGTGGATTGATGATCATAGCATCAGTTATTCACAATTCACACTGCTTTCATCGGTCTGGTTATTTTAAGCTTAGCATATAGGACCACACCTGTAATCTCTGAAGAAGTAGACAGAGTCCATAAACCAACAAGCTACTTAGACTACGTTTAAATTTTTTTTATAGGATAGGGTGACAAGCAAGCACACAGTCCACTTGATGGTAAGTGGTTGCTGTGGCCCATAGACATCTTCATCTATCCTCCATTATGAATCAAAATGCAGATGCGTTGTCACCATGAGGACTAAGATGGAATGCCTTCCAGTTAAAAGGGTCTCCGGTTCTCTACACCCACCATATGAAACACAGCAGCATTAAGCTATTATATGATGCTGGTATTCTGTGAGAGCGTGTTCCTTCCCTTCCCAGTGAATCGAGTCGACCATAAACAACTCGGTCACCGAATTGACCAGCGCTCTGCCCTGAATGCGGTCCAAGTGGAAGGAGCTGGCACTGGGGTGCCCTAGCCCAGAAATTCATTTTAGAGAAAGGGGTTCTTTTTAGAGGTGAATACGCAAATCTGTGCCTTCTGAAGGTTAAAGTGGACTAAATTTAGCTGTCCCAAATCTGAGACTTTGTTTAAAACAACTTCACTATAGACAAAAGTTTGTTCCGGTACTCGATGACGTGATTCTGAGAAATATTCGCACGGTCAGCGTAAAAAGCGTCACCTGTGCTATCATCTGCATTGCAATGAATGCTACTGGCTTGTAACATATCACTGATATGCAGAAGAAACAGTATAGGTGATAGCACACAATCTTGTGGAATACCACCATTGATAGTTGGCATTGGCAGACTATTTTTGTGATAAATCTCACACACAATCAAGGGACTTTTTGGGTAATCTTACATTAGTGTAAGCCATCCATATACCAAAAGCCATAAGATCTTACAGGCAAAACCTGAATCACATCTTATGATGGGTTTTGTCTAATGATGGCAGTGAAAGTGAATCCACTATCCCATATCATCCTGTGAATGTTGTAAGATGTGACAGAGGGAAACTGAAATAGAGGGTGGGCAGCAGTATCATGAACATAGTCAAGATTACGGGAACGTAAAATGATTTTTTAAAAACTATTTAAAATCTATTATATTTCTAATTACAAGTATAACTATAATTACTTAATTAATATGTCTCGACAGAAGTCGATGTCAAAACGAAGAGGCCGCTCTGCCTGATACCGAATGCAACCAAAAGCGTTGACTCTACAGTTACTGGATACTGTCTTAATGCTTATGCAGCCCCCCCCCAGGATCAAACCGTAACAACCCTATGGTCTTGTGGTGGCATAACTACATAGTGTTATAGTGACAAACAAATATTTCATATATTTATTTTCCTGATAGCTCAATAATAAAAAATGTGGTTGCTAAAGCGCCTGCCAAGTGTGGCAGCAATGCCAAATACTCCCTTTATGAGGCATATGTTCAGCAGGTAACTTACGATGTTCTGTAATAATGATGATAATATGAATAAAAATAAAAATTTATTATACAATGTGTAACAAAAACTCTGTGGTTCCCGTTAAGTGCGTTATCAGAATCGGTATCCAAGCGTAAAGAAATATTTTTTTTCAAAAAAACACATTTAAAAAAATTACTTTTATGAAAAAAAATTAATTTGCAAATTGTGAGTAAGACCCCGCTTTACCGATACTCGTGTTAGTTAGAGGAAATAAAACCACATACAATTTGCAAATAAATTTTTTTTTCATTAAATTAATTTTTTAAATGTTTTTCGAAAAAAAAAAATTATGTCTATACGCTTGGATACTGATTCTGATACCGCACTTAATGGGAACCACAGGGTTTTTGTTACATGTTGTATATGAAATTATGAACAAGTTTAAAATGTGTATTTTTTTGTACATGTTACATTAAGCAATAGAAACAGAATATGTATTTAGAAAAGTTACCTTAAGTCTAGCAGCAGTTTTGAGAAATGTGGGGAGCTGTTCTTGTGATACGTTAACTTCTCCTGCGTACATAAACTCGAGTATTGCTTGCAAATGTAGGTAGGACACATCCTTTAAGATTATTATAGGGTGCTTTGATGGATTCTCCTGAAAAACCAGTTATAAATGCATTTATTGCAATGTATATGCTATGCTGAATATGGAGTGTGTGGTTTTTTTATAAGAGAATTTTTTTACTCTAATATATATTGTGAATGCTCACAATCGGTCCACATATATCAATAAATAAATCTTCAAAACCCAAACAAAAATAAATAAAAATAAATTCATAAAGAACACTCTGTTAGACACCTACCCCATAAAAACTAATTCAAGGATTCAATTCATTGATCATTGACTTAACCCAATTCTAAGTCAAATTTGCTTAAAATTAAAACTCTACTTTTTGACCTAATTACTGGACCGATTACTCATTTTTGTAATCCACAAAGGCGATAACAAGTATATGCTTTCATTTATTGCATATATGTGGGACCCATTCTGTATATTAGAGTAAAAAAAATTCTCTCAGTCGAGCCTACAAAGCTTTAAAGATATACATGGAGTTAACCGAGAAGTAAATGCACGACATATATACAATATTTTGGAAAGTATTGTATCATCCTTCTTACATTTTGCATACTATATTTTTTTATAAATCCAAAATAAAAGTAGACTGCGGATGTGTTGATCATTTCATACGAAGGTTAATGCACTACCTAAAATGTGGCTCTGTGGTCTGGGTACTGATTAAGTTACAGGCACTGAGTTTGAGCTACAGTTGCTCTGAGTTTCTATGCCTTTTTTTCTCAATGTATAAATATGCATAATGATTTCTGATTGATGTTTACGCGAATACTACATATTTAAATAAAACTAGTTTTATGGATTATATCGCATATATTTACTTATATTTCCGACGTTTCGAGCCCTTTACAGCACTCATAGATATTGACCAATGGGACTGGTCCGCCCCGTGACAATGGGTGTTGTTAAGAGCTCGAAATGTCCTAAAATAAGTTAATATAGGCGATATAATCCGTAAAAACTAGTTTTATTTAAATATAAGTATGCAAACAATCCAAGAGGACTCCTTGTCTTCCCGAAGTCCATTTGGATAGTACCACCCTCATAATTACTTCTGCTGCCGAGCAACAATGCATGCACTTCTGTGTTCTGGTTTGACGGTTATAGATAACCAGTATACATATATACAATACTAGCTGTACCCCGCGGTTTCACCCGCGTATATCATGCGTCTCTGCCGCGCGACATATGACACCATGCAATTTATTTTTTGACATAGACTCCACACCCCAGTGACACCCGCATCGCATGGTGCTGGCAGTGTACGCCATATAAGGATTTTTCGACGTTACTATTGAACATGGAAAAGTAGTTATTGTAAGATAACTATAATAGTTAGACATATGGTATTGGAGACTTTTATGTAGATATTGATGTCCTCCATAAAACTGTAGCACATCACTTTGCTCTATTGTCAATAGTTTCCGCAGCGTACGCGATATAAGGTTTTTTTTTGGTATTTTTTTTCACACCTTTGGTTACATTAACGAAGTTTTCATACGGATCCCTAAATTTTTTGAAAACGTTCTATCGCCTATGTTCATCAGGAATAATGTAGGATTCTAATGGTGAAAGAATTTTTCAAATCGGTTCAGTTGTTTCAGAGCCTATTCAATTCAAACAAACAAACAAATCTTTCCTCTTTATAATATTAAGTGTAGAAGTGTAGATAGATAACCTACCACACTAGTGTTGTCAAAATAAGACAATGCATTAGCAACATCCTGTGTTTAAAGATGTTTACTTTTCATGTCCGTAGCGCCAGTCTACATACCTTACTTAATTAGCTAGTTTAAGTGAATAATCTTTATTTCTGCTTCCAACTAATAAAATATACATAAAATTGTCATTTATATAAATAAATTTCACCATTTGTCAGTAAATGAAAGAAAAAAAATCACTTATAATATCACTTATATATTACGTGGTAGAGCCATGCTGCAATTATATTAGTAGTATAGTTGTAGCACGAATGGGTCGGCTCGACAGGGGAAGGACCACGCTCTCACAGAATACCAGCGTGAAATAGTAGCTTAATGCTGCTGTATTTCGTATGGTGAGTGTAGAGAACCAGAGACCCTTTTTCCTGGAAATGAGGCATTCCATCTCAGTCATTCACATCACGGGTGACAACGCTTTTGCATTTTGATTTGTAATGGAAGATAGATGTAGATGTCTATGGGCCGCAGCAACCACTTACCATCAGGTGGACTGTGTGCTCGTTTGTCATCCTATCCTATAAAAAAAAAACCAATAAAACTATACAATCTTCAATAACCTGGCAGGGAATTTACAACTTTAATGGAAGTCGAAATTATTAATATGGAAGTCATAATTACATTGCATGTAAATTTTTAGGATACCACTGTCATTCTAGGAGCATTTATAATTTTGTTTGTCTTGGTATTATAACTTCTTGATTTTTTTTAAATGAATATACAGGGCCAAGAACAAAACTATAGTTTACCAATGATAACCAATAGGTATAATATCAAAAGCTAAAGGTGAATAGTTTGTAATACAATTACTTCTTTTATTTTCTAAACCATTACACAATAAATGTACTCCTTTAATAAATAAAAAAAAAAAAATACCAAGGCTTTATCGACATGAATTTTTAACAGCATTAACAATATTTAAAAAGATTTTAAAAAAAGTTTTATTTATGCAATTTTGTAGCTTTAATAAATGGTATTTAATGAACAATTCGACACTTTTTACTAATTTGCTGGATTGTAATATTTATAAGGTAGGGCTCAGATCATATGATCCCATCCCAGTTAGTACTCAACTTTTTGCATTATCATTTAGAATACTTTATGATTTACTTTCCATAATAAAATTGAACACATTGAACTCACCTCTAGTAAGCTTTTAAAATATGGACTACATGCTGAGAGTACCATCTTGTGCGCTTTACATGTTTGACCTTCACATGCCAATGTTACCTGAAAAATGTTTGAATAGCGATAAATAAATTGGACAGATTCTTACGATAGATTGGTACATACAATCACACAATATAAGCGGCTTCCAAATTACAAATCTTTTACTAAAGTAAAGGATTTGTAATTTTTAGTTCAAAACTGCATTTACTTTTTAAATGCTCCCTTTAATGTAATGTGCCTCTTCAATAAATGCATTCACATAAGTACTATAAATATATATCTTAAATACTTTCTTCACTTGAGCAAAAACTTTTCAGACACAAATTTTTCAAGATTGGAAATAGATGGAAGCAAAACAAAGGTGATAATGGGAAATGTTTCAATACTTTAAATTCATAATTTTTCTTAGTTTCTAACATCTTGGTAATAAATTGTTTTTTTTTCCCAATTGGTCAAGAAGTTTTGAATAGTATTGTCGTCATTTATTGTCTTAAATTTTTAAAGATAGCATTTTCAAAATTCCTTTTGCAACAAATGAATTAATAATGGAACAATAGAATAATTAATGGTAAAGCATACATGTATTCTTTATCCTCTTTTATGAGTAAAAAATATAATACATAATGCCAATTCTGCAGTTATATTTTGGATATACTATAATGGAGCTGCCTAACTGGGGGAAGAAGTTAAAAATTTGCAGAAATAGTGTTTTTTTATATAGAAGAGGGGGCAAACGAGCATGCGGCTCACCTGATGTTAAGTGACTACCGCCGCCAATGATCAATCGCAACACCGGGGGAATTGCAGGTGCGTTGCCGGCCCTTTAGAAAGGACCAAGCTCTTTTCTTGAAGGTTCCCAGGTCGTATCGGTCCGGAAAAATCGCCGGTGGTAAACTATTCCACAGAGAGGTTGTGCGCGGAAGAAAACTCCTTTTGAAACGTACAGTGGTGGACCGCCAAGCATCCAGATGGTGTGGATGGTATCGGGACGTTTGCCGCGTTGTGCGTTCACGAAATTTGGCGGCTGGGATTAATCCGAACAATTCCTCAGAGCACTCTCCATGGTATATATATAACGCCGCATACTTCGACACTTATTGATGTCATATTTACTAGAGTTAATTTGCAACCCACATCGGTAGATGTTGTACATAATGATGACTTAAGGGGAAATATAATCTCAAATGGCTTAGCAAGATCCTTCGTTATGCCGAAAATATTGCAGCATTAATTTTGAAATAAATATATGGTAAAGTTGAGGACTAATGTTAAGGGTTATGTTAGACGAAAACACGATTTCGTAAAATTTTCTCGATAGAAAAAAAATCCAAAGTTACCTCCAAAATAAACAATAAACCGCTGTTATTCATAAAATACTTTAAATAAGATCATGAAACTTTGCATACTAACTGAACTAACTATAAAGCAGTGCTTATGTTATTTACTTTTTTTTAAATACCATTATTTTCACTGTAAAAAGAAATTACCTAAACTATCGGCGCGTAAGCTTGATTCCTGTCGCCCCGTTAGTATCGCTCTGGCTTTTGAACGGGGAGGTTGTGTCGCTTACGATCTGAATATACATTACGAAACAGGACGACGTAAAATTAAATAGGGAAATAACTGTAATAAAAATAAGCGGCTGGCGCATTCCTCGGTTGCAGGAGGGTTACTGTCCTCCGCAGTTCAGCGGGGGAGATGAACCACTCTCCCGCAAGCGGTGGCGCGGGCAACGACAGGAGCTCCTGCACGCGGCTCTCCTTCCGGGTGTGGATTTCCAAGAACTCCGCACTTGCTGGGTTCGGCATAAACTGCTCCTCGAAGTGCTCAGCTAGGATATCCGCTCTGCCCTTGGCATCGTAACGTTGATTGCCCGCGTTGTTGGTCAGCGGGCAAACAGGTGGTCTAGTTTTCGTTAACTGCCGGTTCAATTTGTAGAGCGACGCATGATGTTCATCAGCCTTCCATATGCACCGCTCCCAGGCCTCTCCTCTGTGGGCCTGTATTGCAACCGACAGTTCGTCTGACAAGGTGTTCAATTTTCTTTTTACTCTAGGGCAGCGAGTGCGCGCCCAGAGCTTTCTCAGCGCTCTTTTGTGATTTAGCTGCACACATATTCTTAGCGGCAGCTCCTCTTTTCTCCCCGAGAGAGGGACGATCGTAGAGGCCGCGTTGAGGGCCTCCTGGATACTCGTGGTTATTCTAGTTGCAGCGGCCTCTACGTCGTCCGCTGAGTTGATCGGTGTGTGGACTGGAGGTCTCTCCTGCAGGTGTTGGTGGTAGAGCCTCCAGTCGATCTTGGTCTTGACAGCTCTGGGCTGCGAAATCACTGCCTTAGTGCCAGGGGTTATCAGAATCGGGAGGTGCTGTGTATTCAGGTCGTACAGCACTTCTACCACTACTGGAAAGTTGACGTTCCTAGTGAGCACGATGTCTAATACATCCGGACGCTTCCTAGTGTCAGTAGGGATGTGCGTCGGTTCCTCGGGACCTAGAACGTCATAATTATGGCTTTC
Organism: Parnassius apollo; assembly: GCA_907164705.1. Taxonomy (NCBI): domain Eukaryota; kingdom Metazoa; phylum Arthropoda; class Insecta; order Lepidoptera; family Papilionidae; genus Parnassius; species Parnassius apollo. The sequence goes on from CAJQZP010001576.1 coordinate 4,375,299, forward strand.
TGCGTCGTCGTATAGTTCACGACCCGGCGGGGTGATCCCTCTGGACCCCCACGCCGGGTGTTTGGCGTTCAGGTCCCCGGCGATGATGGTGGGTGGGTGCCGTACCTTCCATTACCGTCCGGATGTCTGAGGAGTGAAACCATTACCGTCCGGATGTCTGAGGAGTGAAATGGAGTCCCTGGCGGGCGGTATGCTGCAAAGATCGTTAGTTCCTCGCCCGCCGCCTTCATTTTTATGCCGATTGAACGCATCGTCTGGAAGTCTGGTCCAGCTCCTGGACGATGTCTCTCCTCACCAGAATCGCTGTCCCTCTATAAGCGATCCCTTGAGGATCGACCTCGTCCCTCCTGTAGATCGTATAATTAGGCAGCTTAAAATGCGTTGTTGGCCGTAATTTGCTTTCACCCAGCAAGATCACCTGGATGTCCTGTTGCTGGGTGACCGTGCGGAGTTCATGGATCCTTTGACGAATCCCGTCCGGTTTCCAGTAAAGCAGACGCAGGTTACTATCCTCCGTAATGCCTTGCCAGTAGTGATGCCAGCGCCTTCATGACGGCGGTAACAGGGTTAAGTGATCATGGAATAGTAATGGCGACATTTCCTATTAGTGTCCCTAATAGAAAACCCCGTAGCATGCAATACAGACCACAGACAGATAATGCCGAATATATTAAGAAAGCATCTGTATTCACTCCTTGGGAATTCATACTGGAGTATAATGAACTTAATGATATGTTTAACTTATTCAATTTTCTTATTTTTGACCTAATAGATACTTTTGCACCAGTATGTACATGTAAATTTAAAAATCCCCTATCTCCATTGATTACCAATACTCTTATGAATATGAGAAATATTCGTAATAAAGCTTGCCGGAAAGCTAAAAAATGTAATTCCGAATCAGCTATTAAATTTTACCAGGACATGCGCAACATACATAATTGTGCTGTTCGTGTTGAGAAACAGGCATATTTTACCCAATTTGTAAATAATAATATTAATAATGCGTCTTTAATGTGGCGGCACATTAATAAAACAATTAAGAACGGTTCTAGTAAATCAATTCCTGAACATCTTTTGGATGCCACAAAACTTAATACACATTTCATAGTGTTCCTGTGTTGTCGGTTGACTTAAAACAGTTCGTAAATTTTAAAAGTATTCGTAGGAGTAACTTATTGGAGTTCAATTTTAATAGAGTGAGTGCATCAGAGCTTCAGATTATTTAGATTATTAAGATTATTAATTCCTTTTCTTCTAACTCTAAAGGATGTGATGAAATTTGCATGAATATTGTTAAGCTTACATTACCATACTCTTTAGTTGCCATTGAAGCCATCATTAATAAATCATTGTTAGAAGGAGTATTTGCCGATGTTTGGAAGTGCTCATTGATCATACCTATACCTAAGAAACAGAAAATAGACAGCTCTGATGACCTCAGGCCAATAAGTATATTGCCTGCCTAGTCAAAAATAGTTGAGAAGTGTGCACAGTCACAAATTACTAGCTATCTTAAAAATAATACCATTCTTCCAGTCTTCCAATTGGGTTTCCGGCAAAAATTTAGCACAACTACAGCATTATTACACATTAAGGACGATATTCTTACCGCCGCTGATAATGGACAAGGTACCATTCTAGTGCTACTTGATTTTTCTCGAGCTTTCGACTGCGTTAATATACCACTTTTACTGGCAAAATTAAAAATCTTTGGTTTTTCTGAAACGGCATTTTCATGGTTTCAATCATACTTCTACGGGCAGAGTCAAAAAGTAAAATGCACCAATACTGAAGGTAATATTGATATTTCGGAGCCCCTATCAATTTCTAAAGGCGTTATTCAAGGTTTAATTCTTGGCCCAACACTCTTCGCCTTAACACAACAGACATAAAAAATGTAGTTCAGCACTCCAAATATCATCTTTATGCCGATGACACTCAATTGTACATACATATGTCACCAACAAACGACAGTATTACAACAGCGGTTACCAGCTTAAATAATGATCTAAAATTAATAGAGCATTGGTCAAAGTCTCATGGCTTGCTCTATCTCCTGATCAGAAGACCTTCTGATCTGAATCCCAAAAAAAGTACATGTATAATTATGGGTACACGTCGTCAGGTTGCATCTATCAAAAAAATTGACCCAACTGTCATGATCAATGACATAACCATTCCTAGAAATAATTGCATTCATAATTTGGGCCTTAATATGGATGAAGCTTTAACGTTTGTACAACACATACAACAAAAAATAGGAAAATGTTTCGGGTCTTTAAAATCTCTTTACAAAATTCGTTCTTTTCTGAAACCAAACATATGGCTCCCTCTTTGTAATAGTCTTGTTTTGTCACATTTGCATTATTGCGACTTGGTATATGGTCCTTGCCTCTTACAGAAAACCATAGGGAGAATACAAAGGGTTCAAAATGCGTGTATGCGCTATTGTTTTAACATACCTAGGACTAACCACATAACTCCTTATCTCCTCAAAAATAATATTTTAAGTATGAGTTACACTAGAAAATTAAAATATGCTTGTTTCGTACACTTATTAAATAATTCGCAATGTCCTCATTATTTATACGAAAAATTATCACCAAAATGTCGACTAACACGTTTGAGACGAAGGGGTAAACTATTATATATACTTCCAACTTATAAGCATGTTAAAGCAAAAGGATGTTTCAAATATGCTGACTCCAAAATTTGGAACAATATACCTCCTCCTTTGCAGGAGATCGTAAATACAAATTTATTTAGAAAGAAATGTAAAGTATCGTTACTTGAACAACAAAAGTTGGAGGCAGGTATGAAGTATATAACTAGAGACTTAATTCTTATTAATACCATTGAGAGTCCTTAAAGTTTCTGGTAGGCCCAGAGGCGATTGTCTCCTTTACCTACTACTTACTAAATTTGCATAGCACATATGAATAAACATTTTAGTCTATTCTTTAGTTGTATTACGTCAATGCCAAAATTAGGTAAATATACTGTGTATTTTAAAATAGTCGGCTGTGGCAGAATACCAGCAGTGACCTAAAATCACCACATAGCTGAGTCACAGGCCAGTTTGTCTCATTACTGTTATGTTACTTAAGTATGTTTCTAAGTTAAGTTTGTGATGATTTCTATTTGTAAATTTTTAATAACATATGTAAACTGAGACAATTTAAAAGCTTATTATTATTATTATATGCAAAAGAAAATGCAAAGAGATGCAACATCTTTGCAGTGCCAGTGAATCGAGCCGATCGGAAAGCACTCGGTCGTGGACGATTCGAGCCGCCCTGCACTGGATGCGGTCAAGTGGAAGGAGCTGGTACTGGGGAGCCCCAGCCCAGAGATGGGAACAGTATTCTATGTGCGACTGAACCTGAGCCTTGTAAAGTTGCAGGCGTATGAAATACTGTCCCGCTCTGCTGAGCACGCCAAGCTTTTTAGAGGCCAATTTGGGCTTCTCTTCCAAGTGACCACGAAACTGCACATCACTCGATATGTCGACGTCGAGGATTCCGATACTGGCTGAGGTAACAAGGGGAGTGCCTTGAAACTGAGGAGATACGACAAAGGTGTTCTCTTTAGCGGTTAATGCGCAAACTTGTGTCTTCTGGGGGTTAAACTGGACTAGATTTAGTCGCCCCCAATCCGAGACTCTGTTAAGCAAAGACTCGACTTCAGACACAAGTTTGTCTCGGCACTCAGAGACGTTTTCCGAGAAATATTGGCTGGGCCGGTGTAAAGAGCATCACCAGTGCTGTCATCTGCATAGCAATGAATGTTATGGGTTTGCAACATATCATTGATATGCAGAGGAAACAGCGTTGGCGATAGCACGCAGCCTTGTGGAACACCAGCATTAATAGGCTTGCAATCGGAGGTTGCACCGTCTACAACAACCTTGATGCTCCGATCGAAAATTCGAAAGAAGCGCTTCGTGCCAAACCCGATCGAAGGCCTTCGCAATGTTAAACTAACGGCTAATGCAACAGTTACAGTGTAAAGCAACAGTTAGCTAATGGTTAAATATGTGGACTGCTCAATTCAATAGCTAGGTGTTTCAATTTATTTGTTTAAACTTAGAACCACTTTATATTCATTTCAAGTACTGCAGTTGTTGCGATGTAAGAGAACTCACTAGCCCGTATCATCCTGAGAGTCATAAGAAGCGACACAGGGAAACTGTTTCAGCAGATAACCAACAGCATCATCTGGATAACAGCTGAATGTAATAAATTGCTGTAATTGTCAACGAGCCTACAAAATGTGGCAAATACCCCCCTATAAGTTAATCCATGAGGGAGGCCTATTTTCAGCAATGCATTTTGATAGACTGCGACATTGGTGATGATGATGACCTTTACAAGTATCAAAAGTTGAATGAATGTATGTCAGTATAACATTACTAATAGTCACTATATGATTTCCTAATATATAAGAATTGCAGGAATTAATAGCTATTAATTTCTTAAGTCTAAAAGTATGTCTAAAAAATATGTTGGTTTGGTGAAAAGCAAGTAAAAACTTTTCTCATTGACTTAAATACAAAGTTTTGCTAGGTTATAACTACAACAACTAATGAAATGTACAATTGTTTTAAATAATAAAGGTGTTTCTTACGTCTGTAAAGCTCTTTTCGTCCCTCAAATGCCTAAAAGAAGTCACCATATTCGTCTGAAAGTCGTTCCATTTCAGGAAGAACTGTTGGTCGCCCATATTGGATATTTTTTTCCTGCAAGTATGTTTACACTTGTAAGTAATGGGTATGTAAACAAAACGTGGTGAAAATCAATCTTTCAATGGCAAATTTACGATTATTAGACCCAAACTTCCAAAGAAAAAAATTATTTCACACTGCACGAAAATAGTGCATTATACTCTAGTACATACGTCACTATCACTATGTGGAATGCAATGCATAGAAAACAAGCTTACTTAGATAATTGGAACCAAAATATGTATAAATTTTACAGACTTGTAATCCACTAAAACTAAGCAGCAGACATCCAAGGGCACAAAAGTAATATTACACAATTTTCACTAAAAGTTAAGCAATTGCATATGAAAATAAAGACGCCGTCTCGCATAAATTAGCGACTTCTTTCTATTTCTTCAAATTCCTTCATTCACCTAGTTTGGGTTGCCAGCTTAAAAGTATTTCCCTGGCAAAGTGACAAGCAGACAAATTATGTCGCTTTTTAATTTTATATCAAATCTACAGTATTAGAATGACAAATGAGTTAAAAATAACAAGTCTATTGATCTATACGATAGTAATAGGTAACTGCAGCCCATAGAGCTATGAACAGCCTACAACAGAAGCGTTGTTGCGCACCCATAATTACAAGCTGTAATAGCTTGTAATTATACTGACTTTCTAACTTACTCTTATACCCTTACAGAAATGAAAGGAGGCCTTTACCCAGCAGTGAGATGTGTATAGGCTCTAGCCTAGCTAGTGAATAAATAAACTAGTTAAGTGGTGATTTTTTCCGTGTAGTGGCAGTGTAAGATAATCCATTACTCTGTATCATCTCATGAGCCGTGCGATGGGCCACAGAACTTTCCTGTAGCCAGCTCAAAATAACAAAAAAAAAATTCGGTTGCCAACCCGCCTGACAAGCTTGGCAACTATACCAAATATGTATATGCCACTAAGGAGGCAATCTATGGAGGAAGCCTCTTTTAGGCTTTTATAATGATGATGAGTTATTTATTTATAATATACAAATCGCATTATATATTATAATCTTAAGAATATTCTATTATTTTAGGATTTTTAAAATGATATTATACTTTTTTATACTTAAAAGTCTAAAAATAGGGGGAAATTTTTGAAGCTAGTATCACTGATTGCTGATTGGTTACATTAAGCATTTGGTAAAAGCAACTTGTAGTGCGTTCAGAATAATAAATTGAGATAACCTTCAAAGAAATTATGAAAGCAAAATACACATAATGTTGTAAATATTTTGATCACATAAAGATATAACGTTAACTTGATGAACTAATTTAAATTAAGTAACATAATGTTGATAAATATCTTTTTACACTATAATGATACAATTATTAAGTTCAAAACATGACAATACCGCCATCTTTTAATTATACCTCTAACTAATGTCAAAAATTGTTAGCTTCTTTGCTTTATTATGTCTTCTGTTGCATCATCTAGTATTGAATAGCAAAAATAATATCGTAATTTTAAAAATAAGGTAATTAATTCCAGAAACTGAAAAATATTGCATAAATTTAACATAGATAGATATAATAGAAAATTATTAATGTCGAAACGGTATTCTCTGCCAGCTAATCTTTGGTAGTGTGGTATATATATATATATATATATATATATATATATATATATATATATATATATATATATATATATAATGTATATATTATATATATCACAATAATATATAATATATACATAACAATTTCAAAGATAGTGTTTAACTCATTTCTTTGAAAATTTACCATTTGTCGATATACAAATATTCGTATATTGCCAGACGGAGGGAAACTAATCAAGACTCCCTTCCATATTACAAATTATCCAGAATCCCCGTAATATACATAGGTAGTTTTAAATTAATCAATTCCTTTGTATGGTGCGACGTTGCTACTCTTATTAGTTATTCCGCTTTGTAATATTTTTTTATTTATAGTAGGTGATATTTTGTTTATGTAGATAGGTATTCCATAGATTCTTATAGTCTGTTTTTTTCGCCGGAGACAAAAATAACAAATCTTTATTAGATTCGTTTAGCACGAATAATACAGTTTTTATGATTCTGGTTCAGATTAGATTTAATTTTAGTCATAATAATGAAATAAATCCAAAGAATGTGTAGTTACGAAAAATACGCAATATCATTTTCGTTTCCGGCGAAAAAAAACAGATACATATCATGATTAATTTACCAACTAGTTATTCGTTTACTAAATACGAAAAAATATCTAGGATTGCCCAGCCGTGATACGTTATAGATTGACTATATTATTATTTATTTTACTATTGTAAATAAGTACTAATTGTAGATATCGACAGGTTAAATAGAAGTTCATTTTCTTATATTGTCACTAATAACCTAATATGACCTTGGGAAGAAACTCATTTTAATATAAGGTTTTACTGCATTGACTGCCAATGGGTCGTTAATTTCTACAATAGACCGTGGCGTATTATTGCTGACATGAATAACTCCGAAAATATAATTTATTTACCATCGTATTGAGTTTTGGTGCTCTCACTGCGAGTTTACTTTTTATGATCACTATCTTAATGATGAGTGCGAACTATTTACCTAATCTGTACAAAATTACTCTCTACTTTACTAGATTCATTTTTGTGAAAGGCTATTTTTGTTAAATTATGATATTATGTTTGGTTTCCCAGTTAGTAGAAATACTATAATAATGATCATTAATTTGTGTTTTATAGACATGGAATTAAAATATAAATATATTCATGGTTATTTGCGAACATTGCGCTAAGTCTCCTATTTGACGTCCGTATATTGTAACTTACAAAAAAAAACTGCGGTTGCCAACCCGCTCGTCAAGCGTGGCAACTATGGCAATATACCCCCCATGAACAATTACACAAATAGACGGCCCCCAGTCCCCGGCGGCCCCGCTATTCCTGGCTACGGTGGCGACCATGATAACGGCGGGGCAGGGGGTGCTAAGAATCTCCGGTCGGTTGCCACCTACGACGACTCGACCTGGCAACATTTAACGCACGCACCCTGAGGACTGACGAGAAGATCCTGGAGCTGGAAGAAGAGATAGACAAGTTGCGCTGGAATATTATAGGATTATCCGAGGTCCAAAGAGAGGGGGAGGACACGGTGATTCTCGAATCCGGCAACTTGTTCTATCACCGGAAGGGCGACCATCTGTCCCAAGGAGGTGTCGGATTTATCGTCCACAAGTCTCTCGTCAACAACGTTATAAAGATTGGGAGTGTGTTGACGAGGGTCGCGTACCTGATACTCAGAATCACCAAACGGTATTCGCTGAAGGTCATACAAGTTTACGCACCAACCTCGGCACATCCCGATGAGGAGGCGGAGGAAATGTATGAGGATATTTCCAAAGCCATGCATTCCTCCAAAACCCACTACACGGTGTTGATGGGAGACTTCAACGCAAAACTAGGCACAAGAGAAAACGGTGAGCTGAAGTTAGGAAAATTTGGAGTAGGCAACAAACCGAAGCAGCAGCTGGCCGACTTTATGGAGAAAGAGGGACTCTTTATGATGAACTCTTTCTTCCAGCAGCGGCCCCACAGGAAGTGGACCTGGTCAAGCCCCGACGGTTCGACAAAAAATAAGACTGACTTCATTATGACGACCAGACGCCAACTGTTCAGTAATGTCTCAGTGATCGCAAGGGTGAAAACTGGCAGCGATCACCGAATGGTTAGAGGCACACTGAACCTAAACGTTAAGTTGGAGAGGTCTCATCTAATGAAGTCAACGCTCCGTCCCCCTCGTGCTCTAATCCAGAATCCCGAAAACTTTCAGCTCGAGTTACGTAACCGCTTTCAGTGCCTACAAGATTGCAATGCAGTGGACGATATGAATGACAAGCTCGTGGAAACTGTCCATGCGGTCAGAGCTAAGTTCTGCAAGACCCGCCGCAGAAGAACACAAAAACTCTCCGATCACACTCTTAATGTCATGGCTGTTAGACGGGAGATGAGGCTGCAATCGTCAACAGATTTGGCAGCATACAGGCAACTGAACAGACAGATCTCCAAATGCATGCGGCGAAACCTACGCAACTTTAATACCGCTCGTATTAAAGAAGCGATCGAGCGGAACCAGGGCTCCAAAGTCTTTGCCAGAGATCTGTCTGCCAGAAAGAGCCAACTCTCAAAGCTGAAGACTGAGTGTGGCAGCATCATTTCCGGGACACCTGAGATTTTGAGTAGAATTGAGAGGTTCTATGGGCAGCTGTACACATCATCTTTGGAACCACACGCAAGTGTGAGTAACGATCCAAGAGCAAGCCTTATCCGACACTATTCCGATGATATCTCGGACAGTCTAGCGAGATTAAATGTCTCCAGCACCTTAAAAACGGCAGGGCCCCAGGCGAGTGATAGAATTACAACGGAGCTTCCGAAAGCGGGTGGAAAACCGATACTTGAAGTCCTTCAGGAAGCTCTTCAATTCCGTCCTCCATGGTGGCACTACTCCAGAGGCGTGGAGCAGAAGTGCGGTGGTCTTGTTCTTTAAGAAAGGCGGCAACACTCTCTTGAAGAACTACAGACCGATTTCCCTTCTGAGCCGCGTCTACGTGCTGTTTTCGAGAGTCATTACGAATCGTCTCGCACGCAGACTCGACGACTTCCAGCCTCCCGAACAAGCCGGTTTCCGAAAAGGCTTCAGTACCATAGACCAACATACATACCCTGCGGCAGATTGTACAGAAGACTGAAGAGTACAATCTGCCACTTTGCCTGGCGTATGTGGACTATGAGAAAGCCTTTGATTCCGTCGAAATTTGGGCGGTGCTACAGTCCCTTCAGCGGTGCCAAGTTGACTGTCGGTATATCGAAGTGCTGAAGTGTTTGTACAGTAGGGCTACGATGGCTATCCGAGTACAGAACCAGAGCTCGAAACCTATCCAACTGCAGAGAGGTGTAAGACAGGGTGATGTTATATCCCCGAAACTCTTCACCGCTGCATTGGAAGACGTTTTCAAGCTACTGGACTGGAAAGGATACGGTATTAACATCAATGGCGAGTACATCACTCACCTTCGATTTGCCGACGATATAGTCCTTATGGCAGAATCGCTAGAGGACCTTAGCACTATGCTCAATGACCTCAATGGTGTCTCCCAACGGATAGGTCTTAAGATGAACATGGACAAAACAAAGATCATGTTTAATGTCCATGTCACACCTATTCCGGTGGTTGTTGGGAGCACTGTGCTCGAAGTTGTTGACGAGTACGTTTACCTACGACAAATAGTCCGACTAGGTAAGTCCAACTTCGACCGAGAGGTCAATCGACGGATTCAACTCGGCTGGGCAGCGTTCGGAATTACGACACATCTTCTCGTCAGGTATACCTCAATCTCTAAAAACTAGATTGTACAACCAGTGCGTGTTGCCAGTGATGACTTACGGATCTGAGACGTGGTCCTTCACTGCTGGCCGTATGAGGACGCTCAAGGTCGCTCAGCGAGCTATGGAGAGGGCTATGCTCGGAGTTTCTCTGCGTGATAGACTCAGAAATGAGGATATCCGCAGTAGAACCAGAGTGACCGACATAGCCCAACGGATTAGTAAGCTGAAGTGGCAGTGGGCCGGCCATATAGCTCGAAGAACCGATAACCGATGGGGAAGAAAGGTTCTCGAGTGGCAGCCTCGTACCGCTAGGCGTAGTGTAGGGCGACCCCCCACTAGATGGAGTGACGACCTGGTAAGACATGCAGGAAGTCGATGCTGGCTCAGGACCGTGCTTTCTGGCATTACTTGGGGGAGGCCTATGTTTAGCAGTGAACTTGTGAAGGGCTGTAATGATGATATATATATATATATATATATCAATAACATAGATAAAATCGGGTGTAAGAAATTATAATCAAGTAATTTTAATAAATGTGCCTCAAACTTATGTAAATGTATTTATTGAGGGAGTATCTTTTAAACCTCGTGGAAATTGTGTTGCCGTATTAAACTGGAATAAAACAGATTATTTTGATTTGAACAGACTCATAATTTAAAATTTTTTTTTCGCCTCTCAGAATGTAGGTAGTAATTTAACTGAAATAAGCATGGTTTATTTCGTTCCACAGGTGTCGAAAGAGTCCGCTAAGTAAAAAAAGATAAATCTAGAAGAATCTATCACAAAACAGATACTTAATGTCCTTTATTGTTACATTCTTTTCTTACTGATTTTGATTTCGTAATGCCTAGACTTAAAGAGCAACGGACCTGATCGCAGTAATCTATAAATACTTAATAGAATAAAGTATAAAGTAGTCGTAAGAATGAGCTTACAGGTAATCAAGGAGCATTAAGTACTGTAAGCGACATATTAGTAACGATTACTATTCGAGTGACTTTATGATAATGAAGACGAATATGTACCCACTTTTATAGTGAAAAGTTTATCCTTCGGGCGGTAGGCTTAATGAGTAAATATTCATATATACGTACATAGTACCTATATGCGTACACCTGAAAAACAACTGTCCCTCTGATGACTGACACTTATAAGTATATACTTATTTTGAATTTGAATTTTTGTTGTAATCACGTAAAAAATCTCAATCCTACGTTTGTGATATCATTCATTATAATGAAAATAAAACTGCGTAAATAAAAGCAATATTTCTTTATTTAATACACCATGTATTTCACAAAAAACGTTTTTAAAACGACACTCTTATTGCAAAAAAGAAAGAGAGGCGAAAGGTGAATATATCTTAATTTTATAGTAGAATGATTACCACACATAAAATGACATTGGTAATATTTAACAATACTAAGATAAATTTATTAAATAACAGCAATTTTTAAAACACACGACACTACAGTTGAAAGGCCAAGCGGTGTTGCCACAATATTCTTAACATTAGGTTCTTATATATAAAGTACATTTCTATAACATATACTTTAAGTACATGAATTAATAGATAAATCTTATTTAAATTATAAGAAATTTTTAATACTCCTTACAAAGACAAACATTGAATTTGGAACCTTATTTACTGGTCCTATGGAAACTGCAAATCATTTAAACTTCAATAAAAGAAAATAAATATAATTACAATATAAAATCATATAGGCACATTTAGTTTAACTATAATTGACATTAAGCGGGATTTCCATTTAAATTATACACTTTATATATTAATATTTTTAAAATAAGTAAACTTATTTTAAGACATCTTTATTATTTCAATTATACATTAAGAAATTATTTTAATAAATTATAATATTGCTTTCACGAACACTCCTTCAGAAGTATGGTATACATTATTAACTTTTATATATATTTATTAAAATAACATGCTACTCTATATGTAAAAACAACGGAATAATATAGGACCAATAGCTACACACAATTCTAAGGGTAGATAAATGTTAAGTTCTACTTTATAAATCATAATAATATACTGTATTTGGTATAGTTAGCAATAGTTTTATACAAAGCACATTCGGACTTAGGTATATTCTAGCGTATGATTCGTCGATCCATTTAAGGAGACAGAATTACACTTAATACTAAACTTATCTAACATGAGTTTTAAACTCATTTTCTCAACTATTGCTGCACCAAAAACCTAATGATAGAATTTTATTATTTGCAATACGTACATATAAGTTTGAATCTAATTACGACCAACATAAAAATATCTGATAAACAATACGCGGTAAACTAAAGTCCACCAAAGCCTTTGGTCATAAAATATTTAACTAAATAATTATATTTACAAGAGATCCTAACTTTTCTTAGAAACGAAGTTTATTAATATAAATTAAAAACAAAGAAATGCCATGAATTTGAGCAAATAAAATTTTATCTTAACCCTTTTATAACATTGAATAGAAATAATAAAATTGAAAACGAACGCAGTGACAGATATGAAGAAGTATTGTAGAATGAAACCGTAAATTAACATCAGGAAGAAATAAGTTTAATAGTAACTAGAACTACGATGAAAAACCACGTCTAAATCTATTCATTGGTAGGATTATATGAGGTTGACATTTTAAAATACTTAAGGCTTATTCAGTAATTGAATGTAATTACTTCTATTGATATTTTGGTATATTTAAGCTTAGGATCGATATTAAAAGTTAAGAAATTGACTAGAAAAATTTGGATTTAAATTGCGAAAAAGTTTTTGTTTGAAATACACCACTTAGAAGCGCTGTGTTGTAAATTGAATAGAAATATATATCGCGAAATTGTGAAAAATTGTATCAAGATCGGAATAAAATGTAATACGACTAGATGGAAATGCATAAGTTTATTTCCTACGGTTATTTTCACCAAAATCCTGCGTTAAAATTCTTAGAAGTCGTAACAATATTTTGAAGCTATTTTCTTATAAACTAAATCTTATCTATTATGATAAAATTAAATCAATATGCGTCGTAGTAAAGGACGAAATATATAACAATGTACTTTTTATAATAACTGGCACTAAATAAAACTTTCGTTGCTCTTCACCCACAAATGTAAAAATGTACAATAACTAACTTAAGGCAGAAAAGGACGGTTCTAATTCTATTAATTAAGGCAGCTAAAGGCACAATACAAAATAGCCATTTAACAAGCATTGTACACGCTAATTGCAATTAACTTAGTTTAGTTACTCTACTCGTTGATAGATGGCGTTGTACAGATTTGATTATCGACAGTGTTCGTTTGCCGTTGGGAATGCGTCTGCGATGGAATTTTTAGTCCTCGCGGGACTAGAATTAGCCTAGCCGGCGTCACGAGGACTAAAGCGTACTCTCATTTGTTCACCCCGAGGAATTTCGCCGCCTCGTCCGCGGAGGAAAGAAGTTTGTTTATGATAGTCTTGTCCGGTATACCAAGGAGTTTACCGATCAGATCGCCACCATTTTCAGCGTCATTTTCGGCCTCTGATGAGTACTTTCGTGAAGTCATTTCGAGCTTCAGCTTCTTGTCGTAAGGGGCGGATGGTGGAGAATTGTTGTTGTTAACGTTGCACGGTATCTCGTTGCCCGATCCGTCATCCTCTTGGTAGCGGTATCTGAAAGGAAAATTGTAATTGTGATTATCTGATGAAATTTATTAAAGTGTAAACAAACTTCAAATGACTATCGATATAGAATATGAAAATATACTATTTTAAATAATAGCAAGAATCGGTTAAGGCGCTACGCCTAAGCGAACGACCTTGAGCGTTCGGTCCTATACATTCCACGCGCTTTCGCCACAGTATATCGCGTAAGAAATACGCCCAAATTTTAAAATATTTTCTTTATAAAATCGAATTTTAGTTCTTTGAAAAAATTAAATAGATCGAAATATTCATTAATAAATTGCCTATCCATTAGTGTCAATCGCAAAATAAAATAATGCTTACTTTGAATAAAACTATTATTTACGGATTTTAACGTGTTTAATTCAACTTTAATTTATTTTCACCCGAAACGTCGGGATAATAAAAATAAATTAAAGTTGAATTAAACGCGATAAAATCCGTAAATAATAGTTTTATCCAATGTGTAGTGTTCGCGTAAATTTAAGAAATCATAATGCTTACTTTATGAGGAGATGCATTAATAATTATTTGGCATTTCTGTGATTTATTTGTAGGAAGATTCATCAAGTAGGTATTTACTCCTATTAAAAAAATGGAACTGGCTATTATGAATGGTTATGTAACATATACGTGTTATGTGTATATATATATATATATATATATATATATATATATATATATATATATATATATATATATATGGTATAACATATATTGTACCTGTGTTTGTTGCGTGGTAGCTATGCTGTAGTTATATTAGTAGTATAGTTGTAGCACGAATGGGTTGGCTCGACCGGGGAAGGACCACGCTCTCACAGAATACCAGCGTAAAATAGTAGCTTAATGCTGCTGTGTTTCATATGGTGAGTGTAGAGAACCGGAGACCCTTTTTACTGGAAACGAGGCATTCCATCTTAGTCCTCACGGGTGACAACGCATCGGCATTTTGATTAGTTGAGGATAAATGTAGATGTCTATGGACCACAGCAACTACTTACCATCAAGTGGACCGTGTGCTCGATTGTCACCCTATCCTATAAAAAATGTAGAAATTTGATAGATTTTTTATTAGTTGATATATGTTTTTAATAACAAGTAGATAGCTTCTAAAAACCTCACAAATAAAGACTAGCACGGCGTTTTGCTCAAACACGAGAGCCATACTTTCCTTTGAAATACATTGAAATTGAGAATATCCCTCAGTTATAATTATGAAAGAAAGATGTCTGATAGGTTTGCTCTAATTGATGTAACATAGAATTAAAAAGAAGTGATCATTCCGTGGGACTTGTAAGAGGCGCCGGAGGGAAACTGCAACAGGAGGTTTGGAGCACCATCTTCTTGGTTAAAACTTAAAATTATAAAAACTGCAGTTGTCAATCCGTCTGCCAAGCTGCCATATAGCTGCCATAGCTATGGCAAATATAAGGTAATCTATGGGGGAGGACAGTGGATTTTTGAATGAATGAATGAATGTTTTTTGAATGACTGAATGAATAGATTTTGTTTGTAAAGTACAACCCAGACCCAATAACTCATTTTAGCCCTACCCAGGATTCGAATCCAGGACTTCATGATCAACAATTGCGTTTACGGCCGTCTGAGTCTCTGAATAACCCGAAAAAATGAGGTCTTCGAAATATTTTATATTATGTTAAAGGAACGAGAGAGGTGTATCAGGGTGGTACCAAATGGAATTCCGTAATCTCTGCCTACCTCTCTCGGTGAGTCACGAGAGTTTAAGTATGTATATACGTATGTATGAAAAAGATTTGAACGAGATGATTATATTGCCATCTAACGAACAATGTTATAAACCTAGCAAGTCTCTTAAAGTAGACAGCTATAAGAATTATCTTATAAATACAAGAGAAAATTCTACAATGTAGTATATAGAAAATACCTATAATTCGACAACTCACCCGTTAGTAACATTTTCAGGTTCCAGCGGTGTGTCAGGCGGTGTAGCTTCCTCATCATCGGTGATTTCATCGCGATGCTTCTTGCGATGACGCAACATGCTGTGCTTCAACGTGAAACGTCGTCGACAAAGGTCGCAGGCGAAAGGTCGTTCGCCGGAATGCGTCCTCATGTGGCGACGAAGATCCTCCGCAGACCAGAAGCGACGAATGCAGAAGGCGCAAACCACCTAAGAGAAAGAAGCCGTAAGTTTGTTAACAAATCCTTGTTTCTCTAACGGCCTGTAAAATTCTAGAGCTGGACGCTGGAGCTGGAGCGTCTAATAATGATGGTATGATTTGCCTTTATCATCACCCTTAGTAGGTGGATTGTCAATGGCACATCTTATGTATGCAGCACGAACGGGTCGTCTCAACCGGGGAAGGACCATGCTCTCACAGAATACCAGCTTAATACTGCTGTGTTTCGTATGGTGAGTGTAGAGATCCGAAGACAATTTTTTACTGGAAACGAGGCATTCCAACTTAGTCATCAGAGGTGACAACGCATTTGCGTTTTGATTCTTAATCAAGGTTAAATGTAGATGTATATGGGCCATAACATCCACTTACCATCAGGTGGACTGTGTGCTCGTTTGTCACCTTTATTCTATAAAAAATGATCTCACAGAATATCAGCATGAAGTAGCAGCTTAAATCTGCTGTGTTTCGTATTAACGAGGTATTTATACCGCTATCTTTCGTAAGCCAAAAGATCTTTGTATATTATTGTGGTGTGCAACAGTGAAAAGATATATTAATTACTGTCAACTATGTTTTTATTAATCTCGCAACACACAACGGATTTTATTCCACATCCCCCCCACCCACCGGAGAGAGACGAAGCCCCCGCCTGTTAAAGACATGTGATAAAAAAAAAAAAGGGATGAAAAAAAAAAAAAAAATAATTTTACACTTTATAAAAATATTAAATAAAAAAATCGGTTCAGAGATAGCTACTTACCTTTCTATTGGCATGATCAGGAAATTTTCCCCTTTCGTCATCATCTGCGCTTTCGCTTCGGTCGCTCGTACCGTCTAACGCCCCTTTGCTGACCAATTGCTCGTATTCTGCAGCGTGATTAGCTGCCAAATGTCCAAGAGCACTGCTTCTGTCTCCGAAAGATCCCTCACAAAGATGGCACTTAAAGACTAGACCATCCGGTGCTTCCTCATTTCCTTCAGGGTTTGGAGACCCGGGTTGAGAATCACTTGTCCCATGACGCGATGACATATGTTTTTTTAGAGTTTCCATGGACGAAAACGTGCTGGTGGGACATGAGGCGCATTTGAAAGGTCTTTCTGGGACCGTTCTAGTTTCATTTGTATTTTGAGGTACAGACAATGAGTCAGAAATGGGTTCTGCTAAGATAGCCCTTGCGGAGCCGCCATGTTTTCGTAAGAGATGACGGTCACAGTTGGATTTTGTGGTGAAAAGGAGCGGACAGTGGGGGCATTTGAAAGGCTTTTGTCCGGTGTGTGTTAGAACGTGACGACGGAGTGAAGAGGACCAGGGGAATTTCCGATGGCAATACGGGCATGAGACGCGATTTGGGGCCAGACTATACGCGGATTTCTTCTTAGGCGGTAGAGTTGTGTCGGATTCCGATCTAGAAGAGGAAAAAATTAAATAGTATTTATTTAATTATATAAATTTAATTAAAAGTACTTCTAAAGGTAAATATAAACCGAAACCGAAATATAAAACATGCCAAAATAAGAGTTCAAAAATTTAAGATTTAACTATAACTTTAAGTCTATGACGGAAAAAACAATGAATGCGTATAAACTTACTTATTTTCATCGCTTCCAGAATTATTGCCTTCGCTAGTTGATGCAACAAGACCTTCCTCGTCTTCCTCTTCATCACTGCGCGTTGGGACAGTCACAGGTTCAGAAATTTGGATAGGGTCCGTTCCAGTTTCTGTTTTATCGGTGGTAATGGGTACAGGTTTGTTGATTAGATTGCCAGCTATTTTAAGATCGAAATCTTTGTGAAGTTCTTGTTGGCGTGTGGCCATTAAAATTTCCGCAGCAGCCTTGTGCGCTGCGGTATGCTCTGAAGACTTGACATCAGTCTCTGGCTCTTCATCAATTACTAAAGTATCGTCCTCGTCTTCCTCGTTGTCAGCCACTTCGTCTGAATCTCTACGGATTGGGGACCGATCATTTTGTTGCAACGGTCTTTCAAGATGTCGCGCGAGGAGAGCGAATTTTACGCGGTCAGCCAAGTTATCTGGGGTGGGATACGGCGGAGGAGCTCTTGGAGTTGGTCTTCGAACGCTCCAATGCTGTGGATGTTGCTGTTTTACATGACGTTCCATGTTTGAGCGTAAAGTAAACCTGGCTGAACATTGAGAACATGAAAATGGCCTTTCAGTGCGATAGCGCCTTTGTTTTTGCTTTGGCATTAGAATACCGTTCTTAATGACCATCTTAACAGAATCGGTTTGTGGCACGATGTTACTACTTAAAGGGCGTGGAGATTCAATACGAGGAGGTGGAGTAGGAGAAGTAGTTTGAGGGAGAGATTTGTTGTCTTCTTCTTCAGGTTCTTGTTTGGGTTGAGTTTCCTGGTCACCATTGACTAATCGTCCTCCTGACATGCTAAGACCGCGAATTATTTCTTTTTGTATACGCTGTTTTATTTCGGCAAGTTCCTGTGAATCAGTTGGGTGAGGAAAAAACGATGTCTGAAGAAAGTAAGGATTGATTGGAAATGCAGACGGCGGAAGAGGTAGGCCAGCAAGTCCGGGAACAGTACCAGCGTATAGTTGAGATAGCTGAGTTGCGTAATAAGCGGGATCAAGTTTTGGGAGAGACGATTCAAAAAGTCTTTGCTGCGCTAGAAGAAATCTCGTCTTTTCGAACGCTGTTGCTGCTGCTGATGCTGCAGCTGTAGCAGAGTTTGCCTCAAAACCCGGTTGAGGAATTGATTTAGGTTCATCTTCATCTACGTCACGTTTTTTCTTACTGAGATCGAGGACATCGCAGCTGTTATTGTCACTTGTACTGAGATCAACTGGTGCGTCTTCATCGTAAGGTTCTGGTGGAATGTCATTGGTTTTAAATGTAGCCTCTGGTTGCCTGAATTCAGGTATTTGCGTCAACTGTCCAATACCCTTAACTTTGATTCTAGGTAGAGATTGTTCAGATTCGCTTGGTGTCAAAGTGGGTGATTCTGGCAATGCTTTAGTCACTAAAGCAGTTACTGGGTGTCTGTCACTAATGAAACTCGGAGTGTAGTGTGTTAATGGAGTGTCACGGCCAGTTGATTCATTGCGTCGTTCAATTTCAGGTGTGTGAAACGCGAGCGATCTTTTTACTTCTTCTCGAGCTAACTTTGAATTGACTTCATCATTATTTGGATCTTCGGATGGATGGTAAATAATAGAGCGTTTGACATCTTCTCTAGTTACCTTTGAGTGGCGATTACGTAAGTGACGCTCACAGTTAGCTTTAGTGGTAAATGCGTAATTGCAAACCGCGCATTCGTAAGGACGGTCTCCATTATGAGTTCGCATATGGCGAACTAAAGCTGCCTTGTCCAAAGACGCATGAGGACACATGTTGCACTGATAAGGACCGGGTCCAGTTCCACTGAGATGTACTCTGTTATGTCCCTTTAATGCTCTTAGATTGGGAAACTTTGCTGGACATAATCGACATGGGAACTCACCACGCAGCTTCATTCTTCTGAATTCTGCTGCAAAGTTGTCCTGAGTTTCTTCTTGTTCACGTTCCTTTACTATTGTATCAGGAGGTGTAAGTACAGCATTTTCTAAAGCGACCCGAGTCCCAGTTAGCCTCTCTAGTAGACTTCCAGCTGACGTGACGTTTAAGATTGACTGAATATCAGCCAAGTCCCTAGCGGTATCGATATGCCTTATACCGTTGCCACCTAAGTGTGCGTCGTCGAATTTAGGTGTAAATCTCTCCATAGGTGGTGTCAAAGTACCCGGAATACCGAAAGACCTGTTCCTTAGATCCAGTTTTGCAAAGAAGTCTTCCCTACGCTCTCTTTCTGGACTGGTAAGTTTTGCGGAATTAGAGCAGGATTTTCTATGAATATCCAGGGCTTGGCCACAGGGGAACTCTCGCGTGCAAAAATCACATTTATAGCGCTGCTCTGCTATGGAAATATGAGTGTTGCGTTCGCAAACTCCTCGCGCTATTTCAGGGAATTTTTTGCCAGAGAAATCGATAAAAGTAAGATCATCATAACCACTTCTAGTTTCATCTCCATGCGCTGTGAAACGATGAATGTCAAAAGCATTTGCTGAATCAAACCGCTGTAGGCATTTCGGACACTCAAAGCGAGCTGTTCTTTTGTCTAATGGAATAGGTGATGGGGACGTTGACGCTGCCCTTTTCCGTGCCCTTCTGGAATCTTCTTCTTCGCTGCGATCTGATCTATTATCGCTGTCGATGCTGGTAGTGCGAATAGCACGAGGCTCATTTTCCAACTTCATTTTTTCGTCTTGTTGTCCCTCCGTCTCGACTTTTGCCTCACTGATGACTTCTGTTTTGATTTCTGCAACAACAAAGGATAAAATATTACAATTCCTGATTGTTTGAATAACCTGGGGCGTTTTCGTTTTACTATTCCAAGAAATACCAACAATGGGGTGAGTCAGGCAATTCATTTGTAGCATACATATAATTTCACTAGTAAAATGATGAGATGTCGCATTCACAATGTTTGACAATCAGCTAATAGATTTTTCGTAAATTATCATACGTCAAAATCAATTGAGCTAATTGTGAATATGTTAGCCTAGTCATATTTTGATTATAAAAAGTAATAATCAGATATAAGGTTCAAAATCCTTTATCATAGTTTAAAAAATCTATTAAACATCAAAGTAATCGATGTATGATTCACTTGCTATTGTCTCAGACGTGCCAAATGTCGGCTACGTATACTCGGCGTACTCAACACTTATGCTTTTGTTATGTGGTGCTCCCTCAAATAGAACAATAAATTACGATATAAAATTGAATACATTAATAATAACATGACTAGCAAATAGTTAGATAATATTTAAAAATTTTGGACCAAATAATGATTTGTTTTATTTGTATATAAATTTAAAAAAATAAAATACACAGTCTAGCAGAGTATAAAGCCATAATATGCAGTGAAAATATAGTGTAATAGGTGTTCGCCCCAAGGGTGGTTGTAGGAAAAAAATCAATACTCTGACACCTAGTCTCCCTGAAAGCCGGCCGACAACGTAAGTTATGTTGTATACAAATTATACCATACGAGGACAATGCCAAAACTATAATATTTATATAGAGCTATTATATTATTAGGAGTGGCCTATGTTTAGCAGTAGACTAGACTATCTACTTTCTTCTGAGGAGGAGTCGATCTATTCTTTATAAACAAATGAATGTCAGAAATCTTTATAAAAAAATGTATTCGCTAGATTGAGAGTGACGGCGTAAAATAATTCACTACCTCCATTTTCCCTCTGTCTTAAGGGTCGAGCCTCGTCGAGTCGAAGCCTATCGAGCGTGGCAACTATGGCAAGTATACCCTTAAGAGGCAGTCTACGAGGTATGGAGTGTAGAAGTAAGGAGTACCAACTCCCATAGTAGAATAGTTGAAAAAGTGGCCATAGGTAAGCAGGGATACTGGGATGAAATGAACTTAGCAGATGTCGACGGTTCAAGTGTGCTGCTAAACTGCTCAGTAGCTCTAAAATCTAAAATAATTTTATTTAGTAAATGTAACCTCGAAAAAGTCGTCTATCCCACTAATATTTTTCGGCACGTTCTTTAAAATTTACCCCGTAGCTATAGTGGCGCCACCCTTATTTAACGGTTTTCTATGGACACTTTTTAATACACAGTCTGTACTCCTTACTTCTACACTCCATACTACAAGGGTGGACTATCTTCATGTTGGACTTTTTATAAGTAGGTAGTAATGGAAAATATATATCTTTAAACATATTATGTAGGTAGTTGGTTATACATACATAGATTGCAAATATGACGAAATGCTTCGTAACTACAAAATACAGTGGATTTCATTAATAACGACCTGGGTTGTAACGACTTTTTGGTTATAGCGACGTCAAACTTAAGTCCCTTGGTTTTAAAGCATACTTTCATAAGAAATTCATTCGGTAATAGCGACTTCGGTTATAACGACAATTTCGGGTATAGCGACTTGTTTTTATGAACCATTTATGACCGATTCCTAGAAATCCCTTGCGGATATTGTTACTGAGTCGACAAAGGCACAAAGACTCATTCATAAAACTATTAAGCTTTCTTATCCTTTGTTTTTTATTCAAACACAAGAAAAGGAGGATGAAGAAGAGGAAGAAGATTGCAATCTAAATAAGATTCCAACAACTAGAGATGCATTATGTGTTATAACAACGCTCAAAAAGTACTGTTTATTTGGTGAAGGCCAAAATAATTTAGATGATGAAGGAATTATGAAAATGGAATACACCTTACAGCGTGCACAAAAAACTAAACTTAAACAGTGCACTATAACACGTTTTTTTTTTCAATTACGCCCGTTTATAACATAATTAAATAAATGATAAGTAAATATGTAATTTCGGATATAGAGACCTCTGGATATAGCGACGACATTAAAGTGGTCCCTCCGCCGTCGTTATAACCGAAATTCACTGTATTTATTTTTATTATTTAAACTATTTGCATTGATTGTGTACCAAATGACCAAGACGAGCTTCAAAGACATTCAATACGAGTATGTATATTAAATAAGGTACGTGAAAGTAACATGGTCACCTTAAGCTTTGCCGCCCTATAAAACTCAAAATAGAAGGACGGAGACAAAAATACAAAGTCCTTTATTATAAACCAATATATTAAGAAAAAAAAAATTGCAAACAAGCTTTGGCAATAATTAGGAACACTTCGAAAAATCTACTTAAAAAGAAATTAACTACCCCATACTAAAATATTTACTATAATTTCAACTGTCAATATAGCGTCAATAGCAGCGCCCTTTTGACCTTGTATTATTTGAATGACCAATGAAGAACTATCGTATCACAAAGCCATCTATGCAAACAAGGCCGTAGTTTTTGAATTACAAGAAAGTGCCCATATTAACCGGATGACCATATTACCCTCACGTACTGAATTATGTCCGAGGAAAACTCAATATATTGGCCACCAAGTATATATATGAGTACAAAGTACTATGAGTCATGATCGCCCACGGATGCTATCAGATCGATGTTTTGTGAAAAGCATAGCTCTCTAGATAAATAGGTACGTTCGAGGAATCGCATTACTAAGGTTTCTGTAATTGTTAGAAGATTTGTCGTCGATGTTTGAGATGGGTTTTCCATTCAAGTATCACTAATAATAACGATGTTCTTATGAAGGAAATTACCGCGTTGTTTTATTAAAATCTTTGATATCATTACGTGTGTAAGGGCTTCCATCTTTATCATCCATTTACTGGTTACATTAATGGATGTTTTGTGCCTAAAAGGAGCATCACTGAAAAGTGAAATTAAACGAAGTCTAAATAAAATTTTGTTCAAATTCCACTTATTATAAATGTTTTTCGATAAATCAGTAATAAAAATACATCAAGGAATACAATATATATATATATATATATATATATATATATATATATATATATATATATATATATATATATATATATATATATATCCAGTATTCTTTATTATTATTTCGAAACGAGATTTCTCTGAAGAACGGCGAAAACTCCGGTGTTCCCTTTTTTTTGTCGTTTTTAGGGTTCCGTAGTCAACTAGGAACCCTTATAGTTTCGCCATGTCTGTCTGTCCGTCTGTCCGTCCTCGCTTAATCTCTGTGACCGTTAGCACTAGAAAGCTGAAATTTGGTACCAATATGTGTATCAATCACGCCGACAAAGTGGTAAAATAAAAATTGGAAAAAATGTTTTATTAGGGTAGCCCCCCTATATGTAAAGTGGGAAGTGATTTTTTTTTAATTTCAACCCTAACGTGTGATATATTGTTGGAAAGGTATTTAAAAATGAATAGGGGTTTACTAAAATCATTTTTTGATAATGTCAATAATTTCGGAAATAATTGCTCCAAAAATAAAAAAACAATGTCCCCCCCCCCTCTAACTTTTGAACCATAAGTTTAGAAAATATGAAAAAAATCTGAAAAGTAGAACTTTATAAGGACTTTCTAGGAAAATCATTTTGAACTTGGATGGAAACAACAGTACCCACTACCGGGAGCAGTTGCAGGAGCGCGGAGCGCTGCTGGAGCGCGAACATAATGGATACCCACTTTTAAACTCACAAGTGGGAACACTTATTGTGACGAACGGGAAACTATGGAACCCCACACTGAGCGTGGCCCGACACGCTCTTGGCCGGTTTTTTATTTAAATTAAATATACAACGTAAATATCGTGTCGTTAGTTTATAAATAAGACAACCCTATATACGAGTAAATAACTACAAATAAACTAAGCTATAATTTGTTCGATAAAAATTTGTCATAATTGTGGCAATTTTTTATATGGTAGAGCCATGCTGCAGCCATATTAGTATATAGTTGTCCTACGAATGGGTCGCTCGACCGGGGAAGGACCACGCTCTCACAGATTACTAGCGTAAAATAGTAGATTAACGCTGCTGTGTTTCGTATGGTGAGTGTAGAGAACCGGAGACGCCTTTTACTATAAACGAGTCATTTAATCTTAGTCCTCACGGGTGACAACGCATCTGCATTTTGATTCGTAGCCGAGGATAGACGTTAGATGTCTATGGGCTACAGTAACTATTTACCGTCAGGTGGACTGTGTGCTCGTTTGGTACCCTTTCCTATACAAAAAATACGGGTTTTAATTCCCCGGTTAAATTCACCCATTCGTGTCGCAGCCATAATACGCTATAGTGGCTATTAAAACTTTGCCATAGTTGCCACGCTTGGCGGGTAAGTTGCCAACTGCATTTTTACTCTCTTAAGTTATGATAATGCTGCCATGTCCTATTTCATTTCGCTTTGGATTCGTAGTCTCTTACGACATTCACTATATATCATGGGTGTGGGGCTACACAGTGAGGACCCTAACGATGTCTTGTTGCTTTACGTATAATCTATTTTGTAATTGGATTAGAATTTGAAAAAAAAAATTAATTCAAAATTTATGACTTATGAATCGTCTACGAAAAAATAATTTACATTACTTCTTAAATCACCATATACCGAAATCGTGTCCTCTATTAATTAGGTTCAGGATTTTAAACACACTTTATGGAAAATAATGTTTCCTTGTTAACAATGCTACGAGTACGTAAGGCGACGTAAGTTATGACGTAAATGACAGCTAATTCGCTTGCGTTTGGTTACCAACAAAAATGATACATGACCCTAATACTGGTACATGCGGTCTTGTAGAAATTCCCTATGAATTCTTTTTACTATGAATCAGAATAACTGTGTAGCAAATAAAAAATAATAATTTGGGTTTATGATTTTCGTATGAGAGCCGTAAAAATATTTAATATTAAAGTATCAGAAAGATATTAACATGATTAAAATTAAAACGATTTATTTAAAACTAACACTTCCCATTTTACGAAGTGCGAGTAAAATTTCATAAATTGCAATTTGACAGCATCATCACCATCCATCCATTTCATCATCATTCTACGGAAGACCACTGATGAACAATTTGAAGTTGGAAATGTTTTTTTGCAGATATAATAATATACATGTGTTGCAGTTGAGAGCCGTGGTAGCTCAGTGGTTAACGCTCGCTGTAAATATAACAGAACGCGAGTAACCCGGGTTCGATCCCCGCCGGCACCAATGAAATTGTTAAATGCAATTTTAAGTGCTGATTTACCACGTGCTCGGCGGTGAAGGAAAACATCGTGAGGAAACCTGCATGTCTGAGGAATAAGAAAAAAAAATATTTCGAAGACATGTGAAGTTCGTCAACACGCATTTGGGCAGCGCGGCGGACACTTCCTTGCCCTAAAACCCTCTCAGAAATGAGGGGAGGCCTGAGCCCAGCAGTGGGACGTATATAGGCTGTAACTTTATGTGTTACAGTTGTTCATGGGCGGCGGTAGTCACAATCAGGCGAGCCTTTTCCAGGCATTTGGAGGACACAGTCAGCCATTTTGGTTGAGTGTCCGGCCAAATTAGACGGTGTCCGGCCTGTGCTCTTGTTAGGCTTTTAAATTTGACCATTTTTTAAACATTTTTCATTTACTTACAAACATACTATTGCAATTTTTGAAGTTAATATTTTAATGAATTATGAATGATTTATGAAGACTGATTCATCGAATTTTATTGTTATTTCATTGGAAATTAAGAAGATTTTACGGTAAACGATAAAAAACATTGTTTTACTTTAAAACAATGATCATGTTATACTAAAACTAAAAAATTAAAGCTGTCTGGCTTTTTACTAAAATGTCCGGCTAAGCTCGCTTGTCTGTCCGATTTTTTGGTTATAAGACCTGGCAATCCTTAAGTGAACATAAAATAAAAGTAGACTATAGTAGGTTCTTATCTATTTCTGAAACCAAATAGCAGTGCTTGTACAGTGTTCCGATCCGAAGGTTATAGAAGAGTCAGTGTAATTATTCTGTGAGACATTCCATCTGAGCCGTGGTAGCTCACATGGTTAATGCTCGCTATAAATATAACATAACGCGAGTAACCCGGATTCATTCCCCACCGGCACCAATGAAATTGTTAATTGCAATTTTAAGTGCTGATTTACTACGTGCTCGGCGGTGAAGGAAAACATTGTGATTAAACCTGCATGTCTGAGGAATAAGGAAAAAAATATTTCGAAGACATGTGAAGTTCGCCAGCACGCATTGGGGCAGCGCGGCGGACACTTCCTTGCCCTAAAACCCTCTCAGAAATGAGGGGAGGCCTGTGCATAGCAATGGGACGTATATAGGCTGTGTAACTTTACTTTTTTACATTCCATCTCAGTCCTTAGAGGTGACGACGTATTTGTAACTTCTTTGTTTGACGCTGGTAGCAAATGTCCAGGGACTTCAGCAGTCATTTACCATCAGGTGGAAACAAGTTCGTTTGACACACCAGTATTATAAAAAAAACTATAAAGAAATAAAAACGCTTATCTCTAACACATATCGTTTATTCAATAATTATAGTTTATTAATTAACGAAAACGTGTGTACTGAAATACAGATATTTGCTGACATGATATGCAGTTTCATGTTTCATCTTTGTCGCGTATTTTATAGGCAATGAGTGTAATATGTATAGCCACAAAGCAACACAAATTGTCAATCGGGTTTAATTAACGACAAAAGTAATTTTATTTTGTTATTTTCCAAGTTATACCGTTTATCGTATAACGGTGTAAGGATATCCAATGCCTCTTATCGTCTCGTGGATGTCGACAACTAGAAAATAAAAACTGTGATTATTAATCTATGACAAATATGGGGATATTAAGTTAAGGGGAATATTGTTAAGAGACAATCTACGGTGAGGTCTATGTTCATTTTATGAAAGATTGTATTTTCTTTACAGGATAGGGTGACAAATGAGCACAGTCTCCCTGATGGTAAATGGTTGCTGTGGCACGTAGACATCTGCATCTATCCTCGATTACAAATCAAAATGCAGAAGATACGTTGTCACCCGTGAGGACTAAGATGGAATGCTTTGTTTCCTGTAAAAAAGGTCTCCGGTTCTCTATACTCACCAACGAAACACAGCATCAATAAGCTAGTATTTTACGCTGGTATTCTCTGAGAGCGTGGTCTTTCCCCGAGTCGAGTTGAAACATTCGTACTACAACTATACTACTAATATAACCGCAGCATGGCTCTACCGCGTTTATTTCCATTATTTTTACGTTATTACTTATTACCATTATTTAAAAAAAAGTACAAGACTTCTTTCGCCTTTAATGCTTATCCTCGTATCCAACATGGTTGTTTTTATTTTATTTTACATATGGTAAAAAGATAGTTGTACCGTCATCTATCGGAGACATCTTTTTCAAAGTTGTCAGTTATCATACCTACGGGACCATACGGGGTGATAATTCTCTTAACTTCTCGCAATCACACGGCTGAGTCGTACAATATTCAGTTATTTCGAAAGCGCACTTGTTAACAAAATGTAGGTAAACTTACTTGAAACTAATTTTGCAAGATCTGCAATACCAACATAAATACGTCACGTCATTCATGAATTAGAAAGAGCTAGGTAGTGTCCATTTTCATTGTCACACCAGTTTGGCGTCGGTGAAAACATCCGGTGCAAATGTCGTATCGAATTACTGCATCAATGGAGTTGGATGTTTACTCCGATGGTGGAATCATTTAAAAGAACAATTATATGATACATAAACACACATGCCTGTTACTCAGAGGGGTAGACAGAGACTACAGACTTCCATTTGGCACGATCCCGAGGCACTTCTCTTGTCGCCTCTTAATCTGGCCCATCTTGAATATATCGCCAATTTGGTCGATGAACTTTCGTCTAGGGCGTCCCTTCCCAAATTTGCTGTTTACTTCTGCAACATTGTTCCGTTAGCCTTGACAGTCTAGCTCTGGACAGTTAATCTCAACTAGGGGAGATTGGGAGAAATACCGTAACTTGTATTAACGATCAACAAACTCTTTATACTAGACATTAACCGTTATTGGTCTAGAAACGTATAGTCTAGTAATATGACCAATTCTGTCATTTCAATTTCTACCATAAGAAGTTCTTGTAAAAGTAAGTAAAGTAAAGTTACAGCCTATATAGGTCCCACTGCTGGGCTCAGGCCTCCCCTCATTTCTGAGAGGGTTTAGGGCAAGGAAGTGTCCGCCGCGCTGCCCAAATGCGTGTTGACGAACTTCACATGTCTTCGAAATATTTTTTTTTTCTTATTCCTCAGACATGCAGGTTTCCTCACGATGTTTTCCTTCTTCTTCCTTCGAAGTTCTTGTAGACGATATGTATTCAAAGAAAGAATTTATGAACGATAGTCTTACGTCGCCGCCATTCGGAAATACAATCTTTTGGCGTACATCGACACTGATTTTATTGGATCTCCATCCACATTGGTATCATGCGTTTAAACCGAATAGTTTGCTTAATTGTATACGGCAAAGAAGTGAAGTAGGCGCTTCAAGGCAAGAGTATATAGGCTTTTGTTACTCTATGATAGTGCGCTATACTATATTCAACTACGTCACTAATACCATTAGGTGAGAGATAGTCAGGCATTTCATTTTATAGATAAAATATATATGTTATCCTATGCCCATTTCGTTGTTTACACTGCAAAGGGGCGTACCTCAATTTCTTAAAAGTTACAGAGAAGCAACGGAACATTTATTTTTCCCCGATTACAAGCTTTTTTCATCAGAAAATTAAAAATATTAGATTAATTTTTTTTATTAACAAAAAAATAATTACTATCTGTCATGAAATTGTTGAAATAGAAAATATACTATTTCGTCGTAACTCGTCGTCGTAACTATACGTCACTAGACTAGGTACATCTTCAGCCGAGAGAGGTCAATCGAGGGATTTAACTCATCTTCTCGTCAGGCGTACCTCAAAAACTACATTGTACAACCAGTGCTTGTTGCCAGTAATGACCTATGGATCTGAGACGTGGTCCTTCACTGCTGGCCGTATGAGGAAGCTCGAAATCGCTCAGCGAGCTATGGAGAGGGCTTTGCTTGGAGTTTCTTTGCGTGATAAAAATAGAAATGAGGATATCCGCAGAAAAACCAGAGTGACCGACATAGTCTAACGGATTAGAAAGCCGAAGTGGCAATAGGCCGGCCATATAACTCGAAGAACCGATAACCGACGAGAAAAAAAGGTTTTCGAGTGGCGGCCTCGTACTGGTAGGCGAAGTAAAGGGCGTCCCCCGACTAAATGGAGAGACGATCTGGTAAGACATGCAGGAAGTCGATGGATGCAGGTGGCTCAGGACCGTGCTTTGTGGCATTACTTGGGGGAGGCCTATGTTCAGCAATGGACTTACATACGTCACTATAGTTTGCATAACGCAGTACAGAGTCGCTTCAATGAAATAATTTACAAGACGTGTTATGTTTAAAAGCTATGTAAACTGTGCAGACGTTATATAAACGTCTTAACAAGCTTTTACAGAAAACAAATGGAACGTATCAAATTTTCTTACTAACAATTATTTCACGCAATCTCGTGCCGTAATGCGATGCGTTGGTGTATACCTACTCGTAGCTCGTGTCACACCGATATTCAATTTAGAAACGAACATTAACAAAATGTATTCATGAAAAAAAATTGAAGGTATTGGCTGATATTACATATGCTGAGTATTATTATTGCTTTTCACCTGAAAAAAAAAAATGAACTGATTTTCTTGCTGGTAAAAACAAAAAGCCGTGGGCTTAGATGGTTAGTGCTCGCTGTAAATTTCACAGTACGCGAGCAAACCGGGTTCGATCCCCGCCGGCACCAATGAAATTGTTAATTGAAATTTAAGTGCTGATATACCACGTGCTCGCCAGTGAAGGAAAACATCGTGAGGAAACCGGCATGAGAAATAAGAAAAAAATATTTCGAAGAGATGTGAAGTTCGCCAACACGCATTGGGGCAGCGCGGCGTACAATTCTTTGCCCTAAAACCCTCTCAGAAATGAGCGGTGGCCTGTGCTCAGCAGTGGGACGTATATAGGTTGTAACTTTAACTTTTTGTTGTTGTGTCTTGTTTTTTAAGAAACAAAACCAAAAGAACCCTGTCGTGAAAAGATCAGGACAGGATTTTTTCCGGACCAGTAGTAAAAGCATAACCGTGGAACAACTTTATTGCATATAGATAGTTATTTTAATAGATAGGATGAATTTGAGGGTAAAATTGCATATATAAATGAAACAACTAAATTATTAGTTTTATACCACCACACCAATATATCGCTAAAAGGAACATATGAATGTTTAATTCAACCAAATTATCAAACATGGTATTTATCCTAGCATACTCCTTAAAACCGCAAGCAAGAGTCTTACGTACAAGATGATGTGAACGAATTAAGAAAGGACCGCTAGTATGCTAGGATTGAATCTGAATGACAGGGTGAGAAATTGCGTGATAAGAGATAAATGTGGTATGCAAGATGATGTTGTGAACGGAATTAAGAAAGGAATGCTTCGGTGGTTTTATCATGTAGAAAGAATGAATGAGGAAAGAGTGACAAAGCAAATTTATATGGCAGATGTGAACGGCAGAGTCGGGAAGGGACGCCCTTAGAAGAAAGTTTATCGACCAAATTGGGGATATTTTGAAAATGGGCCACGTTAGAAGTACCCTTAACCGACGAACATGTATGCGTAGATATATGGATGTAAAGGAGGCGAAAGAGGTATGTCAGGATCGTGCCAAATGGAAGTCCGTAGTCTCTGCCTACCCCTCTGGGTGACAGGCGTGAGTGTTTATGTTATTTTATTATGGTATTTATCCATCATGTAAACTGTTCTAGAACATTTATTCTACACGATTTGTAACACAGCAACGGTGTCACAGTCGGATCGTCTTTACGCAACTGAGTGCCGTACGAGGAAACTGTTTGTCGCAAATGTGTCGAAATCGACACGTATCAATAACTGGAAACGTTCGAAAAATGCAAATTTTGGGGAACGATGTCGTCGAACACAAAACTGCGTATGATTTTCATATTTCGAGTTAGTGTGCAAGGTGTTACGATGCATTTTCAGCGGTTGTCCAAAAACGTCAGATATTTGGTTGAGTAATTAGAATTTACAAATATTAGGAAAAAATCTATACATTCTATCTGTATATCTATGGATCTATAGCTAAACACATGTGTATATTCAGCTGCATGGATGCTGATGAGATTTTTTAAAGAGCAACCTTCTTAACAATCGTTGTGATTTGAAACGAAAAAGCGACAATAAAAAGAGACAAACAGGTGAAAGAATGAGATAGAAATTATATGTGGTGGAGCCACGCAGAAATGAGGATATCCGTAGTAAAACCAGAGTGACCGACATACCCCAACGGATTAGTAAGCTGAAGTGGCAATGGGCCGGCCATATAGCTCGAAGAACCGATAACCGATGTGGAAGAAAGGTTCTCGAGTGGCAGCCTCGTACCGCTAGGCGTAGTGTAGGGCCCCCCACTAGATGGAGTGACGACCTGGTAAGACATGCAGGAAGTCGATGGATGCAGGTGGCTCAGGACCGTGCTTTGTGGCATTACTTGGGGGAGGCCTATGTTCAGCAGTGGACTTGTGAAGGGCTGTAATGATGATGATGATGATGAGCCACGCAGCAGCTATAGGTAAGAATTATAGTTGTAGCACGAATGGGTCGGCTCGACCGGGGCAGGACCCCGCTTTTACAGCGTAATGCTGCTGGTGTTTTTGTATGGTGAGTGTAGAGAACCGGAGGCCCTTTTTATTAGAATCGATTCATTCCATCTAAGTCCTCAGGAGTGACAACGCATTTGATTCTTAATTGAAGATAAATGTGGATGTCTATGGGCTACAACATTCATTTACCATCAGGTCGACTGTGTGCTCGTTTGTCACCCAATACAGTGTTTCTTATTAGATAATAATACGGTCTCCTTTTCTGAAGTTTTCACTCTACCGCGTGTGTCGTCTATACATGTTTTTTTATTTATTTGGAGCAGAACATTCCTTCCATCCATCCACTTCGATCCAACCATCTTAATAAGCTAATAAGTCGACACCGCGCCGTGTGGTGTCGATGTAAACGAGCCCACTACCCCACATCTTCCGTGGGCGTCTTGAAGATGGAACAGAGAGAAAATAAAACACGAGATGTCCACCAGCGTCTTCCTGATAACATGAGGCAGTCTACAAGGAGCCGTAATGCAAAAATTAATGAATGAAAAATAGATACCAATCCATCAATTTCACCAGTTTCCTTAACAATGGACACGACGATGGTTTTCATTAAGTCTTGTGGTAGGTAAGAGTGACTTATGCTTAATGAAAAGAACAAAGCCAGGACTCTCGGCAGGTGAGCCCCTGCGTATCGCAGGTGCTCCACACAAATGCGGTCATGAGCGGGCGATTTACCGCTAATCATTTTCTTGAGAGTCTCTCTTATTTACTTCTGTAAAAGCTTCTCTTGATACTAGCGGTACAAGAAGGTGTGACTAAAGGATTACCACATAGCCAAATTTTGTTATTTCGAAATACTGGCATGATCCTTTTTTATAGAATGTGGTGACAAGCGAGCACACTGTCCACTTGATGGTAAGGTAACCCATAGAAATCTACATTTATCTTCCATTAAAAATCAAATTGCAGATGCGTTGTCAGTTGTCACGCCTGAGGACTACGATAGAATTCGTCGTTTTCAGTAAAAATGCCCTCCGGTTCTCTACACTCACCATACGAAAAATAACAGTAATATGCTGCTATTTACGCTGGTATTCGCGTATTGGTGTGAGAGCGTGGTCCTTCCCCGGTCCCCCTTAATTCTACAACTACAAGATTGCTGCAGCGTGGCTCTACAACGTAACGTTCCTTTATTCAGATGGACATTTTTCTAACAATTACTTATTTATTACAGAAGATTAAGATTCTAGAATATTGAGAGACTAAGTAATATTTAAGATTTCAAAGAAATTTTTAAACAAAAATATTTGACCTCGATCCCATTTGCTAATAATCTTTTTAACATCGTTTATAAAATCCCCAATAATTCAGTTTTGCAAAGGATCGCAATCCTAAAAGTTAATTAGAGAAAATAAGATTGCTCTAATCCTATATCTTGTCTATGCCCCAAATAAAGCTTAATTTAATTAAGTGAAACCGATACGTACAAGCCATTTTCTTTCATGTACCTACACGTTCCCTTATACAACTTTGCTCAATTATAATATAAAGTACCCGGTTGACCGAGCTTTGCTCCGGATTTTTCGCTCGTTTTTTTTTTAATTCGTGTGTTTTGGAAATTATATTTAGATACAAATTACATACTGATGAAATACGAATATTTTTTGATCTTAGCGACATAATATAAAAAAACTGAACTGGTTATTTGAATAAAAAATCATGGGTGCAATTAGTTTAATTTAAATTTTCGTGTTTTTAAAACTATCTAACTCAGAGTTAAGAAAATGTGCATTTATAGCAAATATCCTGTATTATAATCAAAAAAAAAAAAATTGGTTAACACGATGGTTTTTTTTTAAAGCTAAGAATCTGAAAAACAACATCAATTTGTTGTCTAATTTATTTTTTCAAAAATGTTTTTTACTAATACTGAAAAATGAAAAATTATATTTTGAATCTAGATTTATTGTCTACACTATTAACTAACATTTGAGACCAATTTTGTTTTTGAAAGTCTTCTACTTGGGTAGATATTGTTAAATTAATACAAGCATCTATGCTTCGCCAACAATTTTTTTTAAAGTGCTGCCATTTTTTTATTGATGGCAAAAAAAAAAGCCATTGATCCCTGATTTGTCGATAAAATTAATTGTATTTTAACCCCTTAAAGTATCGGACATCGGAAACCGGACACATTGTATATATATACAAGAATTGCTTGTTTAAAGGTATAGGGTATAACATTTGTGTAAGTTCCAGTCATAATTATTCAAATTCTGTCACAACTAAACAATGAAAAGCTGGACTGGACAATAAAATATTTAAAAAAAATCGTCAAATTTTACAACGATTGGGTTCACTCAACCTCATATACGGAGAAAAGGTGTGACATAGATGTGCGTGG
Organism: Parnassius apollo; assembly: GCA_907164705.1. NCBI lineage: Eukaryota > Metazoa > Arthropoda > Insecta > Lepidoptera > Papilionidae > Parnassius > Parnassius apollo. The sequence goes on from CAJQZP010001576.1 coordinate 4,409,794, forward strand.
GTCGTGACTTCCTCCTTCCTTCTTATTCGGAATTTAAATCGACCTATCGCCATCCCTGCAATCATAGTCGACCGTGCGGTTATCAACTGCACGTGATTTACAATTATAGCTCTTATTGATAGCGCTGTCATGGCGGTACGCCGTCAGTTACATAGCAGGTCAGAGACGTGGACACTGCATATAATAAACGATTTGATTGATATGGCGAGAACGTTCCGAGTACCGCTGCTTTCCTCCACACTCCAATGAGCCTCAACGGTACTGAATTACACCGTGTCGTATCTCTAAGCCCTCATTTATGGTGTCGCCATCGACAATTACCTACCTACCGCGGTAGGCAGATTTCAAAAGGTTATATATACATGGAACTTTGTGTCTTACGTTGTTGCTTATGAAAGGCAGTTGCGTTGAAAGTCTTATTATGATTGTGTGAGACGTGGCTATTGTCTAGAAATTGATATAACTGGTTGTTAGGTCCGTTCCGTTTCCAATTGGACTCTTGTCTCCTCGGAGAAATTTAATTCAATCGTAGCCGTACTTACAGTATCATTACTTACAGTACCTACTGTATATCTACGAAGCAATTAGATGTCTAGAAACATACTCTGTTGTGTGTAGGACTTTCAAAACATATTTTTTTTAAATATTAGTAATCCTATTAATTAACATTACTAATATTCCCTTTAACCACTCCTGGTAAGCTGAAAATGCTTGTGTTAGGAGTGGTTCACGACAGTAGTCGAATGGTAGATTCGAACCCGCGACCTTTTAAGTTCGCGGTCCGCGCCCTGCCACTAGGCTACTGTCGCTTCAATTTTATAAATTTGTACACAGCAAAAACTCACTAGGTTGAAATTACTAGGAATATATTGATTGGTCATAGATTATTTATATAAGCTTTTATTTCAAACATAACACAGATAATATCTGGGTAGACACAAGTCTGACTACATTCGGTGTGTCGGCCATCTTGGAAGTGATCGGAATGCAAGTCAGGATCGGGTCTTCCGTGCCCGTGTGATGCCGGTTTAACGGTCCCTCGCTCCTGGTTATAAGCAGTTATGATGATGGGCTGTTAGGAATTTAAGTTACCACCTTATGGGCAAAGTAAAAACTGGTGCAGGTTTTATTTAAATTTACAACAAATTATCAAACATTTTAATATGGGAATTTAATTTAAGTGTTTGAGCATCAAATAAGTGTTTCATAAAATTAATGGAATCGTTTAACACATTAAAAGAAAAAATAATATGTACAAAAAAAAAAAAATTATAATTACATATCTGTGAGTTCGTTTACTTTCAAACAGTATAATCTGTGCCCTACCCAAAATTGTTTTCCGATCGATCGGCCGCTTTCTCCGAACGGAAAAGCGTAACAATTAGGCGCGTACAGAGTACAGACGCGTCGCAGCGAGGTGACTAAATATACAAATAAATTCTTATCTATTATTGCCTACAGACTATAAACACTACAGTAATGTAATAATAAAAAATATTTCCATGATTTTTTTACGACTTTCGTAGTTCCCGTAAAAACTTGTTATCTCAATCTCACGCAAATTTTGCCATAACTTTAATTGTAATATAATCTAATATTTATAATATTTACCTATTTTAATAAAAATCATTAGAATACATAATGGACTCCAAAATGTTATACAAGACTTTCATAAAAAATAATAATTTGTATTTCTGTCAAAAGATGGCGCCATTAGAACAACGGGCATGACAAATTAACATGGAAAAGCTTTTGACGCAATCTAGGAAAATTAAAACAGAATATTTATTTTGCTTAGGTATGGTGTACTGTTAGGTATATCGTTTGTTAAATAGTTTACATATCTTTATTTTCACCAAACTGTCGCAAATATAGAATATGTAGATAGAATATTTGTACACCAAAAATAAAATTTAAATAAAAATTAAATGAATAGAATAGAATAATTTTTATTAAATATAGATTACAATAATAGTTATTGAAGCCAAAACTTAACCACTGGTTAAACTGGCAAAAAAACTACTGTCCAGAGAAGAGCCAGCAAGAAACCCAACGGGATCTATTTTAAAACATTAATGTACAATATAACATTTCAGTATGAAAACATTAGAAACAGCACGGTAGCATGTTTGAGATTGTTTTTTAAGTTTTGAATTTGAAGTATCACTCAAAGTAGAACATTTGAAGCATCGAGCTTAAAAGCATCATTCACTCAAATTAATACATTTCTCGAACTTCGGAAGTCCCTTGCATACCGAGCATTAACAAATACGTCACGTAACCCATACATTTAACTTAAAGGTACAGCACACGTGTAGTTAGTTAGGTTGTTTACCTCAACGACTTGACGTCTCGCGGAGAAGGAGAGATTGATGTGCCATGCTTGAGATACGCATCAGCGTGGACAAGTGGACAACTCATTCGTACATTATTTAAAATCGAATGCACATATTCGAAAAGATTTTGAATAAGTAACTAGTTTATTTTTTTTTCTTTTGGGTATTGTAAGAATAGTAAAAGCGAGAACGCATTTAAATATCGTCATTCTATGTAATATCGTTCATTATGCTCTAATAACGGTTTAACACAAAAAATAATGAGGTTTTGCCACCTACTGGGTTAAATTATAGCCAAGAACCAGGTAGGAGAAGAATTACGAACACACGCACAATGAATATATAAAGATTTTTTATATAAAGATACTCAACAGCTCACTCCATAGCTCGCTGAGCGACCGGCTTCCTTACACAACCAACAGTGAAAGACCACGACTCAGATCCATATGTCTTGATTTATGCACTGTATTTATATGCTCTTACAGAATACCAACGTAAAATAGCAGTTTAATGCTGCTGTGTAGGTCACAGCATCCGCTTACCATCAGGTGGACTGTGTGCTCGTTTGTTATACTTATTCTATAATAAATATAAGCTAAAATTAGGTATCATAAAGAACAAACTAAGAACGTCGGCTGCTTCATCTCGCCCGAAGGGACGGGTATTAAAACCTAAATTTTTTGTCGATTAATATAAACGCGACCGATTATTGCTTAGAAAACAAGTAAAATTAAAAATTTTGTGCAACCGATTTCAATATAATTAAAATGAGAACCACAGTCAATTAAATATGTATTATTAACTCACTCAAAAACTACTAAACAAATCTTGATTACATTTATATGGGGCTACGCGAGAAGTACCAGCTTTCAGAATAAAAAATGAATCATCAAAATCGGCTCACCCAGAGAAAAGTTCCGAGGTAACACACATAAAAAAAGTTGAATACTCCTCGTTTTTCAAGTCGGTAAAAATCACTTTTATACACATATTATCTTCAGAAATTTTCAACCGATTAAAATTACTCAAATACGGTTATCAAAATATTATCTTATCGGGTCCAACAGGACGTAGATTTGACTCTCCGTTCGTCACAAGTAAATACCTGCGAGCCAGTTACTCATCTCGGTTATCAATGCGCACCAATTGTCCAAATTTGCCCCGTTTGCCCAATGGGGCAAACAGCGGACTTGGTGCCGGAACGCCTTATCTGATAATGGTACCGTTGGGTTGAGTGCCTCTTTTGTTTGTCTGGTGCAAATGGGTTGACGGTTTTGCTACGAGAATACTTCGGTGTCGTAGCGTAATCATCTAGATCTAAAGTGATTAGTCTAAGAAGTATATTGTTTTTTAATAGGGACACTTACTGTCTTATTACAAAAACTAGTTTTAAATTAGTCATATGTTTAATTTTTAATCTAGTTAACGGAGGAAGTCGCAAAAACATGTGGACCATAAAGTAAAGTATAGAGTAGGATGGTTAGAGGACTTCTTTCGTGTGTCTTTCTCTTATTGAACCATAGTTTAAATCAGATACAATGAATAAACGACTTTTCGTACTAAAAATGTTATACTCCACTCCCAACACTCGTATATATAGACTTTATTGGGCTTGATAGTAGGGATGATCTTTTAACGGGGAATGACCATGCTCTTACAGAGTGCTGTCTTGACACAAAATAGCATTACTCTACGCTGCACTGAAATACTAGTAATAATAATAGTAGTATACCTTAATTATATTATGTATTCCCATAGTTTAAAGAGTGTCACAGAGGCCACTTGTTATCAGATGAAATGTGTCGAAGGTCATTGTATAATATCCTCAAAAATATATGTTACTAGGTGATACCCGCTCGATTTGCTGAGCGCACGATAGTATTTTATTGCGAAACCTAGATGTAAAATGTGAAGATTTTTTTTTTGTTGGAACTATCGTAAAATCCGTTCTTAGTGAGCGTCTACATTTCAAAATGAGTAAATATTCTAAATTTCAAGTCAACGGATGTATAGTTTTAGAGATCTCGTAATGAGTCATATATATATGTACTTCATACTAAATTATTTTTGTAGATGTTTAACTACCTACAAAAATAATTTCCTCTTTTACGTCACCAAGCAAAAAGAAAACATTTGTCTAGACATCGTTAAGATAAAAAGCCAAATAGGACAATTATCAAAGCCTCGTGTTTCAATGAAGCCTTGTGATGACTTGTGGACACAAGTGCGGCCAGACAAAAGGATGTGGGCTCCTTTGCTCTCGAGAGATACGTCTTTCGGCTGAACAAACCGAATTCCAACCGATTAAACCACGGTAATGAGACATTCATGGCGTATTGTTAGTGTATGGCGATATGCCGGTTTCTAAAAATGGAACGGAAATATCATATAGTTCAGGCACATTATTTAAGACGAGTGTGTTATTTTCATGTGATTAGATTTTTAGATACTATACAAGAACGGCTAAGGTTAAATATTAGATACCTTGTACACCCAATCTTTTGTTTGCACTAATATTGTGTTAAAATGTGTTTTGAATACAAGTCCTGTAAATTAGTTAGTGGGTGATCTAATTGCTAAGTTAGAACAACTAAGCACTGTCAACGTTATGTGATAATACAATTTACGAGTAAAAACATCTGTCTCTCACATTTTTTGAATTTTAAGGTCTTAAAGTATCCTTACATATTTAGAAGCCATGTACGATTTTATACTTTGGAATTTAACAATAAAAATAAGCATTTTTACGCGAATAATTTATGCAAAGCAATTAATGACAATGGTATTTTTTCTTGAATGCCAATTTGCACTTGTGCAAGTTAATGTTGAATACATTTTAGACGTATTTGCACACAGCGGATGCCTTATTGATAAAAAAATATCGCTATCGTTTAGTTATAGTTTTGCTTCAAGTTAAAATATAATAGAAACGTCTTATACCCTCCGAGAACTGAAAAGTTGCGAGTTCGAATCTGCCATTTGACTACTATTTATATGTATGTATTTAATGTCAAAAATTTTATGTACTGAGTATTTAATAAAGTGACTTTGATTTTTACTACAAATCTTAATTTTCAATACCCTTAAAACATACCACGCATAATCAGCGATTTAGAGCCGTGGTATTACAAGAGTTAACCAATATATTAGGAACAAATGCCCTATAAATTTTGTTCACGTAATGAAGACTACGTTTCTATATCGTTTCTATAAACTGAACAACTTTTTAAATAGTTTATTTATAAATTTGTTTAATCAATTACCTTAGTTAATTACATTTTTTATTACAATAAGGGTGACAAATGGGCACACAGTCTACCTGATGGTAAGTGGTGCTGTGGCCCATAGATATCTACATCTATTCTGGATTAAGAATTTAAATTTAAATGCATTGCCACCCCTGCGGACTAAGACGGAGTGCCTCGTTTCCATTAAAAAGGGTCTCCAGTTTTCTACACTCACCATACGGAACACAGCATTGAGCTGCTATTTCACACTGGTATTCTGTAAGAGCGTAGTCCTACCCAGGTAGAGCCGACCCATTCGTTTTACAACCATAATGTAGATGCAGCATGGCTCTACCACGTAAAATGACAAGCAACATATAAAAACCGGAGTTCAATTTTATAGGCACTAATCTACATTTAATATAAAATATCAAATGATTGTACGATTGCTAGTGTCACATATCCATCCGAGATACCCGTGCGGTTATTTGCAGGCCAGTTATGACCCTATAAAAATTCTAAGCTACCGAGGGTAGTTACAAATTGTCGGTGTCGAGTGCGGCTCGTGCGCATGTCAGCTGTTAGACATCGGGTTACCGCGTTATTGAGCGCACGTGTCAGGTTGTGTCCGAGATGAGACCGGATTTTATTTCATATCGTTCATTCATGAATTAACACGCTAATATTCATTATTGATGGTTGGATTCTTTAGTATTATTAAAATAATTATTATTTATATACTTTCTACTCTACTATGACATGATCAACATCTATGATTATTATCAGCCATTTAAAGTCCACTGCTGGACCCAAGCCTTTCTAATGGACGCCACACACGGTCAGTCCAACTGATAATTCCAACTGATCAGTTCAAACCAAAACTGTTGATATTTTTTTAAAATATTGAATTTTAGATATATCTATTATTATAAATATATCAATATCGGAGTGTCATATACAAGTTTAGTTATGGATATATCGAAATCAAATATTTTAAAGAATATCAACAGTTTTAGTTTGAACTGATCAGTTGGAATGATAAGTTGAACTAACCGTGTGTGGCGATAAGAGTGCGTCAGCTTATTGTAAGCGAGGTGGTGATGGGATAATATAATATCATGAATAATATTTAAAATTAAACTTTATAAAATCTAATAATGGGCAGTCACCATCTCAGCTCTTAAGCCTATATACGATACGATAGTGCGTTGCCAAATTTCGCATGACCTCTAAATGTTTTTAGACTTGCAAATTTCGTTAAGATATTTTCCGTCATTGCCGATAAGGTGGTAGTATATCGACACTTCAGGCGGGCGGAAATTAAACACAATATTGAAAGCGAATATTTATCCTTTGAGCTGCCACGGTTCTCATATAAATTATATGAAATGGCAGTACACACTATTCCTAGTTAAATCTCTTAGTAATATTTTATGGCACAAGTGTTACGAAGAACAAGTTATTGCACCTTTTTTTGCGATAGAATAATTATTAATTCATCCTGTGGTAAACAAACTGTGTTACTTAAAACAATTGTCAAACCACACAAATGTGTTTGTTTTCTTGCAATACATTCTATCTAAAGGTTGTCTGGAAGAGATCGCTCTTAGCTATAAGACCGCCCATTGTAGCACATTTCTTTTTCTCCTTTTTTTTTCGTTAATATTTATGTTTTTTTTTTGGAGTGCAATAAAGTGTAATATATCTATCTATAAAATATTATATTGTATTTTTTTAAAGTCCCGCTGGGTTTCTTGCGAGGACAGAGGTTTTTTTCAAAACCAGTGGTAAAGCTTAAATGACGCAATAAGTATTTTTGTAATCTTATTATTGAAAAAAAATTATACGATTCTATTCAACAATAACTCGTAGTGTCGCTTCCGAACGCCGAGCCATTATCTACTATCGAGTTGACGGAGTTGGACCGTCATTTTTGTTGTTTTTACCGTATATAAGGAACCACTGGAGGGAGAGGCATATTCGTTAAATATATACTTACGTTGGGAAGCTGGAGGCTCGGCCGCGGGAGGCGCGGGGACGTTGGCAGCTCCCTGCATTGCCCGCGACGTACGACCGCGTTTGCGCCTGTGCAAAATTATTCATGGTAAAATAAAAGCAGTCTTATGACCTGACTGCAACGAGCCGAATTTCTACGACCTGAATTTTGGGGCTGCTTTGTCGGTTTTTATGTCTACGTCTATGTTTTCCGTGGTAGAACCACACTGCAGCTGTATTACGGTTGTAGCACGAATGGGTCGGCTCGACCGGGGAAGGACCCCGCTCTCACAGAACACCAGCGTAAAATTGCAGCTCAATGCTGCTGTGTTTCGCGTATGGTGAGTGTAGAGAACCGGAGACACTTTTTTACTGGAAACGAGGCATCCCATCTCAGTCTTCAGGGGTGGTGACAACGCATCTACATTTAAATGAAGATGAACAGCATCCACATACAAGCAGGTGGACTGTGTGATCGTTTGTCACTCTTATACTTTAAAAAATAGCTCTAATCGTCACCGGATTTTGACAAATTATATTCTCAAGCTCACCTGGTAGTGGCGGTGTAAGAATATCTACTACCCTGTATCATCTCGTGGATGTCGTAAGAAGAGATGGAGACAAATCAGAAAAAGGGCAGCTGCGTCTTCTTCATAACAACTAAACATATTGAACTGCGGTTGCCAACCGCCTGCCAAACATGACAACTATGGCAAATATCCCCCCCCCCCCATATGAGACAGCCTGCAGGGGTGGCTTGTTTAGCAGAGGTCTATCGATAGACTGTAACGGGAGTATAATATGACATCAGTAAAAATTAAGTATGGCGGACATAAACTGTGAAAAACTTGCAAGTAAAAAAAATTGTACAAGTTATCTCAATATCATTTAAAAATTTAATTACATGACAATATTTAATATATAGTACGCGACGGTAACATGGTCATCCGGTAAATACGGTCACTTTCTTATAGCTCACAACTACAACCTTGTTTGCAAAGATAGCTCTGTGATACAAAACTCTTCATTAGTCAATTAGATAATAAAGGGTTAAAAAGATTCTGCTTTATCGACCCCATTTTGACAGTTGACATTATAATATTTTTAAGTTGGTTTTTCGAAGTGTTCCCAATTATTGCCAAAGCTTGTTTGCTATTTTTTAATATATTAGTTATAGTATATGACTTAGTTTTTCGTCTCTATCTTCGTCCTAGTTTTGGTTTTATAGGGCGGCATAGCTTAAGGTAAACCATATTACCCTTATTATAACATAGGTAGTTTACCTTACTATAACAATTCAGTTTCGTCAGGTTTTCCAACTATAACAATAATGTCCTCCAGACCGAATTTCGGTCATGGCGTTCAGTTTCAATGAAGACTGGTCTACGCAGGACAAAATTATAGTGTCAGAGTGTATATGCGCAAACACGCATGCGCTCTATTCTATCCCTTTCACATTTCGATATGATGGTGATCCGCTACGACCGAATACGTAAAAGCCATATGTAAGTATACATATTATATATTATTAGATACATTTCAACTTGAAATCTACATATACATTATTAGGTCACCCTAATCGGGTTATTTGTCTTTCAATATTTAACTATATATGTGTTTTTGGTGTAATTTTGATGCAACGTTGGTTGACATTTAATAAGCAACGATCATGTCTTTCATTATTTAAAAAATAAAAAACATAACAATATAGGGTAAAAGATTTCGCCAGCTAGCGTATAAAATGTCTTTCTTAATAAGAATTGCATACAATTACTGCTATAGCACTTCCTTCAAAACAAGTCACATTAACATTCTGTATTGTGAGACTCATTAATATTCTGAATTTAATTTTTTTTATTTATTTTAGAGATACATTTTTAATTAGCCAACGCCGCATTGATGAAACAAATCATCGTTTAATTTAGACTTAGACGATTATATTATATCTATTGCGTAACGAGTAGTACATACTCTATGTACTACTCGTTACGCAATAGACGACTTCTAAAATTAATTTTTGTTTCATAAATAGTAAGCAACATGATGAGTCATGCGGTGGTTTTAAAAAAAATTATCACTCAAACTCGTTCCGTGGGAGACGTAAGGGTCTAATGTGGAAAATGTTTGAAATGTTTGTTTGGAATATGTTATGACTTATTCTGAATGATATATATTCATCTTGTATATGACGAGACGTATCTCGTATATTACTTTACTGCCTCGTTGGTCTAGCGGTTGTATTCGTGCGACTGCTGATCATGAGGTCCTGGGTTCGAATCCTGGGTCGGGCCAAAAAAATCAATTATTGAGTTTTTCCGTCAAGAAATTCTCAGTAGGTAGCTGCGCGGAGTCAGGAAGTTGGCGGTGTCTTACCCCCGTGCCTCGGAAAGCACGTAAATCTGTTGGTCCTGCGCCTGATCTCTCTCCGGTCGTGTCGGTTTACCGTCCCATCGGATTATGAGAGTGAGGGAATAGAGAGTGCACCTGTGCTTGCGCATACACTTGGGCACTATAATCCTGTCCTGCGTCGATGGCTAACCTCCGTTGAGGATGGCCGCCGTGACCGAAATTCGGTCTGGAGGATTTATTATTATATTACTTTAGTCACGTCAAAGGTGTGAGACGTTTAGTATTATGTCGATTGGCCGTCAATTTTCTCTTTCTACTGGACTGGGGACACCCGATTTAGGTCAATGCCAGAAAGATCTTGTAATGTTTAACTATCCCGATTACGCCAGACATAAAATACCAATACCATATAAGTAACTGTGACGATCCACATGCTAAACGTGGCAGCAGTGGCAAATCCTTCCTAATATAGAAAAGGCCTATGTTCAGCTGTGTAATTTTTAGACTGGTAAAAAAAATTATAACTAGGGTTGACTCTCGTACAATAATATATAGGTAGCATCGTACTATATTTCAGTCAATTGTACTATATACTATATAAAATAATATATTTATATCCCTAATTCAAATGTCGCTCTTTTTATATGAACTGTGATTGAAAGACTGAAAACAAGTATGTTTTACGGAAATAATTTTTCCATCACGAATGCGAAATTGAAAGAGGAAAGAAAAAGAGTATGTATTAATTTAATAATTTAAATGTAAGGTGGTTAGATCATTGATGGCCAAACCAAATAGCTAAGTATAACAAATTTATATGGAAAAATACATAAAGATTATAAATAAATGTGTACCTTTTTCTCCTGAATTTCTCAAAAGTACTATATTTTTGCATCTTTTTTTGGAAAAATACTATATTTTTTCAAAAAAAAAAAAGGTAGCAACCCAAATTATAACGTAAATTGTAAACATCGAAGTTGATAGGTGGTAGGACTGACTGTCTACTGTCAAGTAGCAGTACATGCCTGCTATCTTCTGCAGGGTATAGAGAGCCAACATAATAATATAATTACAAGCTGTGAGGCGTTCCATCTTAGTTCTCAGAGATGACAACGCATTTGAAACCTTCTTTGTTTAAAATATTTTTTTATAGAATGACAGGGTGACAAACAAGCACACAGCCCACGTGACGGTACGTGGATGCCGAGGCCCATAAACATCTTCATTCGTCCTTGATTAAGAATCAAAATGCAGATGCGTTGTCATCCCTGAAGACTAAAATGAAATACCTAGCTTCCAATGAAAAAAGGTCCCTGGTTCTCTACACTCATCATACGAAACACAGCAGCATTAAGCTGTTATATTACGCGGTATTCCGTGAGAGCGTGGTCCTACTCCGGTCGAGGCGATCCATTCGTGATGCAACCACAATCCAAAAGTAAAAATTCAATAAAACCAAAGTAAAAATCCAATAAAAAAAGATACATTCTCCGCAACGGTCTAACAGACACGTTTTTTTTTAAAAAGAAATTTGTTTTATATCTTTATTTAACAAAAAGCTCAACCGATAGAGTCACAACATCTAAGTGACACTATTTCACCTGTCCACATAGCGTGTAACAAAGGAATAGGTGAGTCACGGCCCTCCAGTTTATCAACTTCCTACACTGCACCAGTCATTGATCGGCGAGAAATGAGGGTACATAATATCTGTCGCATCGATTGTTAGGGTCGCCATACGAGCCCTTAGCTGGAGATATTCTCCCTTATATTTTTACGATAGACTTATAGGATAATACTAGCTAATGAAGCATCGGAAGTGGATACTCAAGACCGGTAAATATAAAAATCAAGGGGGAAAAAAGGGATGAAAGCAGACTTGCAGTGTGATTGTACACTCAGCTCTGGTGTGAATCGTGTTTGGTTTCGTTGTATTATGTAAATGTATCAGTATGAATTATAAGCCAATGGTTTTTTATTGATTACCAGCGGCAAATGATTCCCACCAGAGTTTCACTATCGCACTGCCGGTCTTATAGCGTTTTCTGATGTTAAAATGTTGAATTTACGTATCTTAAACCCATTATATTATCATAGTCCAAAGATCGATCCACAAGCAATGAATTGACGTTGATCTGAAGTATACGAAATTATGTTAGGTACATAACATAATAATGTTATGTATCATTGTATCTAAACCAACACATTACACGTTCAATAAAAATTTAATAGTAAAAGAGTTAATATCTAATAATCTAATAATAGTACAGTACTATTATTTAATTTTAAGTAGGTACGCAGCTACTCAAGTGACCTAATACCTAGTGCAGACAATGCGTGCTGATACCCTGCGCCCGGTATGCACCATAAGTAAGCATACTTGGTGCATAATAAATTACTATATTACAGTTTTCTACCACATTTAGGTATGCGAATATTATTTTTTGCTTAATTTTGAAGTTACGATTAAAATAGACAATAAAATATATAATATAAATCTGTCATTTTTTTAAGATCTAACATAGCATATATAGTGTTAATTAGTTACTTTATTGATTTTAACTAAAATGTATAGGTATTTTTTATAAAGACTTATAACTAGTAAAGTAAAATTATGAGTAGAACAGACATTTATTATAATTATTTTAAAATTCGTATATAAAACATTTTAATGTAATTCAATTATTTTGTTGGTGATGAATGCTTTTCACTTCTCTACTAACTTCTAAATTATTCATCATTACGGCCCTTCACAAGTCCACTGCTGAACATTGGCCTCCCCCAAAGAATGCCACAAAGCACGGTCGTTGAGCCACCTGCATCATTCGATTTCATGTTTGCATGTTTTTCCAGGTCGCCACTCCATCTAATGCGGGGCCTACACTTCGCCTACCGGTACGAGACTGCCACTCGAGAACCTTTTTTCCCCAACGGTTGTCGGTTCTTCGAGCTATATGGTCGGCCCATTCACTTCAGCTTACTAATCCGTTGGGCTATGTCGGTCACTCTGGTTCTACTGCAGATATCCTTATTTCTAAGTTAAACATTGATCAATTTTAATTAATAATTTAAGTTAATATATTATAATTATTCTAAATTTAATACTGTACGTTTTAAAACCCGAATAAGTGAGTATACATAGGAGTCATTGTTCTATTTCTAAAGATAATATATATGTACGCGTATGATAAAATAATATCAATTTGATAATTTGTTTTCATCGATCAGAATTAATTCTAAGTTATATTTTAGATTACCAACATAAGATACAGCATTTTCAGTCTATTAAAGTTTATATAGTAGTTATTTTGTAACTGTTCTTACATATATAGGCAACCACAGCATTATTTAGATTGGTTAAGTAACAAATCAACAATAACGTGAACATAGAAGTTAAACATCAATAAAATACAAACAAAATTTTGTGCGGATTATTAAATTATACAAGTCAGTTTTTTGAACATGGTGAAATTATCGAAGTGGATATCAAGGAAAACGAGAAAACGTAATCGTGGGCTTTTTTATTTTTAACCCGGACGCAAGGGGTGGTTTATAAGTTTGACTGTATGTGTATCTGTCCGTGGCACCGTAGCTCTTAAACTGGTGAACTGATTTTGGTGCGGTTTTTTATTTATTTAAAAGGAGGTTTTCTAGTGGTGGTTCTGAGTCATGTTTCATCAACATCGGTTAAGCGGTTTGCAGATCATCAACTCCTTTCGTTCCGGGATTTTTTTTAAATGGTCATTTCAAGTTACTGATATATAATATTACTGTACTCGTTCGTTGCAGGAAAAACAACAAAAAATTAAATAAGTATGTGTGTGTCTCATATAACTATATGAGATCATTCATAATATATCGTATTCTCATCTAATAATAAATATTGACGTAAACATTTAATTGAAAGGATCCTTATTTAGGATTCCATTTCAGTATTTTTGGAGCATACATTGAAAAAGTTTTTCTTTGTATCCGGACTAGTATTAACGAGTGCTGTGTATAAATTCACCTATGTGTCAAGCTTTGATTACATACCTGTCTATATAATCAAAGGTGTCAAGATAAATAGTTCGTCAACAGTCTGGAAAAGTGGACTGTAAATATTTTGCTAATTTATAAACGTTAATTTTTCCGCTGCCTTTTATTAGAAGTGACAGTTTCCGATTCTCATTTTTCGCAAAAATTACTAAAAGCCAAACAAAGGCACGCCGCCGTCGCGTCGGCCTCTTTGTTGGTAAGGATTACATATTACTTAGAAACTTGTAAGAGTCGTAATACAATATTTATCACTTATCTTAGCATTTACCGATAAGCGACTCTCTATACCGAGAGACGGCGATTCCTTTGCCATTGTTCGGAATACAATTAAAAGTAAAAAGCGTCATCATATCACCGATTTTCTAATAAAACAGTTGTAGTAAATTTAACTTTACATTTCGTACTCGTTTATTTTGTGCACATCGTATTATGATTGCACTTATCTATTAGATTGGTAAGTAGTGGCCAGGTGGAAGTCAAATAGGCCGAACATATCAACTATCAAGGCTCCACGAACTGACAGAGTAATTGTTATAGACAGGTATTACCAGGCGTAATGCTAAACTCTTAACCGGTCAAAACCACTTATGACAAAAATGGTTTAGACCACGTTAGTCAAAAGTTGTTTTGCCTGATTTAAAGTTCAGACTATCGGCCGAAACTAGCGACATCTGTGACAGTAGGTTTAAGGTGCGGCTTGGGTGGCCCTTGAGCCACCCTAAAGCTGCGTACATTATAATGATATAAAATATACCTAATATTGTAAGAATTGAACTTTTTTTATTTTAATAATTCATAAAGCCCAAGTCGAAAGTAGTTTTGACTAACATTGTTGGTCAAAATCACTTGTAACCGATATAATTAGGTCGAAATCACTATTAGCCTATTTGCAGTTAAAAGTGGTATTGACAAACGTCCTTCGTCAAAACTACTAAATGCCTGATTATTTCTGTCAAAAGTGGTTTTGACCGGTTATGAGATTTGACTGTAACATCTATAACACTAAAATTAACAGCAGTGGCTTTATTTAAACATTTTATTTTGTATTTTTTTTATTTTTATAAAAATTTACGAAGGAGTTGGATCGCGTCAAGTCGTGTATAGAATAGGTGTTAAGTGCTCGTTGTAAATTGCACGAGAACGCGAGCAACCCGGGTTGGATCAACAATGAAATTGTTAATTGCAAATTTAAGTGTTGAATTGTCACTTGCACGGCGGTTTAGAAAAACAGTGTGAGGAAACCTGCGTGTTTGACGAATGATTTTTTTGTAATATACATACATAAAGTCCGTCAGCATTGGGGCACATAATATTTACTTGCCCTGAAATCGTTTCAGAGATGAGAGGAGGTCGGTTCCCAGTAGGACGAT
Organism: Parnassius apollo; assembly: GCA_907164705.1. NCBI lineage: Eukaryota > Metazoa > Arthropoda > Insecta > Lepidoptera > Papilionidae > Parnassius > Parnassius apollo. Next base: position 4,425,109 of record CAJQZP010001576.1, read on the forward strand.
ATGTAGATACATATATAGGCTGTGACTTTACGTTTATGAAGTTTTGTTATACAGTGTAATTACCACTATAATTATAAGTTAATCCTAAAACCGTATACATTCAGTAAAAGCAACTAAGAAAAGTCAAATTGCGTCAACATCACCGAACTCAGATTTTGCTCTCAGCTCAAATAAAAAACAGGATAACTCCTATATATCTGTATTAATTACTTATGTATTATAATTTATAATATTTCATATTGTATGTTATAATTAATTTAAATTAAAAGAAATTCTTGTTTAAATTCTTCGACCAACAATACCAACTGTTGATCGAAGTTTAAATTGCTTAGAGATAATATAAATAGTTACGGATCAGCCGACTGTTATTTATTGGCGCTGTATTACACTAGATGGCGATAGTAGTACTTTATTACGATCGAAACAGGACGTCGCGCGTCGTTCAATCGATAGCCCCCACAGAAATCAGAATATGTAATAAGGCACTATTTAGATTTCTGTGGATAGACTATATTTTTACGCTATTTTTTTATATATTTAGGCAGATTTATGAAAATGTTATACTCAGTCCCAAAAATACGTATGTGCAAAATTTACCGCGTTCTTTTAACAAGTTACTATTACCTACAAATATTCACTTCAAAAAAGGTGTAGGTTTTCAATTTGACTGTACTTTTTTAATGTGTGTTACCTACCTTAAATAATATTCCTAGGAGAACCGATGTAGATGATTTTTTTTTAATTGAAAGCTGGTGCTTCTCATGTCCCATATAAATTCGATCAAGAGCTGACCAGTAACTTTTAGCAATCCTTAATAATGCGAATTTTATTGACTTACACTACATTGATGATGTTCTCATTTTATTTATATTGAAGTCGGTGTCTGCATTCGGTCGAGTGTACAAATTTTTTAATTTTAATGTTTTTCTAGATGTTCCATAAAATGGCAATGGTAAATCATTTTTATACGAGTACGATCTTTAAACATTTTATCTAAGCGATGATTCGAATTTCAAATTGATTCTAATATATACGTACCCTGGCACATGTACCTGTGCCTGATAAACAAAATCAATTACTCTTATTTATCGCCTTTGTTATCGCAACTCGCAAGGATTTCAACTTTATCAGCGCCGCAGACGTGATCGGATGACAAATATACATATATTTAATCTATAATAATTACAAATAGTTTCTATAGTTTTCTATTTTAGGAATATTCCTTCTGGATAACGATGATGATGATGTATTCCGTGATTTAGATTAATGCCAAACACAGCAATGACTTGTTTGGCATTAATCAAAATCAATTAAAACAAGTGGTAAAATTAAAAATCTTGTACAACCGACTTCGAATACATTGATGCGGTCGCATCAATGTATTCGAAGTTAATTAAATACGCTTTATTAAAGATAACTCAAAAACTACTGGTCATCTCGATTAAATTTATATATGACCACACGAGAAGCACCAGCTTTTAGATTAAAAAAAAAATATCAAAATCAGTTCACCCAGAGAAAAGTTATGAGGTAACACACATAAAAAACAAAAAAAAAAACATACAGTCGAATTGAGTACCTCCACCTTTTTGAAGTTAGAAGATATTTTTCCCCGTGACCCGTATTCGACGTGACCCCGACGACGAGTCCATTCTTTCCATATCCCGTGATTTCTATGGCTCATCCATAGAGCTATTTACAATTATCGTAATAACTATGGAGTGCAGAAGTAAGGAGTACAGACTGTGTATTAAAAAGTGTCCATAGAAAACCATTAAATAAGGGTGGCGTCACTATAGCAACGGGGTAAATTTTAGTAACGTGCCGAGAAATATTAGTGAGATAGACGACTTTTTCGAGGTTATATTTACTAAATAAAATTATTTTAGATTTTAGAGCTACTGAGCAGTTTAGCAGCACACTTCACACTTCGACAACTGCCAAGTTCATTTCACGTAGCTGCAACCAGTAGCTACTCCAGCTCTATTGTGGAGAGTTTTTGAACTGTTATTTACTGCTTACAGATTGACACTTTTTCAACTCTTCTACTATGGGAGTTGGAATATTTTTTAAAAAAAAGACCCAAACGGGGGAAAAAAAAAAACAAACCACCCCAAACAAACCAAAAGGGATTTCCCATTAAAAATCTTCTGTTGAACCAGAAACTAAAAAATTGTCACAGAGCACAGTTATGAGCCACCTTTATCCAGTGACTTCCATTATGCCTCATCAGGTCGTCACCATTTATAACGCCAATATTTCTGTACAAAGTTACAAATAATTAGCTTTCTGATCAAAGCCTGATATTATATTTAAATACGATGGTGCTGGCGATGATAGATTATTTTAGAATCTACCATCGCGTCTAATCTTGTGGGTGTCGTAAGTATACAAAGGTTTCCGAAAAGTGACTTAAGAATGTCGTATAAGTATATACTAGATATAAAATACTAAGACCAGAGAATGGAGCAGCGTTAAAGTTTTTTAGTTTTTTCAAGAATGTCTGGTTTTTCTACCAGCGTGTCCATCATCACATCCGCTCTTTATTAGATAGATTGTTACATTTTTTTTAAATTTTAGGACATGAAGATTTGCCCTTTGCGGTGGAAGCATTTGACCTACAAAAAGTGGTAAAATTAAAAATTTTCTACAACCAACTTCAATATAAATAAAATGTGAACATCATCAATGTAGTGTAAGTCAAATAAATACGCATTATTAAGAATAGCTCAAAAACTACTGATCAGATCTTGATCAATATAGGATCATATGAGAAGCACCAGCTTTCAAAAAATCAAAATCGGTTCATCTAGAAAAAAGGTCTGCGGTAACCACAGAAATCGTAATATTGTCTTATTATTAATATTTCTGTGGGGGAAACATAAAAAATACAGTCGAATTGAGAACCTTCTTTTTTCAAGTCGGTTGAAAAATTGCATAACAGACATCTAAACTCGGAACAATTATTTGTATAAAACTGAACTGCCGGATTCGCACCCCCTCGCTTATGTCACTGCCACTACCACTGCGCTATGGATTAGTATTATGAATATATTTCTAAACAAAATTCAAACTTATATTAATTAGGTAATAGCATTTTCATATTCGTAAAATGTTAACCGTTCAATAATAAATGTAATGAAGGTAATGTTGTTTGCATGCGTTTATTCAAGCGTACGTACTTAAATAGGTGGAAATTAAAAACTGATAAGAGAAAAACATTCCTCAGTTATTGGTGAATATAACAAGTTATGTCACATTTTCTCCATAAAATCGGTGCTATCAGAATATTCGTGACAATGTTGCCATAATAACATCTTTTAGGACCGTTTTGATGCAATCATTACGAGATACTGTCCGTGGATAGATAATTTTGATGATAATATGCAGTTAGGGTCGTCAATCATGTAAGTGTAGTTTTACTATTACCATCACGATTTACCACTAATATAAAATTAAGGATACACCCTGTAATGTCTCAGCCAAGCTCAGGACTTCTATCATCTCTGAGATAGTTATACAGCAATATGTCCGCCGCTCTCTCCAAGCTGTGTCTTGGCGGATTTTAGATGTTATGTAGGGATCTAACGATACCACTGGGGTATCGGTACTTTTACCTACTCGATAGAGTATGGGTCGTAAAGTATCGATACTTAATCATATGGATTTTATGGATCGATTTTTAAAAATTTAGAATAGGTGAACTAAGTAACAACAGTCTATACAAATATATGTCATAAAAAGAATTCTATGAAAATGTCCGTTTTTGTAGTGCTCCCCAAAAAAAATTAGTTTTTGGCAGACAGTTTTTTTTTCTCTCGGGCACAGACTAACAAGCTTGCCAACTACACAAAACTAACAAAACTAGGATTAGGATGCGTTCAAAAATTTCAATATATGGTACACAAATATTTTTATTAGCATATATGAGTGTATTACTTATTCATCAATATGTTAAAATAAAATCGTGACATAGGCATACAGACACAAATACTTTGGACCGATACCTACTTGATACTTAGTTTTAAAGTATCTGTACAAAAAGTACTTGGTATCGGAAGGAATGTATTGAGTCATCATCATCATCATCATTACAGCCCTTCCTTCACAAGTCCACTGCTGAACATAGGCCTCCCCCAAGGAACGCCACAAAGCACGGTCCTGAGCCACCTGCAGTCATCGACTTCCTGCACGTCTTACCAAGTCGTCACTCCATCTAGTGGGGGGGGGGGTCGCCCCACACTACTATGAGTAAGTACTTGTATTAACTCGTATCGTTTCATCCCTATTACTCAGACCTTTCCTTCATTGCCGAATACATGGAATATCAGTACTATACTTATAATTGCTATTAACAATTTCATAGGTACCGACGAAAATTGAACTCGAGTGGTTCGCGTACGTTTCTACCTACTGTGATATTAAAGCGAGCGATTTTAAAAAAATAACAAAATAGAATACGTGTCCAGTTATAATAATGTAGTAGGTAGGTAGGTACCGATCCGCCCCGGCTTCGCACGTGTCATTTCTTGATATCGACAACAGCGCCATCTACCGGGTCCAATTGAGTTTTTAAACCGTCCAGGAATACACTCAAATAAATACTCACAAAAAAAATTTATCAAAAACATTCGAGACTAACGTACAGCCATTGATTTTTATATTAAGATATACAATTGTGTGGTAGCGAAATAGGATCATACATCGACCCCATTTTTTTAGAGGGAGATCTCAGCTTCCAACAGATGACAATATCCTGTTTACGTCAGACGTAGAACCTGAGACGAGGGTCAACGTCGATGGTGCGAGATATCTGGTACTCGACGTACCAGTAGTACTGTGATCCGTCTTTGAAGCGGGGCACTATTTTTTTTTATAAGATAGGGTGACAAACGAGCACACACTCCACCTGATGGTAAGTGGTTGCTCTGGCCCATAGACAAAACGCATACGCATATCTACATCTATCCTCGATTACAAATCAAAATGCAGATGCGTTGTCACCCGTAAGGACTAAGATGAAATGCCTTGTTTCCAGTAAAAAGGGTCTCCGGTTCTCTACACTCACGTTATACATTATACGCTGGTATTCTGTGAGAGCGTGGTCCATCCCCGGTCGAGCCGACCCATTTGTGCTACGACTATACTACTAATATAAATGCAGCATGTCTACCACGTATAATGACACACTATGACAAAGACATCCTGTAATTAGAACGGTCTATCTATACCAATAAGAAATCTACAGATCGATAAAGAACTGAATATTGTAGTTTATCAGAAAGTAATGGCAACATTTTAATTAAAAGTGTTGTCCCGCGCGGAAAGAATATTTGTAAGGCTTACGTACAAATAATTGTCCCGGGACTGAATGTTTTAACTTCTGTATGTAGTACGTAAACCCCCTATAGAAAAAAAACGTAACATTTTTTTAATAGTATTGAGTCACAGTAAGTAAAAATATTAAGGAAAAGTTTAAACGGCTGGAGACAAAATTCTCATTTCAGGCATCATTTGGGAATACCTAATGATTTAAAAAAATCTATTTGGGCGCTTAAAGTATGTGTACATGACCTGGATTTACTATAACTAAAAAGACAAGCAAGTTTTCTCATGAAATCTTTTTTGAAAATCGGCACTTAAAACCTCAAAAATTGTTCCCGAGGAGCCGGCGGGAACTACCAAGTATGTGAACTAGGAATTTCTCTTCCATACTAAATATGGCTCTTGACCTGATATATTTATGAAAGTAGGCTCATAAAAATTGCTTTAAATACTGAGTGATACAGGTGCTACCATATAGGCCGAGAATAGTGCATGTCAGATTCATATAAGAAACAATAAATGCTTATTGTTCACAAGAATTTACACGAATTTGAACTTGGAACTATATTTAACCGCACTTACTACTGTCTCATACGGTCGTTATTAATTCATATAAGAAACTTGAAGTATAAGTTGGCAAGTTCCCGTGTTCTGTTACATACCTAGATTATTATCTTACACTTGAGATTTTTCTCCAGCGGTCGGCTATCTTGGACCACTCGAGATAAAGCTGTTATTACGAGATATGTCTCAATTTCAGATGAGATTCAAGATTTTATCGCTGGTCTGTGGTAATTTAGACGTAATGGCAAGTGCTTATTGATAAAAAAGTGATTACAAGAGTAAAATGTATCTTCTCTTGCATGTACCTACCGATAATAAAACTGTTAACCAGTGAAATGGTAGAAAACTAAAAAGTATCTATATTTAAAAAATACCCTAATTATTTAGGGTTAATTTTTTATTTTTTATTTATTAGTGTGACGCAAGTCTCGGTGTAAATTCATTGTACATCAAATTCCTATTAGAAAAGTTTCTTTGTAATAAAGACTTGTCAGCGAGGTATAATATATTATTTTCTGGGCCACACCATACCTACTGTTTACTAATAAACTAAGCCAATTTGTTTAACGGAAATAAAATTCATTCTACAAAGCAGACATTTATTGTTAGTAAGGAAAATATACCAGGGAATAATGGTTTTGTATGTGACGTGTTTTATGCACCTGTATTAGCTGTATTTAAATTTTTTTTAAATAATGATTCTCATAACAAAATTAAAATATTTAAAATCAAGGAAGGAATGGAAGAATTTTGGAAATAATTCATTGAAAGGATAATATATATTAATATCAAATATCAAATGATCATAGTTCTCTAATTTGAACCACTAGGTAGTTAAAATATGTTATACATTACATTTTGTGACCAGCACAAAATATAAAAAATATATTTTGAGAGATTTAATAACAAAATTAAACAAGAATATAAGAATCTATCAAAATATAAAAGTCCTTCAAGATACAATTAGAAACTTATTTATCCGACGGGTTTCCTCTATTATGTAATAAGTAATGAGTAAAATATTGAAATTTTGGATTCAGTACACATGATGTAGGGCTTATAAAACCGACAGATGATTGCAAAAAATATAAATAGTTATAAATATTTCTCATTCGAAAAAAGAGACATGCATTTCGTAAATATACCCACTTTTATTTATTATTTTAAGTATACCTATTTTTAGTATAGAAACAAAAAATTACTAAGTAATTTTATCTATTAAAATAACTTAATAAAAACAAAACCTTTGAATATATGAATATTAGTTACTTTTTAAGCTTAACATCCATATGCGTTAATCACAGCTTTCAAAATTTTATTGTTTTGGTAATATTTAGAAATTAGTACTTTGATAAATATTTAAATTGAAAAGGTCAATAAACGACGCAATGTTCGTTATTTGTGTTCTACACCAATCCAACCACGGTATTTATAATACTTATGTGATTGCGTGTATGTACCTGCACATATTAGTATACCTACATTGAAACTTGTGTAGGGCGACTGCTACCGTATACAATAAATATACGTAATTTGCATTGTAATCTAATCACGACGACACTTACCCAATCGTGGATAATTTTCGCGATATCAGCCCGCTCAAATTTTCAACAATAAGTCCAATTTCACAGAATCTGTCCCAGTCTCTCACTTCACAGCGTAACTAGATTATTATTAAACACAGATTTGCAGTTTTAGAAAACACTAAAATAAGTTCTTAAAGGTTTCTCACTATCTTTGGATTTTTACCAGCATTGCGCGCTCTTTACGTACGGCGCATCTTGCGCAGGAACGACAACCTCGCGCGGCGAGATGTCGTCTCCTTGTGATTGTGATGAGAGTACGCACTGTCGCTTGCTCTCGGGGGAGCAGAAGATGGCTGCCGATTGGTGGAGAATAGCGACCGGGCGCGCGGGGAGAAGGAGAGAGCGCATCTTACGCGTCTCGCGAGTAAGCGAGATGGCGACAGTTTCGTCGTCCTGCTACAGATTGTCCGGCGGGCGAGTTCAGGTGGATCATTGTTGAGAGCGCGCTATGATAATGTGGAGATGTCAAATGAAATTGCTCAAATTATCGAACAATATTTTAGTTCCTTATCAAGGCGATTAGTTAAAAAGTTTTTGTACTTATGCTTACATTTTTTAAATAAAAAATCTTTACACACATATATTACACATTCTTAAAAAACATGAAATTATCAATTGGAAATAGTTTTATCGAAAGTGTTCTACGGACTTCCTATATGATATGTAGGTATTTTTTATTGCGATTCTGAACTTTTATTATTTGTTAATTGGAAATAAAATTAATTAATTTCATCAATAAATTTACTTGCCTACTATGTAGGTACCTACTTATATCTTTTTATTTATTGCAAACACAACGTTAAGAACTTGGAATCTCAAAGGGCGTTTATGCCTCCCCTCCCAATAGTGACATTCTTTGTTAGCTAACCTTAGGCGAAAATGAAATAAGCGTTGATACAACTTGTATTTAAAAGTTATACTTTAGTTTTTTTAAACAGATCAGAGTGTAGTCCTTAGGAAATATTAGATTTAGTAGCAACCCTGTTTTCTATACTACAAAATTTACTAGATATTATAATATTTATGGTTGATGTGATATTGAAAAGATGAATATGATTACTTAAGTAGGTACCTATGTATTCTTTTCAATCATAGATTATAGAAATACGAGAATAAAAAAAGGTTTTTATTTTTAAATTTTTCTTATCGTCGAGACGATTTGAAACTTCCAAAAATTGTAACAAGCTATAAAAACGCAGGAGGATACAATATATCTAATTAAAATCATTTTGTAGGCGCTGACTTATTCCTTATACTAACATACCAGGGTAGGGTACCATCCGAGGCGTACCTATGCGATAAGATCGGAATTTCCGAATACCTCTTAAGGAATATCTCTTTTCTTTATGCAAAACTCAATAGACAGCTCATTCAGCTTATGTATCATTTAGGTAATTACACTTCGGGGATCCCGCAAATTCCGAGATCTAGCGGGATCGAAAACCATCGATTTACAAATAACGTAAGGGATTGGATGCCCTAATCGAAAACATACAAGGATCCAGTGAAACAATGGAACAACTGGACGTAGTTATGCAAAATTAACCAGTCTGTGAGTTGGCCCACGTTTTGGTCCCCTAATTTAATGAGTATGTAAAAATAATCCTTAGCAGACAGTAAATCAAACACAATCAGACCCGAAAACTAGCATTGTTTTATTTTCACAAATGTTGGCTCCGCCTGGGATACGATCCCACAACCCGTGACGTAGAAACCTTGTACTCCGGCCAGTAGCTATGCCTACTTGTCGAAGAACCAAGCTCGACAACTCAAGTCACAAGGATCGGCTCGAGGAGTGACGAGGTCTGGCTACCATTTTTACAAGTAACACAGCGCATTGCATTTCATCTTAGTCCGTAATCTTAATTCATAATCGTGGTTAAATGAGGGTGTCTATGGTACGCAGCATTTACTTGGACAGTGTCCTAGTTTGTCACTCCACTTGTATAAATGACTTGTTTTTTTGGATGAACGCTTTAGTAATTAATTTGTTTGAAGAGCAATTATGAAGTATTTTTATAATAATGTAGTATTAAATAAAAATAACTATACCTATGTACCTATTCGAAGAGCTTTAAATTGACAATTTGCATGATTGTTTGTAAATATCATATATTTTTTTAAATTTGATATCTGCATGTAGTCATTAATCCTACAGTATCTGTACCTATAATAATATCTATAATAGGTAATCAATCTGTAACTCTGATTCCGTAAGTGTCCGAGCCCTTGCAATGAAGAGTATCATTCATTAGACGTATTTACACGTTTAGAAACAAGTTAAAAGATTATTCACATTTTACATTGATATCATGTTTTACATTTTTTAAACATAGACTTTATATAGTGTGCAATTTAGAAAACATCTAAATGGAATAAGTCATAACTATTGCATCACCCTAATAAAAATGCTGCCTTACAAGCCCGCTAACGATCACATTAAGTGTTATCTTCGGTTAATAAGTAATTAGTAATATCCCAGCGCTAATTCTTCCCGATTCCATTTAATTCGTCACTAAATAAGTACGAGTATTAATAATATTGTCAGCAAACAATGACATTCTAAATCTTTATTTTATTGCGGATATGCGATACCTTTATTACTATTATCTATAACCTTCTGATGCGTTAGAACCACCTCAGAATTCGAATTTAAAAATTATACTCAAATATTTGAGGTTTTCTCGTTTAACTCTATCAAATGTAAAAGTAATTGAAAACCAAACAATAGAATGTCATATAATTTATAAATTAAAGAGTTTTCATGCATAAAACGTATCGTCACGAACTTTGGACCTTCATATTCAACCTATATAATTATTAAATCATTGGACCATTCATTTAATTTAATTCAAATGGTCACTCCATAAAAATGGCAACTTCACACTACTATATGCGTATTAGCACAGCATAAAATATAATAGTACGTATTAGCAAAGAATCAAAGATGCTTTAAAAACCTATCGACGTTTCGTTTCCATCTCTTTTCGTTTGAACTCATGCAATCGGTCAAATGTTCTTGTATAAACATGACGCCCTTCGATCTGTCAACACGTGGTCAATGTTAGTCCGATTAGATCTACATCCTTATTTTTATTCAAATATTGTTTATTTATGTTCTAATAGCGAATTTAAACATGTGAAGAAGAAAATAAAAAATATCAGAAAATACTGTACTCAAAGAAATATCACAATTATCGTTTAATCATTTATTCTCCAAAAATTAGCTAATACTCGTATTGTGTACCTAAATCAGTCGAAAATGTGATTAATTTGTTTTAATGTGTATGTATTACGGCTAAATTAATAGCGTAATTATTCTAATGTAATAAAGTTTATTTTCGCCCAATGACACAAAACTATTTCCCTTGACTCGTTACTAGCCCAAAATTGAATTCAATTCGTGTTTGAAGCATTGTCTTAAATGTCTTACATTTTTATTTTGCAAAAAGTAAGAAACAGTGTTTTTATACAGTCGCAGATTAAGACAATGCTTTATTTAATAAATCATTATCTTTTTAAAATTATAATGATCACCGTGACATTAATTGATATGTGATAAGGCGCGATAAAGTAGATGTCTTAGGAAAAACAAAGCCTTGGTGCGTAAACGCTTTTCGAAGTAACGTCTGAAAATTCCATTTAATATTATCTGTTCAGTGTAAAGATGGACATGTTTATCGTAGTGGTAGGTAAAGGTGATCGATTGTACATATATCTAAGTAACAACACACGTAGATATTAATTATTAGTTATAGTTAGATTGATTTACTCATCATAATATTACTGATAGCCTATACTATACTACTAGTAATACAGATATTTAAAAGCTAATTTTGTTGTTTAGTTGTGTTTTTTTTTCTAAATACAAGCGGTGGATATTTATGAAAATTTTAAAATGTTGATCTTATATTCTTGCACATAGTCAGTCAATTTATTAATCGAAAGATTTATCTAATTAATCTATAAACGGTCTATCTTAAAGATCTTAAAAACTAATTTGCTAAGATATTTAATATAATGGAATTCCCCAAAGTACTTAACGCTTATTCTATTAATTAACGGTCTCTCTTTTTTTTTATAAAATAAGTATGACAAACGAACTCAAAGAGACAGAAAAAGTAAGAATTCCGCTGGAATTCTCTGAGACACAGATTAATCTGTGCTCTGAGAGCGTGCTCCTTTCCCGGTGGAGCCAACACGTTCGTGCTACAACCGTAATATTGCTGCAGCGTGACTCTACCACGTATAAAGATTTACCTATTTTTTTTATTAGGATTACGATTTTGAGATAATGTCGAATGAAGAGTTACTATATTTATCGATTACGTGATTTATAATATTATAATAATAAAAACAGGTGGATCCGGAAGCAGAATCATGTCAAATACAATAAATAAATAGCAATGTTATGTGTGGCCGGCATTAAGCAAACATATAGTTAATATGGTTTAGGAAGGAACATTATCGATACTCTTCTTATATCTATTAGGGCCGCATATGTATTAGCATTAAGCAACGATTCAATATTGGTTTAACACAAATCGAAATATTATATTAAATCGGGAAGGATTACAAATTACCAATAATCAGATGACGCTATCAAAGCAAAACTACCTTTACTAAAAAGAATAATATATTAACGTTCTTGTAAATAATACAGTCTAATATAGCAGCTTAATGCTGCTATATTTTGTATGGTGTAGAGAACCGGAGACTTTTTTACTGGAAATGGGCATTCAGTCTTAGTTCTCAGGTGTGACAACTCATCTGTTGCATAGTGCTGCGTCGAATATGTAGATGTCTATGGGCCACAGTATCCGATTAACATCGACGGTCGACTCTGTGTTCGTTTGTCCATCTTATTCTATAAAAAATCTGCGTACTACTGCTACTACAATATTAACTTGTAATAAATTTCCTTCCTCACCTTTCAGAGTTGTGTGGTAGCACGAAATATAACATGTTGTTCACACAGGTCCGCGTAATTTCAAATCAAATTGATTTAATTATAGATTATACGGGTTCTTGTCGCATAAATTTCACCTCGGTTTAAGAACATTTTATGGGGTTTTTAGAGAATATGGGAAGTGACCTGAGGATTTGGTCCCTTGAACGAGACGGAAGTCTCTTTTTCTCATACAAGTCATGCAAGGGATTTAATTCTCATCTTCTCCGTAGATAATTTAGTAGACTAATCCAAGGAGTAGTTTAGATCGGGTCGGTATTAGAGGCAATGGCGTAAATATTTTATGACTCCTTTGGCAGATGAAGTTTTTTTTTACAAATACACAATACCTATGTATATACTAACTGGCACCCCGACGTCGGGGTTCGTCATCGACGTTCGTCTACATGATTGTTAGATTTATTAAGAACGAAATCTGAATATTATACTAATCTATGGTCAGCAGATTTCTGATGAGCGGAAGTGATGAAAATAATTAGTGCTTTTTTAAAATAAGATGAACAGGAAACCCATTTAGTAACCAGAAAAGAAATTAGAAATACACACGACAATTTTATTTAAGTGTGTACATTTTTTTATAAATATATTTAGCCAATGTCAAACAAAAAAGCCTAGAGATGCGTTGTCACTTGTCACTTAAAAGCAATATTAGTTTCATCAGTATATTATTTATCTTTCAGTATATTATTCTTTTGACTGCCTCGTTGGTCTAGTGGTTGTAGACTACTACGACAGCTGATCTTGAGGTCCTGGGTTCGAATTTCGGGTCGGCCCAAAAAATCAATTATTGAGTTTTTCCGTCGAGAAATTACCAGTAGCTGCCCGGAGTCAGAAAGATGGCGGTGTCTCACCCCCGTGCCTCGGAAAGCACGTAAAGCCGTTGGTCCTGCGCCTGATCTCTCCCCGGTCGTGTCGGTTTACCGTCCCATCGGATTATGAGAGTGAGGGAGCGGAGAGTGCATCTGTATTTACGCATACACTTGGTCACTATAATCCTGTCCTGCGCTGATGGCTAGTCTCCGCTGAGGCTGGCCGCCGTGTCCGAAATTAGGTCTGGAGAACATTATGTATCTTTATACATCTTACATATTATATTATATACATTATATTCTTATATTTCTAGGCTTTATATGGCTTTAATGTTATATCTAGTTTAGCTCTTTGGATTTATTGATATTAAGTTTCTAAGGGGTAAGGAGTTGTCGTTACATGTTAAATAACCAGCAATAAGATTTTTCTTATAAATCGTTCAAATCATGAAATATCGTATATAATTTACAATTCCGTATTTTTCTGGTTTCATTTGATGTTTATAAAATGACGAGTCCTAGAATAGGAATAAAATTTGTTAAAAATAACATTAGAAATTAATTAAAGTATGGGAAGGTTCAGAGGCCGTGGTAGTTCAGGGGCTAAGCTTATTGAGTACAGACTGTGTATTAAAAAGTGTCCGTACGGTGGCGCCACTATAGCTACAGGGTAAATTTTAAAGAACGCGCCGAAAAATATTAGTGGGATAGACGATAGATTTTAGAGCTACTGAGCAGTTTAGCAGCACATTTCACACCGTCGACAACTGCTAAGTTTATTTAATGTAGCTCACAGAAATCTAAATAATAAGGCAATAAATATTATGTAGATTTCTGTGATGTAGCTGTTTCCTGTAGCTACTCGAGCGCTTTTGTGGAGAGTTTTAAACCGTTATTTATTGCTTACAGATGGACACTTTTTCAACTATTCTCCTATGAGAGATTCTCCTCCCTCACTCCTCATCTCCTCACTCCATAGGCTAAGCGCTAAGTTTAAAGGTAAATGGCGAAAAAATTGCTTATGGAATTAGTAAGCGTCTATATATGTCTCCATTACCTACAGATATCAATAAAATAATTTGCTATGTTTTATCTAATCAAGCATACGTCCTATCGAAGTCTGGAAAAATCATCATACCTAATTATAAAACTAAATTGACTAGTTGTTGTAGCAAATTGTAGTAAATTAAATTAATTGTAGTGTCTACTTATGTCAACATTACAGCCATCAATAAAATAATTTACTATGTATTATCTAATCAAGGTCATGGTCTATCGAAGTCTAGAAAAATTCATCATACATAATTTTAATCTAAATTGACTAGCAAATGTAGTTGTTATCTACTACTCGCCATTTAGGACATGAAAAAGGTCTTATACTTATACCATATAACCTAGTCTGATACGTATTTTATTTACAAAACTCTTATCAATATAATAATGCGTTATTTTGGGATTACCTCTATGCTAGTAATTACTGTATACAAGCATAATTGAAAATTATATTGACTAGTTGTTGTTATTGTCGTAACGATTTGCCAATTAAGGGAGGCTGAATTCTTATACCATACAGCCTAGTCTAATGTGAATTTTGTTCAAATTGGAATATCTGTAATTCCTGACTTCCTGCAGTAGTTTTACCTAAGAAAATATTTCTCAGGATTTCAACCTCTATATTTTTACATATTTTTCTATCGTAGATGCAAGAAAAAAATGTCAACAAAAATTTGTTTAGGAGTTCGCCATGATTGCCCTTTCGATTCGAAGCACTGAAATTAAATTAAATTCAGGTCTTATTTCAGGGTTTTGTAAAATTTATGTACCTAGTCACTGACACTTAACACACACACACGCACACAAATACACAATTTCACTTTTTTGTCAATTTACTCTCGTGCCAAATGGAGTATCGCGTGAAATTCATTCACTTGCCGGTGCGAACGTTTACAAATATGGCACCGTTAACGGAAAAAATAGATAGACGGGATGTCCAGCAAGTTAATTTACAAAATATAGGCGAGGGTGGCTGCGGAAACTGTCTAACAATAGATGTTGTCTAAAAGCATCTCTGAAAATCCGCCTACGTTGCGAATCGATTGACATAATAGGTATATGAAAGTCATCAAATCGAAATTACGGTTGAGTAATGATGTTTTCCTCTAATTAGATAAACTACGATGATCATCTGTTACAAAGATCACATTAAGTAAATCGTGTATAACGTACGTACACGTAGTTTTCTAAGGCACGACCTACAGTCTTGCATGTTTAGCGCCGTCGCAAGTTTGGAATTGCATGACAATTCATACTTTTTTAATAAAGATTGCGGTAACAGACACTGGCCGGCAGGAATGTCTTATATATGAGCGTAAGCCGCAAACAAGAAAAAAAAATTAAGATTCAATTTCGCGCCAATGCTTCCGCCATACTAATCGCGTGATGAAAATGATGTATTTGCAGTATGACTTTCTTCACTTTCGTTCGGGAAGAATAAAATGGTACATCGGTACATAAATAGTTATATTCTTCCTTATTTTTTATTATTATGTAATTGTTTTAGAAGGTAATTTTCGTGATCGATGAATAATTTGAGAAAGATGCATCATCACTTTAATTATAATGTATAGATATAAATAATCAAAGGCATTATTTAATTAACTGTCGTCGTAACAATTCGATTATGTTCAATTAATGTGATCTTATCTCGTCTAATCAAACCTTCTAAAAGGAATTACAAAAAGAAACACAAAAAACATTTACGTTATCGGTCTTAAGGGGATAGAGTAAGTCAGCTCAAATTCTAATTTCGTCCCCACTTGCCCGCGCGTCGTATGCTATCTACCGACATGTTTGTAATCACTAATACTGTAAGTAGAAAGGTCGTTAGACACTTATTTCATTAGGTTTATCATATTTATGCCTGTTTCTTAACGCCAAGCCAGTCGCTTCTTATTTTTATTACGGTTATTTCCCATTTTAATTTTACGTCGTCCTGTTGCGTAATGTATATTCTGATCGTAAGCGACACAACCTCCCCGTTCAAAGGCCAAAGCGAAGTGACCGTACGGCAGGAATCACGCTTCAAAAGGGCGATAGTTTAGGTAATTTCTTTTTACAGTGAAAATAATGGTATTTTAAAAAAAGTAGCACAAACACTGTACATAAGCACTGCTTTATAGTTAGTTCAGTTAGTATGCAAAGTTTCATGATCTTATTTAAAGTATTTTATGAATAACAGAGGTTTATTGTTTATTTTGGAGGTAACTTTGGATTTTTTTCTATCGAGAAAATTTTACGAAATCGTGTTTTCGTCTAACATAATCCTTAACATTAATCCTCAACTTTACCATATATTTATTTCATAATTAATGCTGCAATATTTTCGGCATAACGAAGGATCTTGCTAAGCCATTTGAGATTATATTTCCCCTTAACTCTGTTATACATACATCATATTTAACTTTCAAACAAGAAAACTCAACATTTTTTAAAACAGGTTGGATACTAATTACTATAGCACGAAGTTAGAAACAACAGAACAAATAAACAAACTAAAAAACTTTTTAGAGCATGTATTATACTTAGTTAACCAGCTATCGAATCGGAGCGAAATGTTAGAATAGATTGTTAGAATAGATTATTTAATATATTACGTTAAAGACAAACGTACATACTGATTATGTTTTCTTGGTTAGGGACACGATTTACTAATAAAATCTTAGGCCTATAAATGTAGCCAAAGATTTCTATGTAATATGTAAATTTTCTTAATATATCAGCTGAATGGGGTGAATAGAAACCACGGTGTGAATAGAAATAAGTTCTACAGATCGGGAACGTGTGTTTATTTCTACTGTTAATTATTTTCCCTTTATTTTCGCAATCTTGAAAAATATAGAGACAACTTTATCAACTAAACAGACTTGTTTCTATTCACCCCGATTTTTATTTAATATTCTAGTGACACATGTATCCATGAATTTAATTTTTGACTGACGGGTCTAAAATATTTCGACCAGTGACGAAAGGAGTTGTCAGGTACTACGATCGCCAGCGTGTCGGTAATAATAAATCGCCTCAAATTGGCAGACAACTGGCCAGTTTGTGCGTAAGTCCAATAGAAGACTTATGATGATGGATAAGTAAATAATAGGCGTTAATAATTGACCTGAACAATGATGACAAGAATAGTCTACGGGACCAATATAATATAACTTACTAAGTTTAATATTAAATCAAAAACTGGCTTTTAAAATTTATTTGTTTGGATCCATCCTAGTTAGTACATCACATGTATCGTATTTGGCTACAATATTTGTATGCCGCGATATCGGCTCCTCTTGCTCGTGTCAATATTGTTAGACAGTTCATTGACCTCCCTATTGCAACGTGCGTCGAAGACTAACGTATTTAAATGATTTATCACTGGCGACATTAGTGATCTTTATTATTTTGTTTAAAGAAAGTATTTCACGCAAATAAAATACTTCTGTTAACGAACTATATCTCTGTTTGCATCATCACTTACCGTCAGGTGGGGTAGTGGGCGTAGAATAGTTTAAGAAAAAGCTTTTACGAGAGGCTACTCTGAATCTAATAATATTATAATATATCCTTTATTATTATTTTAATATAGCCAATATCCTTTTAAGAAAACTTTATGTTCATAGGTTCAAATAAAAGTTCGTATTGTTTATAATAAGTATAATATATTGTTTATCTATCCACGTTTGGTTAGATTATATATTTAGTCAATATTATTGTAAGTTATAAGTAAGTTTTTTTTTAAATTTTAAAATTTTCAACACGATAGATATTTAATCGATAGATACAAGTTACAGCAGTAAAGAAGGGTTATATTCAATAGTGGTGGACTGTAATGATATTGATGCAAAAGACATAATTTTTATACGCGGTAGAGCCATGCTGTAGCTACATTAGTTGTTCTTTTTTATAGAAGAGGGGCAAACGTCGGGGGCCGTCCATGAACAACCGCAACACCAGAGGAATTGCAGGTCCATTGTCGTCCTTTTAGAAAGGAGTAAGCTCTTTTCTTGAAGGTCCCCAAGTCGTATCGGTCCGTAAAAGTCGCCGGTGGTAAACAATTCCACAGAGAAGTTGTACGAGGAAGAAAACTCCTAGAAAAACGTATAGTAGTGGACCACCAAGCATCCAGATAGTGAGGAAGATATAGGGAATTATGACGCGATGTGCATTCGTGAATATTAGCGGCTGGAACTAATCCTCCACCCTCCACCATGGGGAGTGTTCTGAGGAAAAAATTCCTCAGAACACTCCCCATGGTAGAAACGATAGAAAACGCAAAGGGATGCAACACCTCTACGCAGTGCCAGTGAATCGAGCCGATCAGAAATTACTCGGTCGTCCGATTCGAATTCGAATTCGACGATTCGAAACACTCTGCGCTGGATGCAGTCAAGTGGAAGGAGCTGGTACTGGATTGCCCCGGCCCAGAAACGAAAACAGTATTCCATGTGAGGCCGAACTTGCGCTTTGTAAAGTTGCAAGCGATGTGCCTTCAAACTGAGGAGATACGACAAAGGGGTTCTTTTTAGCGGTTAACGCGCAAACTTGTGTCTTCTGGGGATTGAATTGGACTAGATTTAGTCGCCCCCAATCCGAGACTTTGTTAAGCAAAGACTTGACTTCAGATACAATACAGGAATAGGTCGCTCGACCGTGTTAAACCACGCTCTCACTGGACACCAATGTAAAATAACAGCTTAAGGTGTTTCGTATGGTGGGTGTAGAGAAACGAAGACCCCATTTACTGGAAACGAAAATCTTAACCTAAGGGGTAGATAACGCATCTGCATTTTGATTCTTAATTGAGGATAGAACGGATACATGTAGATGGCTATAGGCCATATCATCCACTTACATCACGTGATCTGTATGCTCGTTTTTCACCCTTATTACAGAAAAAAAACTTGATAAGTGGAATAAAGTTCGTAGTTAGGTATTGATTAGGTCTTTAATAGATTAGGGTACAATCAAATAATTATTTTATTGGTACATAGATTTGCAAAGTATCCGTTCTTAGCAGCGTATAAAAATCCACTGCTGACATAAGCCATTCCCACAGACTGAGCCTCATAAGGAGGATTTTGCCATAGTTGCCACGCTTGACAGGTGGGTTGGCAACCTCAGTTCTTCATTATTTTGAGTTGGTATTAGGAAGACGCTGCAGTCCATCTCCTGGTTTGTTATATACTATTGCCTCTTACGACACACACGGTACGATACACGGTTGCAAAGTATAATGGATTCTTTCGTTTTAAAGAAGAAGTTCTTTATAAGCCCGTAATATTTATAAGTATAATGAATTATTTCGTTTAAAAGAAGAAGTTCTTTATAAGCCCGTAATATTTATAAGTATAACGAATTCTTTCGTTTTAAAGAAGAAGTTCTTTATAAGCCCGTAATATTTATAAGTATAATGAATTCTTTCGTTTTAAAGAAGAAGTTCTTTATAAGCCCGTAATATTTATAATGATATTGGCATCTATTGTAATATAGATTTGCGGTGATCACAACTCTCATTAACTCTTACTTTTCGACGTTGATCTTCGTCGTTGGTACTTGATAGTGCTATCGCTATATTGTCTCCCTGGCTTTTCTCGAAGTCATCTCATGATACCCTCTTGAAGAAATGGCTTGATCGTGTCTCCTACGCTGCTACGTCATTATAGCAAGCTAGTAAGTATATTGAGTTAATTCCTACTTCTAAATAATAAACATGTAATAATAATTTTATGACTAGGAACACCTTTGGACTCGCGTAAATTATGTAAAAATATAGACCTTATCGCTTGACATTAAAATATGGCTCAAGTTAATCTAGCATTATTCATATTCGTAGAGTTTTTACGTTTTTATTAATAGTGTATAGGGGTAATAGTAGATAGGGAGTAAGTGAGCAATTCTTGTTTATATGTACATATGTAATTAAAGTCTTTCATATAATTATTTATTTTCTTACGCGCTGTAATAATACAAATATATAAATATTTAATTTTAATTTTAAATCAGCTGTTACCCGGCGCGTTGCTATTAGCAGAAGAAATAATTGTGGAAATATAGTTTTAAATTTGTGATGATAATGAATATATATATTTCTTATAACTAAAATACTACAGCCTTGTTTGGATAGATTGCTTTGTGATACGATAGCTCTTCATTAGTTAATCAAATAATAAAGGCTCAAAAAGGGCGCTGTTTTGTCGACGCCATTTTGACAGTTGACATTATAGTAAATATTTTAGTCAATTTTGGTATGGTGTAGTGTAGTTAGTTATTTTTAAGTTGATTTTTTCGTAGTGTTCCTAATATTGCCAAAGCTTGTATGTACGATTTTGTGTTTTTGAGTTTATCTTCCTCATAGTTTTGGTTTTATTTTTATAGAGTGGCAAAGCTTAAGGTGACCATATTACCTTCACGTATTTACCTTGATATATATATATATATATATATATATATATATAAGTTTTAAATACGATACGCGTGCCACTTGAGTTTCATGTTTCAAATAAAAAAATATCATGTGATTTAAATGTTATCGGTGAAAATTGCTCTAGATCGGTATGTTTGTATTTTTAAGATGATTGAAGAGATCATAAATAATTTTCCGTTGTGCACGAAACACTTGTACCCACATAATATAACGATTGTCGCACGTCGCAAAGCGTTGTTTCTTTGTGCGGAGCACGTCATTAACCTGTGAATGAACTAGGAGAAATGCAGACTATGTAATACTTATACCAAACTAAATAACTGAGATAGATACTCTTTGCTAAAATTACAAGTTTACAGTGTCGTTGGTATATGAGTTGATATTTACCACATTTCACGCTTGGCAGTCGTAGTTTTTATTATATATATATATATATATATATTATTTTGAGTTGTCAGGAAGATGCTGCTGCCTCTCACTTACGACACCCACGGGATAATATTGGGAAGCGGATTGTCTTACGACACCAGAGGTCGCTATTGGGGCTTTGATGAAATTATTTATTACACAAATGCTCACACAGTGTCCTCAACAATCAGGCCCTATACTACCTCAGCTCAAATTCTAATTTCGCGCCCACTTTCCCGCGCGTCGTATGCTATCTGCCGACATGTTTGTAATCACTAATACAATAAGCAGATAGGTAGTTAGATACTTATTTTATTAGGTTTATCATATTTATGCTTGTTTCGTAACGCCAAGCCAGTCGCTTCTTATTTTTATTAAGGTTATTTCCCATTTTAATTTTACGTCGTCCTGTTGCGTAATGAGTATTCTGATTGTAAGCGACACAGCTTTCCCGTTCAAAAGCAGAAGCGATACCGATCGGGCGGCAGTGTAAGGTAGGCAGTAATTTCTTTTTACAGTGAAAATAAAGGTAATTAAAAAAAGAAAAAACACAAGCCCTGCTTTATAGTTTAGTTAGTATGCAAAGTTTCATGATCTAATTTAAAGTATTTTATGAATACCAGCGGTTTTTCCTTCAGTTTGGAGGTAACTTTGGATTTCTTTCCGTCGATAAAGTTTTACGGAATAGTGTTTTCGTCTAACATAGTACTTAACATAAATCCTCAGCTTTACCATATATTCATTTTAAAATTAATGCTGCAATATTTTTGGCATAACGGAGGATCTTGCTAAGTCGTTTGAGGTAGTATAGGCCCTTAATTTTTCACTATTGCAGTTTAAAAACTTGCGGTTTAAATTTAAGTTTTTTGGTTTCCAGAGTATATACGTACCCAAAATAATGTTTGGGTGCTATATTCTTTAATTTTCACTTTTTCACTTTTTTAATACTTTCAGGAACATAATTAAATAAAAATATGAATAATATTTCAGAAAAAAAAACATTAATTTCTACACTTCTCTAACAAATTAACTTCTGACGAATATTTCACCTCACTTCGAACTGGCTTCGACCTGGTGGCACAAAATATTGTGTGTGCTCTCATTAGTAACATGCAAATTACAGCTTAACAGCTCAGCTTAGCAGAAGCCAGTTATTTCGATACTGTAGATAGATATTTCAATTTTATTCACAACTAAAGATTAATCAAATATGCAGGTTTCCTCGTGATATTTTCCTTTGATGTTTTTACGTGGTAGTGCCATGCTGCAGCTACATATATTATGGTTGAGGACGGACCAGGCTCTCACAGAAGCCAGCGTGAAATAACAGCTCAACGCTGCTGTATGTCGTATGGTGAGTGTAGAGAACCGGAGACCCTTTTTATAGGAAACGACGCATTTCATCTTAGCCTAAGGGGTAGAATAACACATCTGCACTTTGATTCTTAATTGAGGATAGATGTAGATTTGTCTATAGGCCGTATCGTCTACTTACATCAGGTGGTATGTGTGCTCGTATCTCATCCTTATTATTTAAAAAAAAAAAACGTCGAGTACGTGGTTAATCAGCGCTTAAAATCCACCGTCCGTGCGGTTGTCCTCATTGTCAGTTTAGACTTAAGACCATGTTAAGCAAACGCATAAATATATATTATGTTTTAACTGGGACGCGTATGTTTTCAATAAGTTACAGTCTGTTTAAGTCCACTGCTGAACATAGGCGTCCCACATAGATTGCCTCATAGGGGATATTTGCCATAGTTGCCATGTTTGGCAAATGGGTTAGCAACCACTATTTATTATTTTTATTAGATATTAGGAAGACGCTGCTGCCCATCTCCTGATTTGTTTCCCTCTGTCGCCTCTTACGACACCCACGGGATGATATGAGGCAGTGGATGTTCTTACTCCGGCACTTCATGGAAGTTTTCAATAAGTATATAAGAGTAACTAATGAAATCAAATATTATTTTTTTTATAGAAGAGGGGGCAAACGAGCATGCGGCTCACCTGATGTTAAGTGACTACCGTCGCCCATGATCAACCGCAACACCAGGGGAATTGCAGGTGCGTTGCCGGCCCTTTAGAAAGGAGTACGCTCTTTTCTTGAAGGTCCCCAGGTCGTATCGGTCCGGAAAAATCGCTGGTGGTAAACTATTCCACAGAGAGGTTGTACGCGAAAGAAAACTACTCTTGAAGCGTACAGTGGTGGACCGCCAAGCATCCAGATGATGTGGATGGTATCGCGACGTTTGCCGCGTAGTGCGTTCACGAAATTTGGCGGCTGGGATTAATCCGAACAATTTCTCAGAGCACTCTCCGTGGTATATGCGAAAGAAAATGCAAAGAGATGCAACATCTCTTCGCAGTGCCAGTGAATCGAGCCGATCGGAAAACACTGGCAAAAGTTTTTTAATAATTAGTCATCACAGCCCATTAAACACTTCTACTGAACACAGAACTTTCCACGTCACTAAAATTATTCATTCAGCATCCAACGACTTGCTGCATGTCTTACCAGGTCGTCACACCATCTTTTTGGGGGCAGTACTGCACTTTGCTTACCAGTACGAGGATATCATTCAAAAACCTTTATTTTTAATCAGTTTGCAGTTTTTCGTGCTATATGGCCGGCACATTGCCTATAGTTCTACGGCGGATTTCCTTATTTATAAGTTTATTACGCGGAGAAACCCCGAGAATAAACTTTTTCTAAGCTCGCTGAGCGACGGCTTCATACGGCCAGCAGTGAAGGACCACGTCTCAGATCCATAAGTCATCACTGGCAACACGCACTGGTTGTAGAATCTCGTTTTCAGGTTTTGGACTGAATAAGTATATAAGAAGAGTAAGTAATAAATCAAGTATCGCTAAAATTTTATAATAATTCATCAAGAAAGACTTTGAATAGACCACTACTCAAGACAGACCTTCCCACGTCACTAAAATCATTAATTTAGCATCCATCGACTTGCTGCATTTCTTATCGGGTCGTCCCTCCATCTTTTTGCGGGCAGTTCTGCACTTTCTTTACCCGTCCTTTCCTTTCTTTTTCACCGGTGGGTAGTTGCTTGAGCTATATAATATGGTCTGCCCATTGTGTATATTATTTTATATTAAATTAATTTAAATTGCTAATTGTTAAGGTAAGCGCTTATATACTGAGATAGCTTGAAGTAATCAAATAGAGCTTTAAGAAATAATAAAAGTAAAAAATAGGGTAATTACAAATATATAACAAGTAAAAAGATATAACGTTTTACCACTTGGCTCATAGCACGACTCTGCTGCAGCCGTATTAAATCTGTAGGATAAATGTGTCGGCTTGAGTAGGGAAGGATCACGATGCCACGCTCAGAGAGGATATCAGCGTGAATTACCAACACAATACCGCCGTGTTTCGAGTGTCAAGTGTAAAGAGCCGTGGAACTTTTTTACTGGTTACGAGGTATTCTATTTTAGTCCTTAGGGATGTAAAGCAAAGTATCTATAACTTGGTTCTTAATCGAATATAGATTTAGGTGTCTGGAATAAATAGGTTTAGAATGCGCCTCGGTATCCATTTACCATCAGGTGGACCGTGCAGTATGCACCTTGGTCGAGCCGACCCATGCTACAATTTACATTATAAAACTACACAGTGGCTCTACGACGTTTAAAATTTACGTCGAGCGCTTAGTTAGAGAGCTACCATGGCTTTTAAATTATACAAATTACTAACTACGGTATCTTTCAGTTATATTTTTAAAAGTTTCATTTTAAATGGCTGCCTCAATTAACAAGTATACTTACTTTTTTGTTTGTAATTTACTAATACCTATTAAAAAATGATGATAATTTTTTATAACCATTCAATATATTTAATATGAGGATAACCAACGTTTAGCAGTAGACTATAAAGATTTAAAAATGAATTTTTACTGGAAACGAGGCATTCCATGTTAGTCCTTATGGGTGACAACGCATCTACATTTTGTTTCTTAACACGTTCATGCACGCATACCATAATATTCAACTTATAGGCCGTGGCGCATGATTACTCCATACAAAGTTTGAGGACGTCCATACTCGTATCGCCGTATCACAAACAAAATATTGCATATGACTTGTCGGTAACGTCAGTAATCGTTGACGTTCAAGGACGCACCGGTATATTGCTAAAATTATTATCTATCAAAGGGGCAACAACGTTTAGGTACGTCTACGTTACCAGCCGTTCTGTTCCGATTTGTGGGTATTTTAGACCTTACAGATTACAAGAACGTCGTTAAACGTCAATGTCGGTACACGTTCTGCTTTCATCTCTAGACAAGATCCCTACACTATATTCAACAACGTTTAATAACGTCAACGTTGGGACACGTTCTGCTTTAATCTCTAGTCAAGATTTCTACACTATATTGAACAACGTTTAACAACGTTAACGTTGGGACACGTTCTGCTATAATCTCTAGACAAGATTTCTACACTATATTGAACAACGTTTAACAACGTCAACGTTGGGACACGTTCTGCTTTAATCTCTAGACAAGATTTCTACACTATATTGAACAACGTTAAACAACGTCAACGTTTACAGCCGTTCTGTTACTAGTTGTCAAATATTGATACCATGATAAGAAAGCAGCGTCAATGCACGTTGACGTTCATAACTGTTGTTCCACAAATATCTAGTAGAACTTAAAGTTTTGGGAAACAACGTTTAATTACTCCAACGTTACTTGACGGTCTGATCATAAATCGACTATACGAGCAAATTATCTGTCGCTCATCGTTTCCTGACGTTGACTTTGATTTATAAAAATAAAATAATAAACAGGATTTGATATGGAATAATACTCAATAATCATCAGTTTTTTGTTATATATTTTTAGAAAATCAACTATTTTTCAAAAATTACCTACATATCACATTTTGTGTCAATATCTACCCTCTTCTCGACTTAATTGAAAATAATTTAGGTGCAATTGTCCATAAATTTCTTCCAAGTTTTAGTTTAATAAAATTTACTTTTACTTCCTATCCTACGTGTGAGTAACTTTTTCAAATTTTACGCTATTATCACATATCGATCAAATAATACTATGGTAAGTTTGGTTTATCCCATAGAAGTAACGAATTATTTCTCAAAATAAACAGTTTCTCACTACTATCTTATCAATAAATTACCACTATAGCACAATAACAATCAGTCTTACACAGTTTTGGTATAACATTGGTAGCAAAAAATTATAAAAATTATAAATACTCACTTACTTTTACCTACCTATCATATGAATGAGTAACCTTTTAACATTTTACGCTACTATCACAAAATCAAATAATACTCTGGTAAGTTAGGTATTTTCTATAAAAGTAACAAATTATTTCACAAAATTAACAGTTGCCTGCTTCTATCTTATCAATAGATTACCAGTATAGCACAATAACATTCAGTCTTACACAGTTTAGCAGATTTAGTATAACAATCGTAGCAATAAATTATAAAACTTCTAAATACTCATATGCATGATACAGTTATACTTATTTGATATCACTCTCATAAAAAAGAACAAAATAGGTAAAAAAGCATTATACTTCTTTGTGCCACTCTTCCAAGCAAAGAGCACACAGTGCTGGCTTTTCAGGGCAACCTTTACATCTCAGGCAAGTCTCCCTTCTCACCTTTTTTTTCGTGCACATCTTGCATTTCAAGTACTTTGATGTTTTGTTTGAACCCTCTTGCACGGGTATTTTCTCAGGCCAGTGACCATGGACTCGTTAGCTTCCGACGTCGTCGTCAATGGTACTGACTGGAAGTGACAATAAATTAGCTCTGATTCTGTTGTCATATTTGCTGCGAGCTAAAATCACTTGCTCTGCTGTTAAATCTGCTGGTAAGTCCAACAGTCTTCGAATCAATTCCTCTCGGAAAAGCAAGAAATCACAATTGGCTTGGCAGTATTTTTTTCAAAATAAAAAATGAGTTCCAAACTGCGACATCCAACAAGTGGAACATCACTTTTTTATACCACCGGATTGATTTCCTTGGTGAGGAGTAATATGAGATCATTTGATCTGCTCTATCAACTCCGGACATGTGTTGATTGTATTCTGCCACTTCTGCGGGTTTAATTTTTCTTTGTTGAAATCTGTTTTGTATTTCTATAAGCCGAGGATGAACTGAAGTTGTTACCATAAGAACTGGTCGCTTGTCAACCCATTTTGAAACATAGACCTTATTTTTTCGTACCCACACATGTTGATTCTTCTTGAGTTTTTTCTTAATGATGTCTTTGGGATTATCTTTTCTGTTTGAACGTAAGGTACCTGTGGTGTGAGTTTTTAAGTCAACTAGCTTTTGCGAAAGTGTTACGGAATTGTAATAATTATCCATGTATAATTGATGTCCCTTCAGCAAATATGGCCTCATGAGACGAAGGACGATCTTTTCAGATTTATTGCCAGTTCGAGCAGTTGTGTCTTTTCCGGAGTACATCATTATATTTAAAACATAGCCATCAGAAGTTGTCAACTCGAAGAATTTGATTCCGTAACGTACTTTTTTGCTCTTTATATATTGTCTGAAGGCAAGGCGGCCTCTAAATAAAAGCAAAGATTCATCCAAACTTAACTGTTTGTATGGCTTATAGCACTCCATGAAGCTCTTGGTAATAGCATTAATAAATTTTTCAATTTTATCTTTTCCTTTTGAATCTAAATCTGATACATAAATACATCTCAAGATTTGCTCAAATCTTCGAGCGGACATCACATAGTGAAAAATTGGGTGATAATACAGTGGGTCGGAATACGTAAAATTTTTGCGTTTTTGAGGAATATTGATTTGACCCATAAGCAAACATAATCCAAAAAAATTTCAAGATTTCTTCCCGGTTTGTGTCCCTAAAGTTATAGCTACGTGAGTTTCGAGTAGTAGGTCTTGTTTTCTCGCATAGTGCTCGCCCGTACGTATTAGTACATGTTACAATATAGTCTACAATATTAGGATTAAGAATTTTATCAAATATTTCCATAACTGTCATAGCTGGGTTGACTTCAAACTGGACACGTGCTGAACTTTCATCAAACTCGAACGAAGGTATGTCTGTGTTCGTGTGTTCCCAATCATAATTTATCAGTGGAGGAGTGCTTGGTCTGCAATTGGTCGCTGGACTTATCTCGGGGAGTGTGTCAGGCACGGAGTTTCTTTCGGCGGCCTCTGGGTCCAGCACATGACAGATAGAAGGGTTGCGTTGTACAAATGCTTCCCGATCCAAAGCAGATGGACTGGTAGGCGCAGAACTCGTTTCGGCAGCATCTCGTTCCGGCACAGGAGAGGCGGACAAGCCACGCTCTGCAACTACCTCCAGTGCAAGTGTGCTGGCCGGAGTTGGATATCTTACAGTAGCGTTTAGTTCTGGTGGTGCAGAAGAGCTAGGTGAGCGGCACTGCGTAGTTGCGTCCCAGTCCAGGGTAGGAAGGTTGGCTGGCGCGGGAATTTCCTCAGCAGCCTCCCGATCTGCTGCAGACGAGCTAGGAGAGCGGCACTGCGTAGCTGCGTCCAGGTCCAGAGCAGGTAGGTTGGAAGGCGTGGGATTTTCCTCAGCAGCCGTTGGATCCGATACAGGAGAGCCAGGAGTGCGGCGCTGCTCAACTGCGTCCAGATCCAGGGCCGATAAGTTGGCAGGCGCGGGATTTCTTTCAGCAGCTGCTGGATCCGATGCAGGAGAGCCAAGAGAGCAGCGCTGCGCAGTTGCGTCCAGGTACAGGGCAGATAATTTGACAGGCGCGGGATTTCCCTCAACAGCCTCCCGATTCAGTGCAGGAGAGCTAGGAGAGCGCTGCTGCGCAGCTGCATCTAGGTCCAATGCAGGTAGGTTGTCATGCGCGGGATTTCCCTCAGCAGCTGCTGGATCCGGTGCAGGAGAACCAGGAGAGTGGCGCTGCGCAGCTGCGTCTAGGTGCAGCGCAGGTAGGTTGTCAGGCGCGGGATTTCTCTCAGCAGCTGCTGAATCCGGTGCAGGAGAGCCAGGATAGCGGCGCTGTGCAGCTGCATCCAGGTACAGGGCAGATACGTTGATAGGCGCGGGATTTCCCTCAACAGCCTCCCGATCCAGTGCAGGAGAGCTAGGAGAGCGGTGCTGCGCAGCTACATCCAGGTCCAAGGCAGGTAGGTTGTCATGCGCGGGATTTCCCTCAGCAGCTGCTGGATCCAGTGCAGGAGAACCAGGAGAGTGGCGCTGCGCAGATGCGTCTAGTTCCAGTGCACGTAGGTTGGCAGGCGCGGGATTAACCTCAGCAGCTGCAGCAGCATGGTCGTCTTCAGCACCTTGAATTTGTGGATTAGTATGGGAGTGACTTCCTTCGATATGTGAATAAATTGAGATATTTTCTAATACTGCAGGATCGAGTTGCACTGAAGAGCTTTCAAGATTTTCTATATTATTTAGCAATGCCTCAGAATCTAACGACATAGTGTCGGTACTCTGATCTGCACTGGCGATCTTAGGTTTTTTGTATCTTGATCCTAAAGAGGAACTCTGCCCCTTCTTTTTTCTCTTTCTACTGTCAAAAATACTCTCATCACTAGATTCTGCCGATATCGAATTTGTATCATCCTCGTTGTTATC
This sequence comes from Parnassius apollo, assembly GCA_907164705.1. Taxonomy (NCBI): domain Eukaryota; kingdom Metazoa; phylum Arthropoda; class Insecta; order Lepidoptera; family Papilionidae; genus Parnassius; species Parnassius apollo. The sequence continues at coordinate 4,454,856 of CAJQZP010001576.1, forward strand.
GCTATCACATACATCCGTGCACTCGCTAAAGCCTTCGGTTCGATCGCCAGAATCAGAGCTGCTACTTACACTGCTTTCAGAGTTGCGTTTACCATGTGACCTCGTTGCGTTGTCCTTGGAACGTTTCTTTAGTTGTTTCTTTTCACGTTGCTTTGTGTGATCACTAACAGTGCTAGTGCTGTCTGTATTATCATCATATCCTGGATCATAGTCGTTATCGGAACCATACTCTCCATCATCACTAAATGGGTCTGGTGTAGATGGCCTTGATGAAGAATCATATTGAAACAACTTCATGGAAGCATTATTACTAATTTGGCGTGATTTTTCCACCTACAACAAAAAACATAGCTATCATCTTATTCAGGACACAAAATTAGAACATATGCGTACATTTGAGATTTTTTTCAGAAAAAAACTAAAATATAACTTACGGAATGAGTTTTCCTTGATATCCCACTTGGTCCAGCTTCACATTTTTCTTTGCAACCCACTTCAATTACTTTTTTCTTAGATGGCTTCTTCTGGCCTCTTTTTCTATTTCCCATCTATAAAATTCAAAAATTGCAGCATATATACTATAATGCACTCATAACAACTATCACCATATCCTACAAAACTATAGAAAACGAAAAAATAACTTACGATTACTTTCTCAAATGCACGGCCTGCGAGGGTTTTGTAGCGTAAAACGTGGGTCACTGTACCGGCGCGCAAGCAGACTGGCAGTATGGCGACTCTAACCAAAAACGACGTTTGTCGACGTTGTTCATGTGTGTGTAGGTACCTATCAATGTGTGTGTGACTTATGTTCAAGTAAGAAAAAAACTAATGTATTGTAGCGCTAGAACTTTGAAAATTTCACACGATGCGGCGCAATGACGTAGCTACCTAAAGATTATACAGAGATTTGACGTTACTAGCCGTTGTGCTTGGAAATTAAAATTTTCTTAGGACGTGATTAGACTATGTACGTCATCGCGAAGACATCAAATTGGACGTTCTGTGACGTTGTTAGAACGAAAGTGTTAATCGCGGATCGTTTTTCACCCTTATTCTATAAAAAAAGAATTGTGTTTTATATTTAGACCATTCAACCCAAGTTTTGTACTGCTTTGCAGTTTAAAAAATGTATTGCAATAACAAAGGATAACTCACATGCATTGTGTAGATAAGTATTCTTCAGTTAAGGCAATGTTGACGCTAGATAATGTTTAGAAATGAGTTTAGCACAGCGATAGTCTAGAAAATTGACGGTAATTTCAACCAACCGTTGCGATTTTAAGAGAACTTATTATTAGCTGACTTCAAAAAAGGAAAAGGTTTTAAGTGGACCGCACCTGTATAATAATGTACCTAGCTCAATCGGTGAAGAAGTTCAGAAGTTATACGTTCACTAACATATGCACTAACAATAATTATAGTGATGTATTAGAATAGAATAAAATATTTTTTATAACATTGGATGACAAACGAACACACAGTCCATCTGATGGTATGTGGATGCTGTGGTCCTTAGACATCCGCATTTATTCTCAATTAAGAATCAAAATGCGAATGCGTTGTCACCCCTGTGGATTGAGATGGAATGCCTCGTTTCAAGTAAAAAGGGTCTCCGGTTTTCTACACTCACCATACGAATCACAGCAGCATTGCGCTGCTATTTTACGTTGCTATTCTCAGAGATCGTGGTCCTGCTCCGGCCGAGCTGACCCATTCGTGCTACAAAAACCTCTTACTCTAAAATTAAAAAAAAGTATATAAGATCTTATTTATTTTTGTATTGGATGAATATTAGGAAAGAAAGACGAATCATACGTAATTTGTATTTTAAAATATAAATAAATTAAAAATAATTTGCGTTTGCTTTTGTAACATCGTGACCTCCTAGTTTTAAAAGGTTAATGCCCTTTGCATCAACTTCATTTTTCGGAGTATGTATCGGTAAACTTAATATACTTATATCGTAATATATATATATTTTTTGCTTTTAGTATGTGGTAGGAAAATTATAATTATCTAATGGTATAAATTAAATTCAAACCCAAGCATACCACTGCAAGACTTCAAAATACTGTAAATTCGTTCTACGTAGATCGGAGCAAAAATAAATAATTAAAAGTTTTTTTTTATAGAATAAGGGTGACAAACGAGCATTCATTTACCTTGTGGTAAATGAATGCTATGGCCCATAGACATCAACATTTCCCTCGATTAAGAATCGAAATGCGGATCCGTTGTCACCCCTGAGGACTAAGATGGAATGCCTCGTGTCTAGTAAAAAAGGGTCTCCGGATCTTTACAATTACCATACGAAACACAACATTACGAAGCTGCTATTTTACGCTGGTATTTTGTCAGAGACTTGCATAACTGCAGCGTGGCTGAACCACGTAGTTGAAGGTAGCTTTCGTTAATTATGACATCTGGACGTCAAATACCTTGGTCCCCCCCGTGACCATTGTTGCTGTAAAGTGCCCGAGATGAAGGGAATTAAAAAAAGTTAAATTAAACGCGATAGAATCCATGAAATAACCTTTATTCCATTTCTTTACCTTATTCAATGTTAATTTAATGTTTGATTATTGTAATAAAAATAATTATTACAATAATTAATTAATAATTAATAAAAAACCTAAATAATTAATAAACAATAATAATTAATATTAATAATAATTATAAAGTAAATACCAATTTAATGGTCAAATATTAATAATCTACTCTTCTATAAGTGCATATTTAGTTTTCTTCCGCGTACGACCTTTCTGTGGAATAGTTTACCACCGGCGATTTATCCGGACCGATACGACTTAGGGACCTTCAAGTAAAGAGCTTACTCCTTTCTAAAGGGCCGGCAACGCACCTGCAATTCCCCTGGTGATGCGGTTGTTCACGGGCTGCGGTAGTCACTTAACATCAGGTAAACGGTAGGCTCGTTTGCCCTACTTACTATAAAAAATTAAAAAAAAATTAAGTGTCTGTTTATATTGGTATCGAAATAACTGGCTTCTATTAATAACCCCCTAAGCGGTTATCTGTCGTCTGTCGGGGCTAATCTTCGAAATGGCTGAACGAATTGTGATGGAAATTCAAGTAACCTAAGATTTGTGTGACTCTTATTTTTAGGGACTTCAACCCACAACTCTACTATTGTAATGCTTATGCATCATAGAGACCTATAATAATGCTTTTGTATCTTAGACCTTACTAACATAAGTCCCTAATATAAGATTATACATTGTGCAACAGTACTACAAGTAGACGGTCACCCGACATACCCCCATATTTATGTACACCCTTGGGTATGCATCTCCGGCAGCTCCCTTATAAAGCAAATAATATGGGGGATTTCCATTAAAGTTATTGCATCCGTAATAGATACAATAGCACCATATCTAGCCACTATTTTTAATACAAGCGTCGAAACTGGTGTGTTTCCTGATTTAATGAAACATAGTAAAGTTATACCTTTATTAAAATCTGGTAGTACATCAGACCCCGCCAATTTTTTTAACGTTAATAATCTATATTTAAACGGCAATAAAACGAAATGTATTAAATTTACAATAACAAAAGTTAATAAACCGAGTCTATTACCTCTGTTTTTCTTGGCATCACTCTCGACGTTAAGCTTCAGTGGGGTCCCCATATATCTAAACTAGCAAGCAGACTAAGCTCTGCAGCTTATGCTGTAAAAAAGATTAGAGATCTCACTAGTGTTGAAACAGCTAGATTAGTTTATTTCAGTTATTTCCATAACATAATGTCATATCGAATTTTGCTATGGGGAATGCGGCTGATTTAGAAACTAAATTCGTTTTGCAGAAGAGGGCCATAAGAGTTATTTACAACCTTAAACCGAGAGAGTCTCTTAGAGAAAAAATTAAAGAAATAAATATATTAACTCGGCCTCTCAGTATATCTATGAAAATTTGACGTATGTTCACAAAAACAAAGGTAGTTTTAGTAAAAAAGTGACATACACTCTGTAAACACTAGAAACAAACATTTGTGCTACCAATTTCTCGACTCCACAGAGTCAGTAATTCATTCTTGGGGCAATGCATACGCTATTACAACAAAGTCCTAGAAAATATACAAAGTCTCTCTATTACAAAGTTTAAATATTTAATTAAACAAAAACTGTATGGTCGCTTCCAAGCCGTTTCTAAAATAAATTTTGTAAATATTTTGTGACCCTTGACATTGTAAAATTTATTTTAAAAAAAAGTCCCGCTGGGTTTCTTGCCGGTTCTTCCCAGGACAGAGGTTTTTTTCGTACCAAAAAATTATTCTATTCTATTCTAATCTTTACACGAACACACTCAATGATTTAGGCAATTTTTGACCAATTTTGCAAATATTTTATTAACGTTACTGCGATCCGTAGATCAACTTCAGGCTTTAGATGCGTTGCCACCTCTGAGGATGGAATGCCTGACATACCGTTTAGATCGGATCAATCGTTTACCACCGACGATTTTTCCGGCCCTATATGACTAAGGGACGTTCAAGAAAAGAGCTTACTCTTTTCTGAAAAGCCGGCAGCGCACCGCAATTCCCCTGGTGTTACAGTAGTTCATAGGCGGCGATAGTCACTTACCATCAGGTGCGCCGCATGTTCGTTTGTTTTTAATATAAAAATCAACCATTTGGCGACACGAATCGCTAAGAAACTTCTTGTAAAATACAAAGATAGAACTAGTACAATAGTTTATACCAGGTAGAGCCATGCTGCAGCTATATTGTGGTTGTAACACGAATGGGTCGGCTCGACCGGGGAAGGACCACGCTCTCACAGAATATTAGCGTAAAATAGCAGCTCTATGCTGCTTTGTTTCGTATGGTGAGTGTAGAGAACTGGAGACCCTTTTAACAGGAAACGAGGCATTCAATCTTAGTCCTCAGGGATGACAACGCATCTGCGTTTTGATACTTAATCGAAGATAAATGTAGATGTCTATGGGCCACAGCATTCACTCACCATCAAGTGAACTGAGTGCTCGTTTGTCACCCTTATTCTATAAAAAAACGTATAATAGAGCCACGTGGCAACTGCTTCATGTGTAATTTTGAATCATATTACTTCATTCAACGATATTTTTGTGATAGGATGTCAGAAATATAGATATAATTACTACGAACAAAACCCGTTTCGATTTCTTGCAAACTATTTATCAGCGAGATAAAAGTAGGTGGGTGATATCTGGCGCTTGTGCTAAATGCGACTCAGTCTGGCCAATTAGGATGCGCTACCTACTCTGACGAAAATCATTACGCAATTAAGAGTATCAAAATTTGTTACAAGCAGTCTTAGTTCGTTATGAAACATTCGTATAACTAGTTATATTTTTTCGTATTTTTTTTTTAAATTAACAGCTATGTTGAAAAAATTGCAGGTTATTTAAATATTTTATCCAAGTAAGAGAAATTAAAATGCCAATCACATAGAAGAAGAGATTTTTGTTATTAGTTACGTAATTTTGTTTAATTACGAAATTAAGTCAATAATATTATCAACAATATTAAATAAATAAATTATTTTTCCATCAACAAAATTCGTATTTTTTTCTCTATCAAAGTAACTAAATTAATAATTCTGATGATGCAGCAACAGCTAATAAGAAATATTTTCTATACTTTTTCAATATTTATTATGATAATATCATGTATGTAATTCGTATGCAAATAATTTATTTCAATATTTTTCTTCGTATTATATTACAACTTTTAGGTAGAATTATAGCGACAGTTATTATCCAACCAGACGTGCGCAATCAGGTCCTTACAATATGATGTATGAAGGAAGATTATCCTAGGAGAAGCTATGTTAACGTGGTATATCCAGGCTTTGTGGCCTTTCTTATGGGAGTCCTATGTTCAGCAGTGAACTCGTGAAGGGCTGATGAAGATTGGATGATGGGGAGTTGGCATCTCCCGAGAAGGGGCCGCTAATAAGCAGCTGGCGCTGGTGGGGCAGCAGATATGGACAAAAGTGATCCTACTCATATTTTTTGACAGGCCTGTTGGTCTAGTGGTTAGTGACCCTGACTGCTATGCTGGAGGTCGTGGGTTCGATTCCCACCCAGGACAAATGTTTATGTGATGAGCACGATCATTTGTTCTGTGTCTGGGTGTAATTTATCTATAATATTTATGTATTTAGAAATATATAAGTATGTTTATCAGTTGTCTAGTACCCATAACACAAGCTGTGCTTAGCTTGGGACTAGATGGCGTTGTGTGATAGTTGTGGAATATTATTATTATTGTGGGGTATCTATATAGTTTTCTCATCTGGTTGGGTTCTGTAAATATATAATTATAAATGAAAATGAAAAAATAAATATACATAAATATCAATAACATAAAATAAATATAAATCCCGATAGAGCCTGGCGCGATCATTTTCGAGCACGGCTTCCGGCAAGTACTTGTAATACGGCAATTTCCGATCCACGAGACCGTATTTCAGAGCGAGCTCCTGGTGTAGAATTCTGGCTACTAGGTTGTGCCTGTGCAAGTACTCAGAGTTAGAAAGCGCCGAACAACCGGAGATAACATGCCTAAGTGACTCACCGGGATGGCGACAAGCTCGACAGATGTCGACGGTGCCATCCTTTAGGATGTATCTCCGATAATTGTTGGTCTTAATAACCTGATCCTGTATTGCACAGACAAAACCCTCGGTTTCCCCCGAAGAGATCACCAAAGCGTAGCCAGTGGAGGGAGGCTACTGTGGGTTACGAAAGGCTCATGTAGAGCCTTGTAGAACCTCCCGTGGAGCTCCTTCTCCTTCCATACGGTCTCCCGGTCGGAAATGCTCTGCACTGCCGGGTCTTGCCATTGCTCGTTGGCTAAGGATAGAGGGGTAAGCCCTTTATCACTAGAAATGACGTCATTATAGAATGGATCATCCGATCTCGCCAAGAAGTACTGACGGAGACTGCACACTTCGCGATTATGCATGGTGAGCGCGCTCAGAAAGCCACGCCCACCATACTTTCGCGGCAAGTACAGCCTCATTACCGACGATCTCGGATGATGCATCCTATGGGACGTCATGGTAGTGCTGACTTTTCTATCCAGGGCGTTAAGCTCAGTCTGAGTCCACCTGAGTATGCCAAAGGTATACATGAGGACAGGCATGACCCAGCCGTTATATGCATGTGTCTTATTCACACCGGACAAAAGGCTGTTAAGCACTTTGGTCAAGCGTGCATAAAACACGTCGCAAACTGACTGTTTCATACCAGCCTCATCGATACCGATGTTCTGTGACATCCCCAGGTATCGGTATGTTTCAGCCTCGGAAAGGGTCCTTAAGTTGACGGGCATAGACAAGTCTATGCCCTCAGAGTTAGCTATTATTAGTTATTATTATTATTATTATTATTCCTGGCCGTGTGTGGCGAAGGTGAATAATGACACCGTTGCGCATTAAAATAGGGAACAGGTGAAAGAAAACTCAGAAAAACGTTGAACTTTTGTAAAAAGTTGATAATATCCCACCAAAAATATAAATGTGAAAAGGCTTAGTTACCGAATTAAAGACGTTTGGGGCTTTGGCAATAAAAGAGTTGAGATCTGAACAGGCGCCAAGCTCCGTAGCAGTATCAAGATCGTCGCGCATTCATACAGATCCTAAGATTTAAGCAAGTTCGGTGCTTTGCCTCCTTTACTCATTTATGTTTTTATTTCAAACTGGATGAGTGATAACTGAAGTCTGCTTTTATATATATTTATAAATAATTTATTTCAACATGATTCACTAAAGATTGTTTAACAAGCAAAACCACTCCTAATCTTCGAGATAACCTATCAATTATCATCTAGTGCGACAAATAGGAATTTTTTGGGAAAAGTTCATTGTAAGAACTTTGTATTAGATAAAAAAGATATAAAGAATAATTTTGAATTTAAAAAAGTCTTTTTTGTAGGATGTTTACGTGTTGACTAATTAATAATGAATGCGTTCGATTTAATTATACGCATGTTTTGATAATATGACTTTTGTCAATTACCACGCTCACGACTTGCAGGGTAAGTCCGGGGGAGAGTAAGTAAGAGATGGCTACTTAAAAAAATCATAGATTCACTGACTAAAGTACACTACTTTCTCGTTAGTACAATTCGTGCAGTGAGTGTGAACATTTCGCTAGAACTCCGGCGAAAAAAACAATAAGAAAGTAAAATGTACCTATATTGATTTGTATGGAGCTTAAAGTTTTCAAAAGGTTTGCGTTACACAGTTTTAGTAATAAGGAATCATACAAAATAAGTATTTTTTTAAGTTAAATGTTCACTTTATGAACCAAACTTTAATATATAACCTGCAAATAGCGCGTGGAATGTTTAATTATTTTACAAATAATGTGTGGCCACCTATCTCGGATAGGAGATGGCCATACATGGACGGTATGAGACGGTCATACATAAATAATGTCTAATATTAAAAGTTATATAATAACTTGCAATATTTTCTTTATTCATGGTTATTTATGCTAATTATATTTTAGTAATAAATTGTAGTGTTTTATTTTTAGATCTCAATTTAAAACTTAAGAAAAGCAGTCAGATGGATAGGATAGAAACTGGATTGAAGAATCATTTAAGGCAACCATGGATGCTGTTTGAAGGTAAAATGACTATCTACATAGCTTATTTATGGTGTATAGAAAGACAATACAATTAAAATAATGAAAAAGATCACAAATCACAAAGTGAGAAGAAACTCGCTACTACTATGTAACAAAATAATTAAGTTATCTGAAAGCAGTGATGAGGGGGGAGAACCAATATTATGTGACTTGTCTGATTAAGAAGGTGGAAACAGAGAAGTTGATAACTGTGTAGGCAGTGGAGAACATTATTATGAAAGGCATCTTATCAAATACTGGCTGCAATGCGTTTATGACAATTGTGGCTCCATAAAAATTGAACCAAGTTTGATGATAAGCGTTCATTACGTGGACAGAAAAGAAGAATAAGCTAAGACTCAAAAACCTATAGGAAATGTGGATGAAATGCTGATTAATAAACTGGCAATCTATCCCTTGCTACTATGGCCATCTCTACCGGGCACTCCGGGAGAGATGGCAAATCGTAATTTGGAAAAAAAGTAAATCATGAGACTGATTATGTTGAAGTTCAATAATTTTATGTGATATTCTAAGAGTTTAATGTCGAAAGTTTAATTAAAACTTGATTATAGTTAATTAATCTATGTTGTTTTAATTTTACTGACTTCTTAAAAACTATGGCCAACTCCCCCGGACTTACCCTACTTATCCCCATAGCTACATACTTTAATTCTTTAATATTTAACTTAATATTTTTTTATACTTTATGTTTTGTTAGACATACGTATATTTAAAACAATTTCAATCAAATTGAAGAGAAGTTTGCAATTCTTGGATTTCCTAGTAGTTTTTGGCTGATAAAAATGTACATACATGTACATTCACTAAAGGAATCCTATCCTTTTTTATAGGATAGGGTGACAAACGAGCACACAGTCCACCTGAAGGTAAGTGATTGCTGCGGCCCATAGACATCTATCTACATCTATCCCCAATTTCGAATCAAAATGCAGATGCGTTGTCACCCGTGGGGACGAACATAGAACGCCTCGTTTCCAGTAAAAATGCTACCCGGTTCTCTACATTCACCATACGAAACACAGCAGTATTAAGCTACTATTTTACGCTGGTATTCTTTGAGAGCGTCGAGCCGACGTTGGTGCTACAAATATACTACTAATATAACTGCAGCATGGCTCTACCACGTATGATTTCCTGGTAAATTTTGTCTGAATAAAATATAAATACATGCGGTAGGTTTCCTTTTGTGCCTGGGTGTCTCCTGTATCACGCTTTTACCTATTTCTGGCGCTCTACTGTATTCTGGTGTGAATGTTTAGAGATCCAGTTAAAATATAGGTTGTGAGACATTCCATCTTAGCCCTCAGAGTCATAACGCACATGGAGCTTCCTTTGTTTTAAGTTAGTTGCAGGTGTCCATTAACTGCAATACTCATCATCATGGGAGCTGTAATATGCTGTCATTTCAGGTTTATAAAAAATTTGATTAAACAAATTGGCCCGGTAGATAATGATAGTGTTAAGATTTAAAACATATACATCAGTTTTAAATAAACGTTTTATATTTTTCTACGTTATCTTATATTATATTCTTCTACTAGACTTAGGATTAGTAGGGTACAATCATGTACATATAACAGAGATGCGGGACAGCTTATCTTATGAGACACTTTTGATGGGATAGAAAGCTTAAGATATAATAATAAAGTAAGATTCAGCTACAGTGTCCTAGATATGAACACAAACGTTAAGCCAATATCATCCTGAACGGACTAGCGGAAAAATGGAACTCACCAATTTTGGGGCGTTGGATACAATTGTACGTAGTAAAATGCTTACCATAACTTTGATAATTTTAATTGTTAATTTCAATTCAATAATACATTGCCAAAACATTCACGCCTCACCCAGAGGGATTGGCAGAACTTCGGACTTCCATTTAGTGCGATCCTGACACGCCCATTTCAATTTCAACGTTCAAAATTCAATGTAAAAATTAATTTAATTTTAATGTGACTACTAACGTTGGGTTAAAAGTCTTAAGTATATAAGTTACTAAAAATATGGATTTCTTATCTGAAATAAATCAATTTCTGTGTTAATCAAAAAATATTAGTTTCAGTAGAATTCAGAACCACGCTGCATCTTTTAAGTAGAGCGTTGTTTGTATGAATTTGCAAGTATAGTACTATATTTTTCAAATCCATTTTTATTCAAAAGTATAAAGCACCAAAATATTTTAGCTAAATATATATTCTATAATGTGTTTTTTAGCTTCAATGTTACCAGTGTTTCCTTGTTTCGTATCGCGGTAGCCAGTGATATGCAAACCGCACGTTTTCCCGAACCGCATCTGTTTGATAACAGATTATTCACGTGGGACCGACAGCAGTAGCAGGTACACGTTAGATGTTACATGTGTTACATGTTACAGTAACATGTTAAATTTATGACAATAGCAGCAAAATTACTGGAAATAACAATTACGCGGGAAAGTCATTATGTATTAATATACTTCAGCATATAATTTTTTTATGAAGAAAGAGTTTGTCAAGGGAATAAGTGATGTGAGCGTTTTGTTATAACACTGGCATGGTATTTTCTATAATTGCTACTATTAAATAATTAATAACTATTTTTCCTTTGACCAGTAATTTATTTCTTCTATGTGGTTATTAATTGTATTAATATTTCTAATATTATTGGAAGGCAGGTTTTAAATATATTTGCGCATGTGAAACAAGCCGTGGTAGCTCAGATGGTTAACGCTCGCTGTAAATATAACAGAACGCGAGTAACCTGGATTCGATCCCCGCCGGCACTAATGAAATTGTTTATTGCAATTTTAAGTGCTGATATACCACGTGCTCGATCGGCGAACGAAAACATCGTGAGGAAACCTGCATGTCTGAGGAATAAGAATAAAATATTTCGAAGACACGTGAAGTTCGCCAACACGCATTGGGGCAGCGCGGCGGACACTTTCTTGCCCTAAAACCCTCTCAGAAATGAGGGGAGGCCTGTGCCCAGCAGTGGGACGTATATAGGCTGTAACTTTAACTTTACTTTATGTGAAACAAGTGTGCGTTATTAAATTGTCGTCTAACTCTATAAATTAATGTGATGCGCCGTCGTAGCTCAGGGACTAAGAACTCGCTTTAAATTTCTAAGTACGCGAGTAACCCTGATTCGAACACCGCTGTCAATGAAATTGTTAATTGAAATTTTAAGTGCAAATTAACCACGTGCTCAGCGATGAAGGAAATCATCTTGAGGAAACCTATATCTGAGAAATAAGAAAAAATATTTCGAAGACATGTGAAGTTCGCCAACACGGAAATTTTCTTGCCCTTAAGCCCTCTAAGAAATTAAAAGAGACTCTGTGTACAGCAGTGGGACGTATATAGGCTGTAACTTTACTTTTTAAAATGCATAATATGTATTTCTTTGAAGTAAGAAAGAGACATTTCGCTTGAAGATTTTTTTCCAAATCCACAACCGTTTCGAAATGAAGTTCCTCTGACAGGAGCAGTTACGACGAAATATCCTTGAAAGGTAACATCATTTTTTTATTTTTTTCAGACGAAGATGCAGATTCGATTACACGATCTACGCAAAGGCTTGGGTTATACAAATAATTACGAAAAATATATTTACGTAAACGGTGTTAAAAAACTTTGAAATTTACTGGAATGTTTCTCGATTAAAACGGGCTAGTCGAAACGAATGAAATGTTAAAGCCCAATGGAGTCTTCTCTAGTATCTCAAAAATGGTAATATCGAATAAAACTAAATTTACGGATTCTATCGCGTTAATTTAACTGATTTTACTTATTTTTAATTACCGTCGTTTCGGGTGCTTTACAGCAACCATGGTCACGGGGGGGGGGTACTGAGATGTTTGACGTCCAATGTCATTGTTAGCCCGGCTACCTTCAGTTTTTAAATATTAATTTTTGGTCCGATTTACGCAAAACGAACTTACAGTATCTTGAAGTCTTGCAGTGGTATGCTTGGGTTTGGGTTTAATTTTGTTAATTATAGGAATCTAAGCAGATGGCAGCACCCAACCATCTTCTCTATTGAAATTAGGATGTTTTTTAATTTCAATAGCCTCGCGTATCATCCTTGGTAGGAATCGGTGTTCTTTTGCGAGGATTTGTGGTTTATCAAATCTGATGTAATGGTGGGGACGATCTTGAACATGTTCACAGACTGCAGACTTCCCGGAGCGTCGGTGCTTCACGTTAGCTATATGTTCTTTCACGCGGGTTTTTATGGATCTTTTTGTTTGACCTATGTAAGAGAGACCACATTCACAATCTAACTTGTACACTCCTGCATCTTGTAGAGGGATATTACACTTGACGGATGGTAAAAATTAACTAATCTTCTTCGGCGGCTTGTAGTATGTTTTAATGGAAGCTCACTTCAAGATGTAGCCAACCTTGTCTGTGACTCCTCTGACATATGGTAGTACAGCAGGCACACGCTCGACTGTGGCCGGCTTCACTCGGTCACTGTGACGTAGGCGCGGGATCCGAAGCTTGTTGTCTTGCAACACTTGCTTGACATGCTGCAGCTCGGCGGCCAGATGTTTTTTGTCACAGATCCCTCGTGCTCTCTGAAACAAAGATTTACCCACGGTAGCTAACTGTGAAGGATGATGGTGAGATTCACCATTTAAATATCGATTGGTATGGGTCTTTTTTCTATACACAGTGTGACCAATAGTGTTATCAGGATTTCGAATGACTAAAACATCTAGGAAAGCTAAAGAATTATTTGCCTCTAACTCCATTGTGAATTGTATTTTAGAGTTTATAGAGTTAAGGTGGTTTAAAAATGCAGTCACAGTGACCGAGTGAAGCCGGCCACAGTCGAGCGTGTGCCTGCTATACTACCATATGTTAGAGGTGTCACAGACAAGATTGGCTACATCTTGAAGCGAGCTTCTATTAGAACATTCTACAAGCCGCTGAAGAAGATTAGTCAGTTCTTACCATCCGTCAAGTGTCATATTCCTCTACAAGATGCAGGAGTGTACAAGCTTGATTGTGATTGTGGTCTCTCATATATAGGGCAAACAAAGAGATCAATTAGAACCCGCGTAAAAGAACACATAGCTGACGTGAAGCATCAACGTTTCGGGAAGTCTGCAGTTTGCGATCATATTCTAGATGGCTCCAACCATTACATCAGATTTGATAGACCACAAATCCTCGCGAAAGAACATCGATTCCTACCAAGGATGATACGTGAGGCTATTGAAATTAAAAAAATATCCGAATTTCAATACAGAAGGATGCTGGGAACTACCACCTGCTTGGGATCCTATAATTAATAAAATTAAAACTAAACCCAAGCATACCACTGCAAGACTTCAAAATACAGTTAGTTCATTCTGCGTAGATCGGACAAAAGACAATAATTAAAAAGCTGAAGGTACTCCGGGTTAACTTTGACATCGGGACGTCAGTCACCTCAGTCCCCAGTGACCATGGGTGCTGGAAAGCACCCGAAACGTCGGGTATTAAAATTAATATAAATAAAACGCGATAAAATCCGTAAAAGTAGTTTTATCATTAAGTTTCGCTAAATATAGAAATCATTATGGGTTTTCGTTATTTGTGTTATGCATGTTGACGGTACGGACTCGATGAGCCGCCATATATAATCCCATTCTTTATCCGTACGGGCAATACATATTGTATTCACTTAATATCTGATTATTTTTATTATTTACGGGAACACAATGCACAGATTAAACCGATTTTTCGTTAAGTATTTTAATTATAAGCTGAAGGCACTCTGGATTACTATACCATCAAGAAGTCAACCACCTTAGACCATGTGACCATGGGGTGCTGCAAAGCACTCAAAATTTCTTTAAATGCTGCTGTGTTCCGTAAAAAACCTTTCCCTGGAAACGATGCATTCCATCTTAGTCCTCACCGGTGACAACGTATTTGCATTTTATTCTTAATCGAGGATAAATGTAGATGACTATGGGCCGCAGTATCCAGTTACCATCAGGTGGACAGTGTGCCCGTTTATCACTCTATAATAAAAAAACGTATTAAAATCCGCAAAGGTAGTTATACATTCCATAATTATTTGTTTACTTTAATAAAACAATTAATTTGTTTTAATTTTTAAAAGTCAACATTAACGCGGAACAATTACAGCAAGACCATATTTTGCTGCAAACTAAAGTACAAAAGTAATGGGAGATAAGCGTAGAATTCAGATAAGGCCACGCTACACTTATGAAATGTTTTAAATTAATAATTATAGTCTCCATATTGCGACGTGGAGTGTGCTTTACTATTTATCATAGAATATTTACATTCTAGAAGAGCCTTTTGAAACGGCACGTCAGAACGGACTGATATATGTACCCAATACGTGTTCTTAATGTGCCATGTTGTACAAACTTGAGTAATAATATTAGGAAAATAATATAATTCATATTACTTAAACTTATAGTGATGGTGTACAAATATCCACTACCATATTCATGGGTGACACAAGAGGCGACAGAGAGAAACTAAACCAAAAATAGGCAGCAGTATCGTCCATCTCTTGTTAAGCATGACAACTATGAAAAAGCCCCAAACATTGCCTCATTAGGGGGATCCACCCGGCAGGCCCATGTTCTGCAGTGAACTTTTTATAGGCTTTAAATGCTTTAAATGTTAAATAACAGGGCGATGTAATGAAACAAGCAGCTATATGTACTTTATGAATTTTTTTAACGCCCAGACACATTCACATTCAGCTATCATTTATAAAGAGGAAGTATCATTAAGGGGAAATATAATGTCAAATGGCTTAGCAAGATCCTTCGTTATGCCGAAAATATTGCAGCATTAATTTTGAAATAAATATATGGTAAAGTTGAGGATTAATGTTAATGATTATGTTAGACGAAAACACGATTTCGTAAAATTTTCTCGATAGAAAAAAAATCCAAAGTTACCTCCAAAATAAACAATAAACCGCTGTTATTCATAAAATACTTTAAATAAGATCATGAAACTTTGCATACTAACTGAACTAACTATAAAGCAGTGCTTATGTTATCTTTTTTTTAAATACCATTATTTTCACTGTAAAAAGAAATTACTAAACTATCGGCGTCTTGAGCTTGATTCCTGTCGCCCGTTAGTATCGCTTAGGCTTTTGAAGGGAGAAGTTGTGTCGCTTACGATCAGAATATACATTACGCAACAGTACGACGTAAAATTAAAATGGGAAATAACCGTGATAAAAATAAGAAGCGGCTGGCTTGTCGTTAAGAAACAGGCATAAATATGATAAACCTAATGAAATAAGTGTCTAAGGACCTTTCTACTTACAGTATTAGTGATTACAAACATATCGGTACATAGCATACGACGCGCGGGGAAGTGGGGGCGAAATTAGAATTTGAGCTGACTTACTCTATCCTCTTAATAAGTTAATATTAGGGAAATCACTCTAAACTTTGTTTCACAATCTAAACACCCTAATTGCTTTGTATTACACTATAGTATACTAAGTAGGTACCCCAGTAATACAGTTTTATCAATGAGTTGGGGAGTTGGCACTCTTTAACGTGGTAGAAACATGCTGCAGCTATATTAATTGTATAGTTGTAGCACGAATGGGTCGGCTCGACCGGGGAAGGACCACGCTCTCACAAAATACTAGCGTAAAATAGTAGCTAAATGCTACTGTGTTTCGTATGGTGAGTATAGAGAACCGGAGACCCTTGTTACTGGAAACGAGCATTCTAGTTTGTCCTCAGGGGTAACAATCTGCATTTTTATTTTTAATTGACGATAGATGTAGATGTCTATCTGCCACAGAATTCACTTACCATCACGTGGACTGTGTGTGTCACCCTTACTCTATAAAAAAGCAAAGAAAATTGCAGTTTTGTCCAATGAAAGAAAACACATACTTTTTGTACGTAGGGTTAAAAATGCTTCATATAGTTCTATAGCCACATCTAGGAAACGGCACCTATATCTCTGTATGTTCATTGCCGCGTTAAGTAGTGCCAAGGTTTGAGCGGAGTTGCATTAATGCAAATGTTTTTAACTCATCTCAACGCTGCTTTATGAAACTTATTAAAATTTCTTGAATGTCATATACAGACGAACGTTGCATTGTTTCTTGACCTCTTTGTATGTTAAAATATATTACTTAACCTCCTATCATATTTCTTTATGTAAAGTTAAGCATTTAGGTCTGTTCATATAATTATTTATTTAAAAAATTATATTTATATATTAACTATACATAATATTGTATTTATGTATTGCCTTTAGACTGCGGTTACTGACCTGCCTATCAAGTATGGCAAATGTGGTAAATATGACCCTTATGAGGTAATCTATGGAGTCCTAAGTTTAGCAATGGACTTGAATGAATGAATGAATGAAATATGGACTTTATAAATTATTGATTCAATGAGGGCTAATAATCTTACAATCACCAGATGTCACTAGTTGACACTGAGGAAGTTTTTTGTTACACAATGTCATTTAATTGATAATTTAGTCTTTAATAAAAGTTTATCAGTTTCTAGAGTATTATATTAATACACAAAACAATGCCTCTGTGGTTTGTTCCTGATTTTTTTTGCACATTATTAACAATCTTTTTGTTATTTTTATTTTTATGAATATCTGGGATTCGGTTTATTTATTTTTAATCTAATTAATATAAAATATAACTAATGAACAGAACGAAACAATAACCTTTACAATTTTCGAACAAATTAACTTCCCCGCTACGAAATCTTTCAAATATCACCTCATTTTAAATGGCTCAACAAGGGCGACTTGTGGCATAAAAAGTCGTGGATGCCCTCATTGGAAGGTAATTATTTATAGTTTATCATACATACATAGTCATTTATTAATAAATTATTAATTAAAGTTTAATAAACTCTTGATCTTTAGGGTTAACAATACACCAGTTGGTTTCAACTGGAGTGACATTTTTTAAATTATTATAAGCTGGCATATAAAAAAAAGCTGGTAATGATTACTCTTAATAGTAAGTGGGACCTCATGGTAAGTTTTTTTATAGAATAGGGGTTACAAACGAGCACACAGTCCACCTGATGGTAAGTGGATGCTGTGGCCCATAGACATCTACATTTAACCTCGATTAAGAATCAAAATGCAGAAACGTTGTTACCCCTGACGACTAGGATTGAATACCTCGATTCCAGTAAAACGGAACTCCGGTTCTCTACACTCACCATAAGAAACACAGCAGCATTAAGCTGCTATTTTACGCTGGTATTCTGTGAGAGTGTGGTATTACCCCTGTCGAGCCGACCCATTGGCTACTACCATAATGTGGCTGCAGCGTGGCTCTACCGTGTAAGTGTAGGTATATGTTGCTAAAGTTTGTAATACGCTCGGACCGCATATAAAAAGATATTATATAAAAGGATATCATATAAAAACGTATTCACTTTTGTTTTGGGGATACAAAAGACAGACGCTGCTAAATTATTCCATACGGAAAAGGAGAGGAATAAATTCGCAGCATTAATCGATGTTGTTCTACGTTTCAATCTGAAATTGAATATAAATTCAACTTCAAAGTAATTACATGATCGATTTATTACTTTAATAACAAATGATGATTTCTATTAAATACAAATAGGGACACTATTGCCATGGTAGCTCAGATGGTTAACGCTCGCTGTAAATATAGAACGCGAGTAACCCGGGTTCGATCCCAGCCGGCACCAATGAAATTGTTAATTGCAATTTTAAGTGCTGATTTACCACGTGAAGGAAAACATCGTGAGGAAACCTGCATGTCTGAGGAATAAGAAAAAAAATTTGTCGAAGACATGTGAAGTTCACCGACACGCATTGGGGCAGCGCGGCGGACAATTCCTTGCCCTAAAACCCTCTCAGAAATGAGGGGAGGCCTGTGCCTAGCAGTGGTATGTATATAGGCTGTAACTTTACTATTTTTATGCCCCTATTTGGACTCAGATAAAGTGCCGGATAGGATATCTAGTTTCACTTTTTTGGCGTACCCCGGCAGGTGCTACTGTGGCGAAGATACTCGAACATACATATTGATGGAGGTGATAATTTTGCAAACCGAAACACGGATGGGGCGAGCACGGCGGGGCGCGAAAGCGGCGGATGGCTGCGCGTACGCATCCCGCGCGCGACGCATGCGTAATAGCCTGTCAAACTTTTCTCCAGAGGAATTTTCGATCAGTCATCTTTAGCCCGGCCTGTGACGTGCGGGCTATTGTTGTGGTTATAATTCGCATTAGTCACTTAGCATGCACACATGACGCTTTCGAAGTATTCAACATAGAGTACCTTACGGCTTAATAGAGTACGTCACATATAGGTTATTACATTGTCTGTCATGTAATAGTTGTCATGTATATTTTATACGCAGTTGTGGCGTTGAATTATGTGAAAGCCGAAACTTTATATTAGCGCAAAAGTAATAATTAAATTCATAAATAATAATTAAAAAGCTTAAGGTACTTCGGGTTAACACTGACACCTGGACGTCAGTTATCTCAGTTCCCCGTATCCGCTGGAAAGCACTCGAAACGTCGGGAATTAAAATTATATAAATTAAACGCGATTACATCCGTATGCGTAGGTATATGGATGTGGAGAAGGCTAGAGAGGTACGTCAGGATCGTGCTAAATGGAAGTCTGTAGTCTCGAGTGCTTATGTATGTATTATGATTAAAACCCTAAAAGTAGTTTTAATCAATTAGCTCAAATGGTTGAAAAGGAATCGTAAGGAGAGATCCTCTGAGTATTCCCACCGGATGTGTTTTATTAATTTTCTGAAGAAAAAAAGGGTAACTCAACACTAGGCTTTCCTCCTGTATCGTTAAGTTGTTTCACATAAATTCTGTTTTGTATTTAGTAAAATTATTTTCCAGCCTAGAAATCCATCTGAGTAAGTACCAACTACAGTTACCTATTTCTGCTGTTAAATTGTTAGTACTTTTGTACTGCACTTGCACTGCTGTGTCCCAGTCTGAAGGATATAGAGAGCCAGTATGGTAACAGGCTGTGAGGCATTCCATCTCAGTCCTTAGAGATGACAACGCATCTGAAACCTTCTTCGTTTAAACCAGGCTGCATGTTTGCATGGACTGAAGTAGCCACTTACCATCAGGTGGATCGCATGTTCCGTTTGTCACATCAATTTTATTAAAAAAATACATAAAGTGCTCATAGACAAGTATTTTTTTTTATTGTTGAAAAATTTAGATCCAGTACGATTGTTTTTTTTTGGATATACAAATACTTGTTCCGTGCGGGGTTCGAACCCGCGGTTCGCAGCGTCACAACTAAGCGTACACATAGCAATAGCGCTTCTGAGCTGTTTTAATTCTTGTGGTAAGTTATAATAAGTATTTCATATCAATCCCCATATAGGTGTCTCCTATGAAATGAAGACTCGTTTATCATCCCAGAAACTAAAATAAAGTTACAGTCTTTATTCATCCCACTGGGTACAGGACTTCAGTGAAGCTTTCAGCGTATTCAACGAATAGAGACCCGACTCGTCAACGACCATGCTCTTTCTTTATTCAGGCGTTGCGAGACATGATACATTTTTATCTCACGGGGAGTGCTCTTAGTTTGTTTAGATTAATTCCAGTCGTCATGCTTCCCATCGAATATTGCGACAAAAATCTCTATATCATCTACACCATCTGGATCGGTGCGCAACCATTATTCGATTTTCCAGAAGTTTTCTTCCTGACACGACTATTTTGTGAAATCTGCTATTACCAATGATCTTCCCGACTGATCTGGCTTAGGTATCTTCAAGTACAAAGCCTAATTCTTTTTAAAAGGTAACCAATAAGCTCTCGGGTGTTGCAGTTTTTCATCTGCGGCGGTAGTCACTACCAACAGATGAGTCGCTGCCCCCTCTATTATAAAGAAAACCTTTAAAATGCCTTCCTTAATTTCAGCTCTGAGCTGAAAAACTTTGGAACACAGGTTGTGGGCCTGCTGATACTGATTACGATGACTTAATAAGAAGCTAAATTTGTAATGATTTCTTATATTTACGCTTACGGATTTTATCGCGTAAATTAACTTATTTTATATTCCCGCCGTTTCGAGCATTTTTTACAGCACCCATAATCATGGAGGGGACTGAGGACTGACTCGACGTCATAATGTCATAGTTAACCACGGCTACCACTAGATTAAAATTATCAATTTTAGTACCGATCTTGAAGTCTTGCAGTTGTATGCTTGTGTAGGAATTTAATTTTATTAGTTATAGGATCCCAAGCAGATGGTAGCACCCAGCCATCTTCTCTATTGAAATTAGGATGTTTTTTTTGATTTCAACAGCCTCGCGAATCATCTATGGAAGGAATCGGTGTCCTTTAACGAGGATTTGTGGTCTAAAAATCTAATGTAGTGACGGGGGCGATCCTGTACGTGGTCACTAATACTCCAGGAAGTCTGCAGTCTGTGAATGCTTAGGATCTTATAGTTAATAAAATTAAATTCTAACCCAAGCCACAGCGGTGACACTCCCTGTACGTGAGAGCTTAAGCGCTGGTGACCTTGAGTCGAAGCGTGTAACGCTAGGGTTGATATCCAACCGAAATGGAATATTATAGACTTGTGCCAAAGAAGATACATAGTAGGTATGTGTTATATATTATGTAAACTTATGTATTTGGGTAGTGAAAGATACGTTCAATTTTAAATCAACTTTTATTAAATGAGGAATATTAAAACTTCCGACAAAACCAAATATGCACGACAGTTAATGGTAATCTTAAAGAATTAACCAACACTTATTTCAGTACGCAATAATCAGTATTACCTACTATCCTTTAAAAATAATTTATTTACATATATTTTTGAATTTTTTGATTAATTTTTAATTTTCATTATTATTTCTAACAATTGCAAAAATTCGTAGCATGTATATTTTTTTTAGAAAATCCAAAGGTATGCAGGTTTCCTGGGACATGGCGGCCAACAAATTGTTCCCTATGTGTTGAGGAGATAAGTCATATCTATTTTTAAAGAAATAATCCATAAATACAAAAATGAACAAATACAAAAACTCTTTATAGATATCTAAAATTTCTTGATTCTAGTGGTATTTTTAATAGTGTATATTTCAGTTAATGTAATATAATAAAATTATTGGCGAAATATTAGTTTTATTGCCATGGTATTTCCCCATAATTCTTGTTAAGATCATATCGACTTTCATTAAAATGAGTTCACATAATTTTAGGTATCATAAAACATTATTAAAAATTAAACTAACAAAACAAGGGCCCTTGTTTTGTGCAGTGGAATTTATTTTAATTCTAATCACTTAAAATCACTTTCAGTAATACTTATACATATACTATAATATCATTTATTTAATAACAACATTAATATTTATCAAAGCAAATAAACCTAGCATACACGGCTATAAAAACTAATAACGTTACTTGGTAACATAAACTTAATATCTACATGAATAGAATAGTAATATGTGTTTTTTTAGTAAACTGGATAATATATTAAGCTCCGTTACTAATAACAGCAACTATAAATTTATTATATGCGGTGACTTCAATATTGATGTGCTCAAAAATGATAAAATATCCAGAGATTTTAAACAGCTATTATCTAAATATAATACAAAATGCCAATTTCATGAACCCATTAGACCTCGCAGTAAAACATGTATAGACAATATGTTACATAATATTCGTAGTGCAAAAGGAGAAGTCATAGAATTGACAATTTCCGATCACTCTGCTCAAACCCTTAAGATACCTATCAAAAAAACATGTCGGCTAAAATACTGGTATACTTACCACCGAGATTTTTCTCTCGATAATATAAGGAAGTTTATGAACTGCATCAAAAGTCTAAGTTTCAGTGAAGCATATGAGACAAGTTGTCCAAATAAAGCTTTCAACTCATTTCATGACCTTTTCACACTTTTTTACAACTTATGTTTTCCAGAAATCAAAATAAAAATCTCTACTTTAAACAAACCGAAATGGATTTCAAAGGGCATTAAATTATGTAGTAAAAAAACGTTGTAAGCTCCTGTGGAAATATCGACTATCTCCGTCACCAACAAATAAATTAATATTTACTAACTATAGTAGAAGGTACAAGAGAATAATTAGTCTTACTCAAAAGGCACAGAATGACTATTATATAGCTCAGTCAAAAAATAAATCCCAAGCAACGTGGAAGATAATTAATAAGTATAATAGCAGCCTTCCTAAGGAACAGATTAACAGTATATTAAGTAACGATAAAGAGGTAACTGAACCGACAGAAATTGCGAACGCCTTTAACGACTTTTTTACAAACTCATTGGAAACAGTCGATAAGGACAAGCCCGAACCTACTTCTATTCCACATAGTCAACGTAACTCAATTTTTTTGACCCCAATAGTACCCTTAGATGTTGTTAAATCTATTAATTTATTAAAAAATACTAATAGTGTAGGTTTTGACAATGTTTCCACTAAGATTATTAAAACAGTAGGGAATATAATAGCTCACATCTTGTGCTACATTATAAATTTATGTTTAGAACAGGGAATATTTCCAGATATATTGAAATTGGCAATTACTATCCCAATATTCAAAAAAGGATGACAACAAGCTGTTAAAAAACTATCGTCCTATTTCACTAATTTCAATATTTTCAAAGTTAATAGAACACATTATATATAAAAAAATAAACGATTACTTTGAAACCAATAATCTATTTTCGAAGCATCAATACGGCTTTCGAAAAGATAAATCCATTAGTATGGCTATATACGAGTTTTTGGAAAGAGTCGTAAAAAACGTTAACAACCGGAAGCCTACACTAGCACTATTTATGGATATGACCAAAGCATTTGACAACATTAATCATAAAACATTACTTAACAAACTAGAAAGGTATGGTATAAGAGGTTGCCTCTTATACCATACCTTTCTAGCTTAGCCCTTAAGCTAATCGAATGTTACTTAAGTAATAGAAGACAAATTACACATATAACCAAAATTGACTCTAAGACCGGTGAAAATAAAATATACAGATCGAAAGAGCGTCAAGTAAACTATGGAGTACCACAGGGAAGTGTACTGGGCCCTCTCCTTTTTATTATCTATATAAATGATTTTCCTAATGTAATCAACCATCATATGACTATTTTTGCTGACGATAGTACTGTTTTATTTACTTATGATAATGATAATAATATAAATATTGACATTAATAATACATTGACATCTTTATTCAAATGGCTGACATTAAATAACCTAACAATTAATTTGACAAAAACACATGTAATAAACTTTAAACAAAGAAATAATTATCCTTTAAATTTTGACATTAACTACTCTGGGAATTCAATTAAAGAGGTAGACACTACAAAATTTTTGGGTTTGACTATAGATAATAAGCTGACATGGAAACCTCATATTAATAATCTAATTAAAAAACTAAACCAATTCTCTTATGCCCTTTATAAACTAAGGAAGGTTTCCAGTGTTAAAACTCTTCTAACAGCCTATCACGGATATGTTGCATCAAACTTAAGGTATGGAATAATATTTTGGGCCAACACAACTGAAAAACAAAGTGTCCTCAAAGCGCAAAAAAAAGTGTGTTAGATCGATGTTCGGTCTAAATCAGGATGATTCATGTGAACCGTACTTTCGCAAATATAAAATTCTGACTCTACCGTGTATGTATATATATGAGGTTGCAAACTTTGTTCGAAATAACCCAATTTATTTTGAAATGAATACTGCCGGAAGTCGTCGTGAAGGAACATTGAAAGTTAATCACAAATGCAAACCACTTCTTCGAAGAATGTGTGTAAATTGCGTGGCACCAAAAATCTATAATAAAATCCCGTTAAATATACGATTAATTAATGATATCAAAAGATTTAAAACTGCGCTCAATGGCTTCCTTGTTGAAAAAGTGTACTATGACATAAGAATATTTTTTGATGACAAAATGTAAAAATATACTTCAATTTTGTTCATATACCTCTAAGGTGAAACATGGCTGTATCTTATAATAATTTTATATGTGACATCCTGTAATACCCATGCTTATGAATTAATAAATGTTTGAATGTTTGAATGAATGTACATTAAGACATCAGTAATATTCATATATTAATTGAAATATTATATCACTTGACGAATATATTCATATTAACTAATACTGACAAATATTGGTATTACTACTAGCCTTCGGCCAGGGCAGTCGGCGACTGCCCGTTCCACGCCCCGCGCGCCTCTCAAGGCCCCCGCACACATCCAGACACCTACACATATCCGCAAGCGATTTTACATGCACACATGCTTAAGTGTCGTTTCTTTTCGCGTAGTGTATATATTCTTTGCCCAAGCATACACCTGCAAGTTTTAAGATACTATAAGTTCATACAAGCGTTGCCTGCGAACAAAAATTAAAAAAAATAATCTGCAATCAGCCGTGGTTAACTATGACATTGGGAAGAATACCTTAGTCCCCTCGTGACCATGGGTGCTGTAAAGTGCTCGAAACGTAGGGAACATAAAATAAGTTAATATACGCGATCCAACCATAAAAACTAGTTGTAGTTATATAATTTTGTGTATAAATATTACACTATTTTCTTATTTTTATATAATATGTTTATTTATTTAGGCCTTATTTTCACTTCGAGTACAAAAAGGCGGAATTTATGCAACAAAGCATTCTCTACCAGTCTATCTCCACGGTAAGCGGAGAAGATATTATGAGTGCAAAGCGCAAACTACTACGTTAAACCCGGATGTATTAGACATCGTGCTCACTAGGAACGTCAACTATCCGATAGTGGTAGAAGTGCTGTACGACCTCCCTTCACAGCACCTCCCGTTACTGATAACCCTTGGCCTAAAGGCAGTGACTACGCCGCCTAGAGCTTTTAAAACCCGTGTCGACTGGAGGCTCTACTGTCAACACCTTCAGCAGAGACCTCCAGCACACCAACCTATATGCACAGCGGACGACGTAGAGGCCGCTGCGACTAGAATCACCAATAACATCAAGGAAGCCCTCCACGCGGCTTCTACGGTCGTCCCGATTACAGCAAGGCGAGACGATCTGCCGCGTGAGATATGCGTGCAGATCAAGCGCAAAAGAGCGCTGAGAAAGCTCTGGGCGCGTACTCGCTGCCCCAGGATCAAAACACAGCTGAACACCCTAACGGAGGAACTGTCGGTTTCAGTCCAGGCCTTCAGAGGTGAAGCCTGGGATCGGCGCATCCAGAAGGCGGAAGAGCAAGATGCGTCGCTTTATAGACTAAACCGACAGTTGACCAAATCCAAACCTCCCGTTTGCCCGCTGACTGATAATACGGGCAAACGATGCTATGATGCCAAGGGCAGAGCGGATATCCTAGTCGAGCACTTCGAGGAGCAATTTATGCCGAACACAGCAAGTGCGGAGTTCATGGAGCTTCATGCCCGGAAGGAAAGTCGCGTACAGGAGTTCCTGTCGTCGCCCGCGCCACCTCTTGCAGGAGATTGGTTCATCTCCCCCCGCAGAATTGCGGAGGACAGTAACCTGCCTGCAACCGAGGAAGGCGCCGGGGCACGACGGGATTACCAACGCTGCACTCCGACAGTTGCCCAATAGAGCCAGTAGAGCTTGGTCGACTCTACAATGGGATATTGCGGACATCCCACTTCCCGGAGGACTGGAAAAAAGGCAAAATCATCGTCTTGCCGAAACCCGGGAAGGACAGGCGTAAAGCTGCCAACTACAGGCCGATCACGCTATTACCACATATAGCTAAACTGTTCGAAAGATTGCCGCTAAGACGTCTCCGTCCGTGCATCCAACTTCGGGTGGAGCAGCACGGATGCAGGAGGGGTCACTCCACAGTTACACAACTGACTAGAGTGCTGCACCTGCTTGCGGCAGAGTACAATCGTGGCCGCATATCGTTGGGCGTCTTTCTCGATATCGAGAAGGCGTTCGACCGGGTGTGGCACGTAGGATTATTATATAAACTGGAACAACAGACCAGTGTCCCTCCTGCTATATTGCGGCTAATAGCGTCTTTCCTGGAAGACAGGAAGTTCTACGTCTGCGTAGAGGACGCCGAATCCGCAACAAGATCCATTAAAGCCGGCGTTCCACAGGGCAGCTGTTTGTCTCCAGTCCTGTACGCGGCTTACACCAACGACATACCTACACTGGCAGGCAGGCTTCAAGAGTGGGAGGACGACGTTGAGCTGGCGCTATTCGCGGACGATAGCGCCTATTTCACCTCATCCAGAAGAGCCCACATAGCCACTGCTAAGATGCAGCGTCTGCTGGACCTGCTGCCACCATGGCTGGACGAGTGGAGGATGGTCGTCAACGTTGGTAAGACGACCGCTCTACTCACTCGCCGTCTCAGGAATTTACCACCTCCGCTGACCCTCAACGGCCAGGAGATTGCGTACCAGAAGGCTGTAACCTACCTTGGGTGCAGGATCGACAGGACGCTGCGCATGACCGCGCACGTCGACTTCGTCGTCCGCCGGGCCCGATGTGCGCGGGCGACGCTCTTGCCGGTCCTGGCATCCAAGCTGCCTATAAGAACCAAGCTCCGGATATACAAGATGTATATCCGGACTATCATCACCTACGCTGCACCGGCCTGGTACGCACTTCTGAGCGACCCTCTGAGGCGGCGACTACAGGCCCAGCAGAATCTGACATTAAGGACGATCGTCGGAGCAGGTCGCTACGTCCGGAACGACGTGATAGCGGCGGACTTGAAGATCGAGAACATCATCGACTTCGTGGCCCGGTTAGCGCGCGGCATGTTTGACCGTGCCGATAACGGGCCACATGAACATCTCAACGGCTTTGCGCCGTTGCACACCCGGCCACCGGACGGGCGACCTCTTCCAAGAGAACTCCTCTCTATATGTGATTAGAGAGTTGAGTAACAACCCACAATGCCGCAGAAAGGCCAACTCAGACTTACCAAATAACCACCTTTTTCCGTAGTCGGATAACTACGGAAAAACAATTTACCGCCACCACGGGAAAACCCGAGTATGCTATCAAGCCTAATATAGGCCAAAGGACTGTCCCATAGAAATGGGATATGAGGACACCCGGGCAATGGGGGTCACCCCGAGGCCCGATACCTACACGTACATCAGTGCGTGAAGACGACAATTAACTACGTTAAAAATTTCTGTGTTCAATTGTATATGCATATTAACTAGCTATAGTATAGCAATTGTAACAGAACCAGCAAAAAAAAAACAGCTGGAATTTATTTATTTCAAATATTACACAAAATTGATAAAAAAATTACTTTTGTCATTTGTAAGTGTAAAAAAAATTACTAATATTACAGAAAAGACTATTGAATATAACCCTTACTAACTGTTGTTACAAAACCCGATGCTATAGCAACTTGCATCTATCTATTCAATGCACTGCTCTGCACTATTAAAAATCTAATTAAAAAAAATTGTCTATGATACTACCCAAATAGTCTTAATATTTGTAAAGTCAGCGTTACTCAGTCATCACTTTGGAATATGTGATATTATTAATGATTTCTTATATAATGATTTCTAATATTTACGCGAACACTATACATGATTAAAACTACTTTTACGGATTTTATCGCGTTTATTTTTGCTTTTAATTACTTTTATTTTTACGATAAAATCCGTAAAAGTAGTTTTAATCATGTGATATTATTTTTCATTTAACAATCTGTAATGAAAGATATACAATTTGTGCTATTACGATCTGTTGGTGTTGTGCAAGCCATGATTAATATTCCTCTAGCTGTTAGCTCTCTGGAGGGTTACTTAAGTGCGCTTTCTCTTACTTACGTCCGCTTCAAACCTTCAATCAATTAGTTAATTAAGACTCTATTATTGGAGCAGTCTGTTTACGTGGTAGAGCCACGCTGCAGCTGTATATTGGCTACAACGTAAATGGGTCGGCTCGACCGGAAAAGGACCACGTTTACAAAATCTATGCGTAAAATAACAGCGTAATTCTACTATGTTTCTGAGAGTGACGAGAGCACCTTTTACACACCTTTTACTGGTAAAGGAAAATACTATCATAGACTTTTAAACAGGACAAACATTTTAATTTTTAAACAGATTCGATCTAGGAATCAGTGGGCCGCAGCATCCAATTACCATCATCATCTTTTACGTGGTAAAGCCGTGCTGCAGTTATATTAGTAGTATAGTTGTAGCACGAATGGGTCGGCTCGACCGGGGAAGGACCACGCTCTCATAGAATACCAGCGTCAAATAGTAGCTTAACGCTGCTGTATTTCGTATGGTGTGTGTAGAGAACCGGAGACCCTTTTTACTGGAAACGAGGCATTCCAGCTAAATCCACACGGATGACAACGCATCTGGATTATGATTCGTAATCGAGGATAGATGTAGATGTCTATGGGGCACAGCAACCACTTACCATCAGGTGGACTGTGTGCTCGATTGTCATCCTTTCCTATAAAAAAAACAGTGTGCTCGTTTGTTTTTTCCTTGTGTAAAAAGTTTTTTAGTACACGGCTTCTATACGAGCACATTTTATTGGTTTTCGGACCTGAATGTACTGTGGTTGACCTCGTGTATCTGAAAATGTATTTAACTTTATCTATGATTGTATTGAATGACCGTTATTAAAACTGTACTTTCTCCTAGGATTTCTTCCACTGCTCTCCTTTTTTCTTTTACATCCTTCTGTGAACTTTTAAATGGGATATATAATTAACATATGAAGGTTCGTGTATTTCATCGCTGTTTTATAAACACGCGTTCAGAATTGTTCTTAGTGAAATGATAAAATTTATACCTAATAATTGATTATCGCCGAGGAAAATACCGCTGATATATTATTATCACCTAATAACGCACAAGTCAGCGTGCGCTAAGCTTATTTCCGAGAATTTTTGATTAAAATGATACCTGTGTTTTGTGATTCATCTACACATCCAACATTTGGGTCAAATAAATTTAAAGTGTTATTTGATCTGAGATACGATTTTACACTGAGATACGTACGATGTACTGGTATGTAGATGTCTATGGGTCCCAGCATCCACTTACCATCAGATGGACTGTGTGCTCGTTGTCCACCCTTATTCTATAAAAAAAAACACGAAAACTGGCCAAGTGCGTGTCGGGACACGTACAATGTAGGGTTCCGTAGTTGCCCGTTACATTACGTGAATTTAGAAGGGGATATCTTGATAACGAGCAGATGAATTGAGTTCGCGATTTGGCCGCTATTACGACTACAGGACGGTGGTACGGCCCCAAATGGGACGATGGTAACTGAAGAACTTATTTTCCAATCATACTTATAGGGGACGGTATAAAAAAAAAGGTTAAAAAACACTTCGATTTTGAAAATAATACAATCCACATCAAATCATTCACATTTCAAGTCCGTACAAAGATGGTCATAGTCAACTATCTATCTATATATTCCCGGCAGTGCAACCCTGAGATATATATGACCGTAACGAACCTTACCCGTCGCCCGCTTAAGCCAAGAGTACGAACGAAACTGTATGAGGCCTACAATAAATACCAACAAAAAAAAAATAAGCGAAAGTACCTACTAAGTAAGTAGGAAAGGTCTTCCCTGGCTATCCCGTAAATGAAAATTAAAGCTATACTAGTAATGCATGTAAGTAAATTTCTTCATAAAATATTTATTTCAATAATCCAAGTTCTTTTAATAATCCAAGTGCATTTTGACTATTACTCGTTAACTTTTTAATTCTACTTACTTTTAGTCATACCCTACATACCCTTTACCTGTACGGGAGGTACGTAAAATAAAAATATTTTTAAAATTTTATTTCACAGTTTTGTAGGCGTTATTAATATCTTTAACTATACCGAATTACAGATTTTTAGCACCTAGGGTCTCTGAAAAAACCGCGGATGGATGGACGGATGGACGAATGGCGAAACTATAAGGGTTCCTTGTTGTTTATCGGATCTTAAAAAGTTTATACGAAAGAAAATTTTTGTCATTGACATAACCTGACCTGATAAGTCTGTGATTGTTATTTATTTTACTTGGCTAGAGGTGATTCCAGAACATTCTTTACAACAAGCATTTCGTACTGATGAAGACAGAGAATAGATCACACGAAAGTCTATTTGATAATATAGTAATCTCATTAATTACATTTAGTATCTTTTTCACTGATTTCCGACGTTTTTGTCTGTCTATATGTCTTGCGAAGATTAACCCGTCTGTCCGTGCAGAATCGGTTGTAATGAAACTTGACGAATAGATATAGAGAAATTAAACTTGACGAATAGATAAAGAGCTTATTTTGTCCGAAAAACTTTGAGATTTATTTTTGAAAAAAAAAAAAAACTAAACAGTGATAAAATAAATGGTCTTCCAATATCTTAAATCTTAATAACGCAAATTACGAGTAACTTGATTCACGCTGGCGAAGTCGGGATAGGTTG
This sequence comes from Parnassius apollo, assembly GCA_907164705.1. Taxonomy (NCBI): domain Eukaryota; kingdom Metazoa; phylum Arthropoda; class Insecta; order Lepidoptera; family Papilionidae; genus Parnassius; species Parnassius apollo. The sequence goes on from CAJQZP010001576.1 coordinate 4,485,985, forward strand.
CTAGTATTATATAAATAATTAGCTAAGACCTAACCTAAAACACAAACACCGATTAGGAGTTCAATCAACGAATTCTACTGGAATAGGCAGCATTCGGGAAATTGCGATTAATCTTCTAGCTGTAGTCGTAGCACACAAAGTACAGTGAGTGTTTCCAGGGATGACTTACGAAACCGAAACATACGTCACTCAACAAGCGATGAAGAGGAGCTTGGAACTTCTCTGTATTTCTTAAGGATTCAGTGGATCAGTAGGCTGAGGTGGGACCGACCATATACGACGATCCACCGAGCGATGGAAAGGGCATCTGCGATATTTTTCTAATTCGTTATGTTGTTGTAATATATTTTTCTAACTGCTGTTTTAAACTGTTATAATATGATAAAACAGTTTCAAATATTAGATTGTACACGCGGTTAGTTCAGTTCAGTTGTCGGCTGTGTTAGCGTTTTGTTGTATGTTGTTATAACGATTATAAATATTATGATGAAAGATTATTACGATTATAAATATTATAAATATTAAACGATTATAAGTATTATATGAAGACAAAAAATATTTTTAAGTTGTATTAGCATCATTTCAGTGTTTCATGTTTTAAAAGAGAATCATTTAAAATAATATGTAGTGTGTTAAGTTCAATGAACTTCCCTTTCTAGTTTTTGCAGGCTTAGGACTGTCTGAATGTATGTTAAAGCTTGTAGTTAGAAGCTTATTGATGTTATGTACATTTTGATTGAATTTTTACATTATTTACACTGTGGTCAAAGTTTTAGTTATCTACAATTATTTACATTTTTTTCAGTTACTATTCAATAACATTATTTGGTTTACTTTTGACGACGTAAGCCTTTAGTCTATCCGATATTAAACCCGAACGGCAAAACGAAAACTCTTCATACACTCCTACGTGTCTTTGCTTTCCCCTTCCACGTTTCTAAAAAAAAAATCGCCCAACACCCTTTATCAACCACCCCCCCCCCCCCTTTCCTTTTAAACCAAAACCACCTCCCCCTTTCCTTACTTCCTATTCACTTACATTTCAAGGTGAAGCTTTAAATTTGTAATTGTACTTTTGAAAGATAAAGTTTTTTTGCAATAATTGCACACTGCTTTTTTTCGTCCACACTTTGGACTATAAAATAGTTCCAAATGGCTGCGCTACGCTGACGCGACATTACTATACACTTTTACATACAACACGCTAAATCCTATCTTGACTTGTGAAGGGCTGTAATGATGATGATGATAATGATGATGTATGTTGTACGTGGTTATGCAGTTATATCTACCACGAACGGCTCGGCTCGACCGGGAAGGACCACGATTTCATAGCAAGCCAGCTTAAAATAGCACCTTGATGATGTTGTGTTTCGTATGGTGAGTGTAGAGAACCTTTACCCTTTTAACTGGAAACGCAACATTCTGTCTTAGTTCTCAGAGGTGACAACGCATCTGCATTTTGATTCTTAACCGGGGACAGACGTAGATGTCTACGGGCCAAAGCATACATTTACCAAGACTGTGTGCACGTTTGTCACCCTGCATCTATAAAAAATATTGCATGATTTTGTTTATCGAACTGATCTGAATATTGTTCATGATAGCAGATACTATATGATATAAAGTCTTTTATTATGTTTACGAGTAACAAAGATCGACGTGTTTGCATATTCATGTTGACTTGGACCGTTCAGTTCACCTTTGCCTCCACGTTCGTTCGAGAATTACCTACAGGCATAGATTAAAAATCACCTACGTAATTATTTGTACGTACATATATTTCTTATTTTTTGTATGTGGTGTGCTTGTGTTTAAATAGACTGTACTTTAAACACAAAGTTATCATAATAATCACCATCATCATTACAGCCCTTCACAAGTCCACTGCTGAACATAGGCCTCCCCCAAGGACTGCTATAAAGCACGGTCCTGAGCCACCTGCATCCATCGACTTCCTGCATGTCTTACCAGATCGCCACTCCATCTAGTGGGGGACACGTTACACTACGCCTGCCGGTACGAGGCTGCCACTCGAGAACCTTTTTTCCCCATCGGTTATCGGTTTTTCGAGCTATATGGCCAGCCCAATCCCACTTCAGCTTACTAAACCTCCTCATACGGCAAGCAGAGAAGGATCACGTCTCAGATCTATAAGTCATCACTGGCAACACGAACTGCATGCGTGCATTTTATGTTGCCAGGTCGAGTCGTTTAGGTGGCAACCGAACCTCCACCATGGAGCACCAAGGAATGCCACAAAATACTTTCCTGAGCGACATGCATCCATCGATTTCCTGCATTTCCTAGCACGTCGTCACTACATCTTTTGGTGGGCAGCCCAACACTTCGCTTACCGACACGGTCCTCTCCTTGAAAACCTTTCTTCTACATCAGTTGCCGGTTCCCCGAGCTATATGATCAGTCCATTGCCACTTCAGCAATTCGTTGGGTTATGTGGGTAACTCTGGTTTTACTGCGGATGTTCTTTTTAAGAAGTCTATCGCGCAGATAAACATGGAACATAGCACTCTCCATAGCGACTTTGAGCTACCTCATACAGCCAGCAGTGAAATACCATATCTCATAGCCATTCACTGATATCACGCACTGGTACACTCTTGTTTTTAAGTTTTGAAGAATACCTGACGAGTAGATATACAACCAAGTAGAAAAAAAAACAGAATCATAAAGACAGGCAAATTTTTATGGTTGAAGTGTGTACAAATACAAAAATATATAATCGCGATGAAAGTGAAGATAATATTATGTATGTTACGTAATTATTATAGTAAAATAAAATCGCTTATCTATTATTTCCTTTTTTATTTTGAACTAGAGATTCCGGTTTGATGCCCGGTTTCGCACGGGTCATTTCTCGACAACAGCACCACCTACCGGGTCCAAATTTCAATATAAAGCATCTAGGTACCTATTCAAACACACACAAAAAATTTCATTTAAGAGAGTAGATAGAAACATTATTTGTGTGTGTTTTTTTTATAGAATATAGGTGACAAACGAGCACCCAGTCCACCTGATGGTAAGTGAATGCTGTGGCCCATAGACATTTTATATAAGAATCAAAATGTAAATGCGTTGTCACCCCTGAGGACTGAGATGGAATGCCTCGTTTCCAGTAAAAAAGGGTCTCCAGATCTCTACACTCACCATACGAAACACAGCAGTATTAAGCTGCTATTTTACGCTGGTATTCTGTGAGAGCATGGTCCTTCCCCGGTCGAGCCGACTCATTCGTGCTACATCCATAATATAGCTGCAGCCTGGCTCTGCCGCGTATGAAATAATATATGTTACATATTATTTTAAAATAAAAAGGCTAACTTCAAAGACATAAGAATAAAATAATTTCATATTCTGAAGTCGGTGCACCGACTTTACAATGTGAAATTATTTTATTCTTTTTAGTCGGCTTGTACTTTATAACTAAAGTTTAATAATTATTTGACCTTTTTGAATGAACTTACGAATATCACAAGCTCAAGAATGTCGTGAAAATAGTATCTAACCATTACGAAATTTATTCCCTCTATCTTTCCAAACTTACTGGTGGAATTGTTTTCTGGACTTATATTACTCGTGAAGTACTGGGTTCTACTTCATGATTTATATAATTTTACAATTGTGGCATTTAATGAGGAATCTCCTTCTTTTTAAAGTCGGCTAAAGCGTTCCGAAATCTTAACTAAACTTTAACTTTTTTTTGTATTGAACTAGATGTGTAACGGGTATAAAAATATGTACGTGACTGATGAATATGCATTTGTGTATGTCGATGAACAGTGACGACGATTTGACGAGTATGGTAGGTGCTTTTTGGTAAATATATATATAAGGATTTTTTTCCATTTTCTCAGGAGTGGATTTTAACGAACTCATGACGAATATTAATAATAAATCAATTACTATATAATAAACAAATATTAATTAGTTATTACGTACGTATCTGTGGTTTCGACAGATATCAGCGTTGCGGTGAATCTGTTGCTATAGCAATATGCTGAGTCGGTAGACTTTTCCTTGTTGGAATCCATTGTGAATTTAGTTTTTATAAGGTCAGAATTAAACTGAGACTACATTGTTGGGTTTCGATTTTAAATTTTATTCGGAAGTTACATACGTTTAAAAATTAATAGTATTGGTTTTCGTGCTTGTATTTTGAATAGAAAACAAATATCTCGGTTATTGCATAATATTGACGCAAGATGGACTCTGTACATATTTTATCTAATCAATCTATTCTATAATATCTATAATCTACATATCTAAAGCGACAACTTCTGAATCCGGAAAGTGTTATTACAAGAGCAGTAATTATTATACACGAACATTTATATCCCAACAATATATCCAATTCCGTTAATATCTCCTAGTGGCCAATAGAAAAAAACATCACTATTATTTTATTTTAATTTATAGCAATAATACAGCATTTTTATCGTATTTACAATACATAATATATTTCAGTAAGGTCAATTGAGCAGTCGATGTGTGCTTGAGTAAGTGTGCATGTGTACGTTTGTGCGAGTGTGTTTGTGTGTATGTGTGTGTACGTGTGTGTTTATGGCTTATTTTTGTTTACATTGCGTTTAAAAAAATTATTAAATTATCAATAAAAATAATTTACTATAACTTATTTAATTTAATATATATTTTTAATAATAAATATGTTAATATAAATAATAAGCTTGATAACAAGAGTCTGCAGCGCATTTGGCTTCACCGCGGCAGGGCCTTGGGTTCGTACTCGTATGTTACACGGAATTGGCTAACTACAGTGGCCTGTTATTTTAGATTTAAATGTTCATGTGATTAATTTCACATTTTTTATAGATTAAGGGTGATAAACGAGGCGCACAGTCCACTTGATGGTAAGTGAATGCTGTGGCTCATAGATATCTCCATCTATCCTCGATTAAGAATCAAAACACAGATGCGTTGTCACCCCTGAGGACTACGATGGAATGCCTCGTAAAAGGTCTTCGGTTCTCTACACTCACCATACGAAACACAGCAGCATTAAGCTGCTGTATTACACTGGTATTTTGTGAGAATGTGATCATTCCCCGGTCTAGCCGACTCATTCGTGCTACAACTATAATATAGCTGTAGCGTGGCTCTGGCACGTAGAGGAAAATGTAAACTTTTTTTTGACATTAATTTAACCAAAAATAATAATTTTTATACTTTTTTTTTTTAATTGTCTCACCCGTAACAATCCACCCATGTAACAGTTTTACTTTTTGTGTCAACCATTGTACAAAAGGTTTTCATATCTCGGACTGGTTACAGCTGCATCAGACGCTTAACACTTTTGTCGCTGATTTCCATCACCGGTCTGAATATTTAGATCCGCCATATCATCATTAACGTGTAGTTTCGCTGAAAGAATATACACTGTCCCATATCGTTCCGCGAGTATCAAAGGCCTAAAAGGAAACTTAAATAGGAAATGGGTATCAGAATTCGACGCCAAGCATCTCAGGTATGGCAAAATCCCTCTTATGAGACAATGTATGGTCAATAACATGGGCTTCTCCTATGTTCAGCAGTGTACATTTTCTACGACGTAATGAATGGAGGAATAGACATTTTTTTACAATAGGATGACAAACGAGCACACAGTCCACCTGATGGTAAGTGCATGCACACAGCAACAATTAGAGTTTATTACATATACCTTTTTAAAACACTTTTTGAAAGAAAAAGGTTACGACATCGCATCAACAAGTCCATAACGCGGGAGACCTCGTGATATACATACACAAAAAAATATATATATATATATATATATATATATATATATATATATATATATATATATACTTTTAATTAATAATTTATTTTGTAACACAACCTTTATATGCAAATACGCTGCCACCCTTGAAGACTAAGATCAAATGTTTTCCAGTAAAAAGGGTCTACGGTACATACGAAACACAGCAGCATTACGCTGTATTTTGTGAGAGCGTGGTACTGCTCAAATCGAGCCGACCCATTCGTGCTACTATAATATAGCGGCAACGTGGTTCTACTGCCGCTACATCGTCTTCTTTAGAGGCTCGTAGAAGTCCACTGTTGAAGAGAAACCGGTCGCTGCATCCGGTGCAGCGATTGCAGATCGTATCTTTGACGCTCCTTCTCTATTTTACTGACCTTTACCGAAATCCAAAAGTTTGGCTAGCATATCTTGTAGTCAAGTTTTGCGACATTTACGAGTTGATATGGGGTGGATAGATAGACGCCACCACTACGAATTTCGCTATCACAAACATTTGTCATATGCTGAGAGTAGACCAATTGGTCTTTCAAGTCTTTTCTATAGTCATCTCTTACGACTTCTACCGGAATTATTGTAATGATGGTTTCTCTTACGCTGTCACCACATGGCAAGTATTATTATGTATTAAAATTATGGATGACATAACTATAAAGATTCCCAAAGGATGTATGTCTGCATGAGCTCAGGTGTACCCTTTGGTTGACCGCTAGTCGATTGTGCACAATAGTAGGGCTGTCACAAGAAATACTTAATGAAAAATATATTTTAGTTGAGTATTACTAGTTTAACGTGACAACCCATCTTTAACATTTTTTTCTCCCAACGAAAACAGAGGGGTGTTATAAGTTTGTATTGTATATATGTGTCTGTCTATAGCATCATAGCTCCTGAGCCAATTTCGAGTATATTTTTTTTCTTTTGAAAGGAGTGTTAAGCGAGAGTGTTCTTAGCTATGTTTTAAGAAAATTTGTTCAGCCGTCTGAAGATCGTCAGAATTTTTTTTAAGTATGTGTCTATGGTCCGTGTTGGTAGTTCAAGATAGTACTGTGTGGTATTCTCATGCTCAGCAGTGGACTCGTGAACGGCTGTAACCAATGAATGAATGGGCTGCTACTTCCACTTAACATAATGTGGACTGTATGCTCGTTGTCACCTAAGAAACAGAATAAGTTCTAAATATAAAAAAAGAATAAGAAAATGGTTTCATTTGTAATAAAGAATTTTAATAACTAAAGCGTATTTAATTTATATTATATTATAGTACGTGAGGGTAGTATGGTCATCCGGTTAATATGGTCACTTTATTATAACTAAAAAACTAACACCTTGTTTGCATAGATGCCTATGTGATACGGTAGCTCCACATGAGTAAATCAAATAATAAAGGGTCAAAAAGGCGCGACTTTGTCGACGCCATTTTGACAGATGATTTATATATTGTTAATATTTTAGTGTTGTGTGGTGTAGTTATTTTTTTATGTTAATATTTCGAAGTGTTCCTAATTACTGCCAAAACTTGTATGCTATTTTTTCCTAATATATTAGTTATAGTATACTACTTTGTATTTTTTTTCTCTGTCTTCTTTCTGATTTTGGTTTTATAGGGCGGCAAAGCTTAAGGTCACCATATTACCCTCACCTACCTTATTTGTTATATATATATATATATATATATATATATATATATATATATATATATACATATATATTATACTAGCGTATTTATTCATTTATTGCTCTTTTTTAATCAAAATAATGATTAAAAAAGATATTTCAATACAGTTTACCTTGTGGTAAAAGACTATGTACACCTGCAGCCACCCTCTAACAAAGAAGACTATAAATGCGTTGTGACCTTAGAGGACTAAGATGGCCTCATATCCTGTAATTATACTATCTCTAAATTGTACATTGTATGTCGGTCAACTAGTGTTAAATAAAACAAAACGCATAATCGCCAACCCTATTTAAGATGATCTCTCGGATTCCCGTAAATGGTAGCGTGGGAAACAGCCATGAATGCATACCCGGGCAAGATAGCGTTACCCGTATGTTACATCTACATTTCGAGATCTCATTTCAACGAAATTAAATAAGGACGTATCTTCGCCAAGTAGTACAAACTTACTTTTGCGGTTAAACTACCGATCCTAATGTAGAGCGATGTATGGTTGAACAGTTTTTCCACTGCAAAGTTAAGTTTTTACTTCAATCTGAATTACATTTTCGCTAGAGTTATGTTCGGTGCTTTACCTTATCTTTGATTACCGGAGTGGGTGAGCTGTCTGCACACATAATTAATATTGTCGGTTTTTTTTGCAAAAGAAAAAAAAATTGGCACTGTCGGTTCGTTTGTTTTTACTATATTTTATTTTTATATTACATCATCATCATCATCGTTACAGCCTATCACAAGTCTACTGCTGAACATAGCACTGTTTTTAAAAATAATAATTTAATTGTTAATATTAGTTACGTGGGAATATCACGGTATCGCACCGCATACCTTGAAGTAAATAACTTTTTCTAAGATGCAACACAATGACCAAGGAATAATCGTGATACGTTTTACTTAGAAATTCCCGCGCTCACGATTCGGTGAACGCGTAGAGTAACGGACATATTAAAAGTTTTGTCAAGTGCAGTTCACCTGTTAATGACGTTGCCTGAGTCATGACTTTTGGGCTTGATCCCTTGCTCTTAACGTCGAGTTGCATTAAAACTATCTTTGATTTTAACAGGGGTCCTGTATTGTGGTATTCAGTAACTGCTTCCGAAATAGGCGGTGTGGTTAGGTACTATCTTAAATAGTTTCACATGTTATTAAAATTCTTTCATAAGTAAATTTGTGAGTGATTTTAAATGTCATCATTCTTTAGAATATTTTTTTATGTGGCAAACAATCACCTGATTGTAATGATTGTGGATGCTGTGGCCCATAGACATTTAATTTATCCTCGATTAAGAATCAAAATGCAGCCTTGTCACCCATGAGACCTAAGATAGTATAGTTAGTCCAATAAAAAAGGGTTCTCGGGTCTCTACACTCACCATATGAAACAGAGCAGCATGCTGCTATTTTACGCTGGTATTCTGTGAGAGCGTGAGTTCTTCTCTGATCGAGCCGACCCATTCGTGTTACAACCTAAAAGTTATATATGTTCACCAACACGCACTGGAAGAGCGCGAGGTATTAATTGCTCTACGATTCTCCTGTGCCAGTAGATTTAGTTGACGGTAGTTGCCCAGTACCTTCAATAATTATAGGATATGATTTGAAAGTGATTTGACAAAACGGGAACGGTTAGTCCCATGTTGATCTGGAATTTATAGGTGGATTTATAGATTATAGAACTTTAAAAAGAATGTACTGAGTTGACTATTGGGATGTAGGGTTTGTTTAGTGTAGGCGATGGTCTGGTTACCTATCATTTTTTTTTAAAAATTCTGTCTAAACCCATATTTTTTGATAAGTGTGGTCTGATTAGAGCGCTCATCTTTGGTCTCTGCCCACTACCTCGAAGATTACAGGCGTGACGTATGTATTATTTGAAGGAAAAGTCGCGCAGATGCTAAGTGTTTGGCTGCGACGCTGCGGGCTCGCTAGTTCGAATCTGAACAGGCGTTAGTATATCCTAGTATAGCCTAAGCCCAAATAATTGTTATAAGCCTAGATGTTTATATCGATGTGTGATTTATGTATGAGGACGATCTAGGTTACCGTAGAAATAACTAGTGGTGGGGGGAAGGTATTTAAAAAGAGGTAACAAAACGAGTGTATCCCCTCATTATGATTGTGGTTCAAACCGAGGTTCGTAGGGGATTCCCTTGAATGACATCGAGCCCTCGCCCCAGCTAGAGGAGAGCTGGGGTGCCACGTAACTGCACCAATCGTTGCACTCTACAGCTTGTGAGTCCCCGCTCGCGAGTCTATTTCGATAAAGCTGTAAAGGCCGCATGGCCAACAGCATTACACTTTCAGAAAAAAAAACGAGTGTGTGAAATATTTTTTAATCCCCCGTCATTCTATCTCAAACAAATCATTACAAAATGGACGTCGTAAATAGTTCCACATACCGCCTACGATTTCAAATCTCAATAATTCATTACGACCGTTGGACGTTCCAATTTTATATCAAAATCGAACTGAACAAAGATGGATTGCAGTGAAAGCGCGGTCGTCGATCGGCGAACATGATGCGTGCGCGCCTTTTTCACGCGCGCAAATTTACTTTAGCCAATGAACACTCTTCATTGCCATTGATATAAAGTTCTTTTTGGCATAGCTATGTGTAAAAGTCAAGTTTTTCGTACACTACCGTCATGGCGCTCACGCGCCGCTTGATCATGAGATGTAATTGCCCTTTTGTTTATTAATTTGCGGTTTAATTGAGTCTTTGTTTGTTGTTTCTGCAATCGTTTATGTGGAGAGTAATTTTATTAAAACACAGTTGATAGCAATTAATAAGACATTATATCTTCAGGGTTAATTTAAATTTAAAAAAAAACCTAGAGCTAAAAAGTATTGATTCAACTAATGACCGCCAATATGGTTTTCGTCGTGGTCAATCAGCTGGTCATCTTCTGGTCTACCTGACTCATAGATGGGCGGAGGCAGTAGAGTCAAAGGGAAGCGGCATTGGCCGTTGGTTTGGACATAGTGGAGGCCTTCCATCGGGTCTGGCACAAAGCGCTTCTTTTAAAGCTCCCTACCTATGGGCTTCCCGAGAGATAATTCAATTGGATCACCCGTTTCCTTGCTGATCGGAGCATCAAGGTAGAAGGTGCATGCCTGATCTGATTTGTCTATTAAGGCTGGTGTTTCACAAGGTTGCATGCTATCACCAATGCCGTTTCTTCTGCATATCAATGATATGTTGCAAACTGGTAACATTCACTGCTATGCAGACGACAGCACTGGTGATGCCTTATACCCCGGCCGTGCCGATATTTCTCGGGAAAACGTATCCGATTACCAAGACAAACTTGTATCTGAAGTCGAGTCTTTGCTGAACAAAGTCTTGGATTGGGGACGACAATCCCCAGAAGACACAATTTTGCGCGTTTACTGATAAAAAAAACCCCTTTGTCGTATCTCCTCAGTTTCAAGGCACCCCCCTTGCTGCCTCAGCTGGCATCGAAATCCTCGGCGTAGACATATCGAATAATGTACAGTTTCGTGGGCACTTGGAGGGTAAGGCCAAATTGGCCTCTAAAAAGCTTGGCGTGCTCAGCAGAGCGCGACAGTATGCCGGCATATCGCTTGCAACTTTACAAAGCGCAAGTTCGGCCACACAGGAAATACTGTTCTCATCTCTCGGCCAGTGCACCAGATTGCCAGCGCCTTACACTTGACCGCATCCAGCGTAGAGTTCTTTCTGATCGATTCGATTCACTGGCGCTGCATTAGGATGTGGCATCTCTCTGCATTTTCTATCGCATCTACCACGGGGAGTGCTCTGAGGAATTGTCCGGACTGATTCCAGCCGCACAATTTCACCATCGCACATCACAACAAAACTCGCGATACCATCCATGCATCCATAGCGATAGGTTGTTCATGGGCGGCGGTAGTCACTCACCATCAGGTGAGCCGCTTGCTCTTTTGCCCCCTCTTCTATAAAAAAAGTTGGCGAGCAAGTGTCATGCCTCTTGTTCTTTCAATTTTGACCAAATTCTTGACGTTCGGTGGGGAACATCGAAAGGTTTACTAGTGACGGTCCCGTATCGGTATGCGAAGTGTAGGGCCTTACTACGTAGGTAGAGTGATGATCTGGTAAGGCATGCAGAAATTCGATGGATTCAGGTAGCTCAGAACCGTGTTTTGTGGCATTCCTTCCAGGATCCCGAGATAACGGCCTGTTCTGCAGTAGACTTATGAAGGGCTGTAATGATGACGATATTTGACATTTTTATAAGAAAGATTGATGGACAGCAATGACATTCTATAAGAGTTTAATTTAACTGCTTTTGACACAACTTCAGTTATTTTCAAAATCGTTATTTAATTATTGAACTGTAGTTAAAGTTATAGCCTATATACGTCCCACTGCTGGGCATACGCTGATTGAAAAACCTTAAAATAATTTTGATGTTCATTAGTAGTTGACTGACTTAGTTATTTTTAATATTTACATCATTATTATATAATTTTTCATAAGTTTATTGTTAATAGTTTATGATAAAATAATTCTGAACTTTTTGTATCTGAACTAATTGGAAAAATATAATACATTTAATATAATTATTATATTTTAGTTATACATCTAATTAGTGATTTTTAAAACCTCAGGCCTCCGCTCATTTCTGAGAGGGTTTTAGGGCAAGGAATTGTCCGCCGCGATGCCCCAATGCGTGTTGTCGAACTTCACATGTCTTCGAAATATATTTTTTCTTATTTCTCTGACATGCAGGTTTCCTCACGATGTTTTCCTTTACCGCAGAGCACGTGGTAAATCAGCACTTAAAATTGCAATTAACAATTTCACTGGTGCCAGCGGGGATCGAACCCTGTTTGCTCGCGTACTATGAAATTTACAGCGAGCGCTAACCATCTGAGCTACCACGGCTCAAATATAAGTACATTTGTCAATCCCAATCGCAAAAATTAATAAAACTACAAATAGGTGTTGCTAAACTGTCACTTTCCATTTAACTCTACCATAAAATCATACGGCGTGAATGTATACGTTTACCGCGCAACGAGCGAGTTAGCTGCACTATAACCAACGTTGTAAAAACATAACGCTTAACTAGTCGTTTTCGATCTCTATACCGTTACCATGACGACGATGTTGACTCGCGTGCTTATCTATTTTAATTATAATATTGTGTTACACCGATGATATAATCACGTACATACGGATTAATTACTGTTGCGTTATGATTTCATTTGGTAATTTTATATTTTGATAACTTACAGCCACTGTTACTCTAAACGTTTCAGTTGTGGACACAGTCAAATACCTACATAGTTCTCTTAATCCTGACAAGCTTATAAAGTACTTTTAACATGCAAATTTGTAAAAAAAAATACCCAGAACCATTCACCAAATAAAAATAAGCTACTATTGCTACGTAGTACTATTATTAATTTATTCTGTGCTATTGCCGAAATCTACACTTGCATTACATAGATCTAGTCCCAACTGTATGGCAGTTAAAATTTTTAATAACCTTCCAAATACATAAAAATTTAACGAGTACTAGGTACATTATTTTATCCAAATTAAAGTTATATTTAATTGAAAAATGTTTCTATAATTAAAATGAATATTTTGATACAAATCCTACCTTACCTACCTAGATACCTTTAAACGAGCGAGCAATTCTTATATATATATATATATATATATATATATATATATATATATATATATATATATATAATAATATATGTATATATATATATAAATTAAATAAAAATTTTGTGTTAGAAAATGTCTTTTTGTCCGTGTTTTCAGGCAATGAAAAACTGCTACAATATAAGAAGGTACATTTTGACACTGTGTTAATGATCGTAATAACTCAAGTGGATAGCGAGCGGACGCGAAATCGTAATGCCTGGGTCACGTCCTGTCTTCGGTCCGAGTTTTTTTCCTTTTTTTTTTCAAGTTCCCTCCCTTTGTGAGAAAATCTATTATTTCGAGCCTTTTTTAATATTTTTTAAAATGACGAAAATTTTAATTAAACTAATTGCATAAAACTTTTAATTAAACACCAAGCAAAGCTCGGTCATCCAGGTAGGTACTATTATTTAATTTGTGTGGACAACGTCGGCTTGTGCCTGTCTAGTTTAATTTTTTTTTCAAATATTATTTTTATTTCATTTAATTTTTTATTTATAAATATGTGTGTGGTTCAAATACGGACTATTTTTATTTGAAAAACATCAGATATTGTTACCATTTGATTGCAATAAAGATTATGATTATGATTATGATTAAGGAAAATATTATAAATAGACAAATTTCATCACTGAGTTGATTTTCAATTAGAAGGAGTAAGGACTATCGAAGAGTTTCCCATTGGAGCTCTTGTAATTTAAAATCAGTTTGCTGGGCAATGTTTGTTCGAGCGTTGTCGTAAAGAACGAGTAGTACCTATTGAACTCGCAATTGACAAGTGTTCGGTATCCGACTGCAACTAATGTGATGAAAGATTCCAATTATCATACCCTGGGTTAAACCACTGTGATGGGAGTTTCTAATTATCATACACGATCTACATTTCATCACATGTCGTAATACATTCCAAAATCCCCTTTTGTGTGTGCCTATTTCACTAGGCAAGAGTTGATAAGACAACACAAGATCAGCTTCTATATTTTATTATTTAAACTTGAAAGTACTCGTATTCTATACTCGTTAATTTAGAGATGACTTGACTTCCACTATAGCTTTCAATTTGTTATTATCGACCTTAGACTTCGTATCATATCGTATCTTGAGCTTAGACACAAACTTTATACCTACTCTTAAACTTTGTGGAGCGTAGTGTGGTATGAACTAGACTAGACTTATACTCGTATTATGACATTGTGGAGTTTCAGTTTAAACTCAAGATTGGAGAACAAATGCACAGCAAATTTATCAAAAATTGAAAATACTACAAATTGAAGACATTAATTTGTAGCATCTTAGCGTCTTTAGCTCAACTAGTGGCTAAACTACGTAGTACTATTATTTATTCTGTGGCTAAACGTATGGGTGCAGCGTTACAGGATCGCTAGTTCGAATACAGAACAAGTGTTTGCATTCCCTAGAAATAATTATTCCAGGGCTAAACATCTGGCTACGTGTAATTTATGTAGGTAAAATGCCACAATACAGGAGAAAGTTCTAGTGTTGGTTAAATCTTTGTTGAATAAATATATTAATTTATTCGCTATGGCCATCCTGCGCTCACTTTTGGTTACGATATGAGGTCGTAAAATTTTACTGCACGTGAGTTAACCATTACGAAACATGAAAAAATACGATATTTATTTCGTTTAACCGCGAAATACTTCAGATATGTTTTGTTTCGTCACAAATTATACTTGTGTTGAATAATATTATATAGGTAATGATATTGTAGTGACGGTAGATTCTTACACCTACCAGAAGATGTGTCGTAAGAGATGATAGAAGAATAAAACCACATGGGCAACGTCTTCCTAATAACAAATACAAAATAAAAGACTGCGGTTAAAACCCGACTGATTGACGTGGCAACGATAGCAAATATCACACAGAATACCAGTGTAAAATAGCAGCTTAATGCTGCTGTGCTGCGTATGGTGAGTGTAAAGAACCAGAGACCTGTTTTACTGGAATCGAGGCATTCCATCTTAGTCCTCAGGGGTGGCAACGCGTCTGTATTTTGATTCGTAATCGAGGATAGATGTAGATATCTATAGGCCACAGCACCCACTTACTATCAGGTGGACTGTGTGCTCGTTTGTCACCCTTATACATTAAAAAAAATCCCGCCTATAGAGCAATATAAAGGGATGCCTATGTTCAGCAGTAGACTTTAATAGGCTGTAGTGATGATGACAAAGGTATATCACATGCCTTAGATCACAACTAGAATGTCGTCTAAATAATTACATCATAAACTTCATCACCTATTTTTCTTCACTCATTCACTACATTCAAATCATCACTTTGGAGTGGAATATATGAGACCACTCTCGAAACACAACTTATATAATAAACAAAGAATTTTAAAAATCAGTTCACAATTGCCGACATCGCGTTACGTTAATACAAAACACCTAACGTTTTTACGTGGTAGAGCCACGCTACAGCTATATTATAGTTGCAGCACGAATGGGTCCTCTCGACCGGGAAGGGACCACGCTCTCACAAAATACCAGCGTAAGATAGCAGCTTAATGCTGCTGTGTTTCGTATGGTAAGTGTAGAGACCCGGAAACCCTTTGTACTTAGATGGAATACATGCATCAGCATTTTGATTCTTAATCGAGGATAAATGTAGATGTCTATGGGCCGCAGCATCCACTTACCATCAGATGGACTATGTGCTCATTTGTCACCCCTATTCTATAAAAAAAAGTCAAAACACAATTGTATTGGCAACTTGTTCCTCTTTTGAAAAGCTAAAAATAAACAATGCGAGAAAACCCGTCATTTCGATAACGTCTTGCTTCGTTAAATTTGCTGTTTCCACATAACTAGTTTCTTAATCTGGCTGGTTTATATTTAAATACTTTTTAAACTTCCAGTTACCATATATTGAAACTTGTAATTTAGATACCAGACTTATTTCTTGATGATGAATTAAAATTCTAAGGTTTTATATTGTTTTCATAATTATCTGCCTAGTCTGGTAGATATTTCTCGTATATTTCTGTTTCCTCTATGATTATTATTATGAGATTAATATAAGTTAGTAATGGTAAATGAACCGTGGTAGATCAGATGGTTAGTGCTCGCTGTTAAATTTCACAGTACGCGAGCAAAACGGGTTCGATCACCGTCAGCATCAATGAAATTGTTAATTGTAATTTTCAGTGCTGATTTACCACGTGCTCGACGGTGAAGGAAAACATCGTGAGGAAACCCGCATGTCTGAGAAATAAGACTCATAAGACTAATAAGACATAGAAGAATGATAAGACATGTGAAGTTCGCTAATACGCATTGCGCAGCGCGGCGGACATTTCCTAATACCCTCTCAGAAATGAGGGTAGGGTAGGACGTATATAGCGTAACTTTATGTAACTTTCACGGTAGATGGCGCGCGTATCCTACCGACAAATTTATTTGAAGTTAACATATCATTTAATTTTAATAAACGTATTATCATTCCTAAATCAATAATGTAACTCTTCCAAATTTAAAACGATATTTCCGCAATTCTGCTGCGGCTGCAATGCGCTGAGTATCAGCTAGTATACGATTAAGAAAGGTTATCCTTTGCATAGTAAAATTCGCTGAGTGGGATCCTGGTGACCAGTTTTACTAGAAGCAGCCTCATAGTCGTATAATTACTTTTGTAACTTATTGCCCTGTTACTATGTTGCCTGTTAAAGAGGAAATAAATTTTGTTTCTATTTATTTTGTTAATATAATATTTGTTTTACTTTGCTTTCGAAAATGAGAAAGAGACCAAGATCTTAAAATGTATTACCTAATGAATGATGTATAATACCTTTGTTTATACATACTTTTTATGTAATATCTCCTAAGATTCTGAATTTAAATTAATTTTGAAGTTGAGGCAAGCAAAGCGAGTGTTTAGATCAGTGATTCCCAAAGTGATCTATATCGACCCCTAGGGGTCTATGACAAACTGCAAGGGGTCTACGTCAGCGAAAAAAAATTTGGGGGTCCATGAAATGAAAATGGGGGTCCACGATGTTGGATCTCAACACATACTGATAGTACCTATTTACTTACATCATACTATCTTATAATATCAAAACATTTACATTAGTTATAAAAGTACCTATGAAGTAAAAAATTTATTATATATGTTTATAAATAAGAGAGTAAAAGAAGTTGTTGAAAGGAAAAAGAAAGAAAGAACGGATAAGAATGATAGAAGGATATCTGATAATTTCCAGGCTGACATAAAAATGTTCTGGAAACTCGTAGGAACTGCCAGGGGAAATACAAAACAGCCTATAATGAATGCTATAAGAGACGAGAATGGATGTATTCTGAATGATGAAGCTTCGAATTTAAACAGATGGAAGGAATACTTTGCAAGCGTGTTTATGAGTGAAGAGTCGTCTGAATTAAATGAACTAGAAATTCCGAAAGAAGTGGAAAGGGGTATGGAGATAAGTGTAGATGAAATAATGAAAGCAATGAAAAGCATGAAAGCAGGTAAGGCAGCTGGATATGATAGAGTATCACTCGAGATGCTAAGGGCTGGAGAGGGAGTGGTGGCAGGCCTGCTGTACACCTTGTTTAATTTATGTTGGGAATTAAAACGGGTACCGGATGACTGGTGTAAAACCAGTTATAGTACCAATATATAAAGGAAAAGGGTCACAGCAGGACTGCAAAAACTACCGTGGTATCAGCTTGCTTAGTATTGTGGGTAAACTGTATGCTAAGGTGTTAATTGAAAGAGTTATGAAAGAAACTGATGGAAAAATTAGGGATGTGCAAGCGGGTTTTAGAATGGGGTGTACAGATCAAGTCTTTTCCATGCGCATGATTGCGGAGAAGTGAAAAAGTTTTTTGTGCGTTCATGGGCTTGGAAAAGGCTTATGACAGAGTGGACAGGAATGTGTTATGGCGAACACTGAACTCATATGGGTTGAGCGCTGGTTTGATACAGGCATTAAGGTCTCTTTATAGGGACTCTAGTGCTTGTGTCAGGATCAATGGGGTCTACTCGGACTGGTTTGGCATCTAAAAAGGTGTCAGACAGGGCTGTCTAGCTTCCCCTTGGCTGTTCAACCTATTTATGGACGGGTGTTTGCAAACTTTGAAAGATGAAGAATGTGGGTTAAGAATGGGCGAGTTAACCGTCAAATGCCTTTTGTATGCCGATGATCAGGTCATATTTGCGTCATCGGCGGCTGAGTTGCAAATGATGGTTACATTAATGAACTGGGAATTAAAAGAAAGGGGAATGAAAGTGAACGCAAGTAAGACGAAAGTGATGTTTTTTGAAAGAGAAGAAAACAAAACGGGGAAATAAGAATAAAGAAGTTAAATGAGCAAGTGGATGAGTTTGTGTATTTGGGATGTGTATTTAGCAGGGATGGTAGATATGATAGGGATATGGAACGACGAGTAAATGCAGGGAATAGAGTGAATGGGGCACTACACTCTATTATGAAGAACCAGAATGCGTCAAAAAAGGCACGTATGGTAATTCATAATGCTATGTTAGTCCCTACTTTAATGTATGGTAGTGAAAGCTGGGTGTGGCAGAAGAAGCACGAAAGTAGAATAAATGCTCTAGAAATGCGGTCTTTAAGGAGTATGCTAGGGTTGAATCTGAATGACAGGGTGAGAAATTGCATGATAAGAGATAAATAGGTATGCAAGATGATGTTGTGACCAGGATTAAGAAAGGAATGCTTCGGTGGTTTGGTCATGTAGAAAGAATGAATGAGGAAAGAGTGACAAAGCAAATTTATATGGCAGATGTGAACGGCCGAGTCGGGAAGGGACGCCCTAGAAAAAAGTTTATCGACCAAATTGGCGATATTTTGAAAAGGGGCCACATTAGAAGTACCCTTAACCGAAGAGCATGTATGCGTAGATATATGGATGTAAAGGAGGCGAAAGAGGTATGTCAGGATCGTGCCAAATGGAAGTCCGTAGTCTCTGCCTACCCCTCTGGGTGACAGGCGTGAGTGTTTATGTATGTAAGTATGTATAAAATTGTGTATGTTGTAGGATAGATAAATTACACCAATCATAACTTTAGTTATTAGTAGTTTAATATTCAATCATGCAAAAAAAGTACTCCTCAATAGTTTCTTTTTGAGTTAGCAATCGATATTACAATTACAGTGCAATCTCCGTAATTCGAGCTAATTGTTGCAAGAAGATGTTCGAATTATGAAATGTTTTCGGAAAAATCAAAAAATATTTTTAATATACAGCTTCTGGATTTTCTGTCTTATTTAAATAATTTAATTTTGCCCACAGATGACAGATGCCATGGCCGAATCTAAAAAGAAATGTAGACAGTACAGTGTCGATTATTTGAAATTTGGCTTCATTCCATCATTGCCGGACAAACAATTGCCTATGTGCCTTTTAATCTGCCAACAAAGTATTGGGCAATGACGCTATGAAACCATCTAAACTGCAAGATCATCTGAGAAAATGCCACCCTGATAAAACAGAGAAAGATTTGAAATACTTTCAAACACTTAAAAATAAACTTCAGAAGAGACCTACACTGGACAGAATGTTCGCTTCGACGTCACAAAGAAATAATGATGGTTTGCGGGCGTCTTACAATATCTCGTTACTTTCAGCAAAATCCGGAAAACCGCATAATATCGGAGAGAAGTTAATTTTTGCCAGCCGTTGAAGAGGTTTTAAAAACTGTTTTATAGAAACCTGCATCTGATATCATTAAAAGAATTCCCTTAAGCAACAATACTGTTGAAAGACGTATTGATGAAATGAGTTCTGATATTGAAAGCTTCTTATGTATTTATTTGCAAACGACCCATTTCTCTATACAACTGGACGAGTCAACTTTACCTGATAATGCAGCATTATTATTGGCATACGTTCGTTTTATTATGAATCAAGAAATCTACGAAGAACTGCTCTTCGCAAGAACTTTGATAACCGACACTAAAGGTGAATCAATATTTCATGTTTTGAAGGATTACTTCATTGAAAAAGCAATTTCTTTATCAAATATAATATCGAGCTACAGATGGAGCACCTGCCATTGTTGGACGTTACCGTGGATTTATAAGCTATTAAAAACAAAATGTATCAGGGGTGTTGGCAATACATTGCGTCATCCGTCGACAACATTTAGTTGCTAAAAATTTGAGTGTTAGATTGCATGAATCACTTCATTTAGTCATTGATGCAGTAAACTGAATCCGAAGCATTGAATACGCGGTTATTTGCGCAGTTGTGTGAAGAAAGTGACGAACACTTTCATCAATTACTCCTTCACACTGAAGTACGCTGGCTGTCGAAAGGCCTATGTTTGAAAATTTTTTGACTTTTTGAGACTATTTTAGAATTTCTGGGTACTAAAGATAAAATTTTAAAAGAAAATTTAATGAAGAGGAAAATAGACATCGCCTATTTAACAGATTTGTTTACAAAATTTAATATGGTTAATTTGCAATTACAAGGCGACAGTTAAAAATTTGATTAAAACAAAGTCCATCTTATCAGCGTTTCTTGCCAGAGTTAAACTAATGAAGTAAAATATTGGACGGGGCGAATTTTCTCAGTTCCCCAATTTGTCACAGACAAGCTGCCAGGAAGGCGACGTTTCAACTTACGTTCAACATTTAAATGCCCTCTATTCAGATTTTGAATCTAGGTTTGAGGATATTTTAACTATGGTAAAACCACCGTAGATAATTAATCCATATGGTGACATATAAGAAACGAATTTCATAATAGATGAGGAACTGACTGAACTAAGTACAAACGAAGAACTTAAGGTTCAGTTTAAAAACGGATATCAGCAATTCTGGCTGCAAAACAACATACCCGTTACTTATCCCGTATTATGGAATATAGCGAGGAAATTTTTAATTTCCTTTCCTTATTATTTATATATTATCGTCATACCTAGTGGAAAGGGGGTTCAGCGCTGTTACCAATCTTCTAACGAAAAAAAGAAACAGACTGGGCATCATTAGCCGAGGAGATTTAAGATCAACCTTTACAAAATTGACGCCAAATGTTGATAATTTATTATTAAAGCATCAGGTTCATCCTTCTCACTAAAAATATTGACTTATTGTTTATGTTATTTTATTTATAGTTTATTTTATGTTTATTTAATGCTACGTATATTTTACATAACAGATACAAAATTTTATTTTGAGTAGTTTTAATTTAAATTAAATCAATAAATGTATAAATTAACATGTGTTTTTGCTTTAAGTTTTTAACACTAAACTTCACTACAGTTAGAAATTTACAGGAAATCAATATCAGGTAAGTAGGGGTATCGTTTCGTATCACTCGTATACCCAACACGAAAAAACATGGCTAGGGGTCTACGACACAAAAAAGTTTGGGGAACTCTGGTTTAGATTATTCAAATTAAATATAAGGTTTGATTATTTCTCCAAATTTAACTTCAGTTTTCCCAAACGGATTTTCAAATACGAGTTCAGACGTGGTTCTAACGCAGCTGAGACAGCTTTTGATATCAATGCTGTAAAGAATATACAACTAAGGAACGCGTTTTTAATGTTATCGTTTTGTAGTGGACTGACCGACCTGAAGAAGGAGCCACAAGGAAGACTAGACACTAACCACACCTTGTCAAACGACCAAGAAATTAACGTCATGGTTTGATGTAAACTTAGTCAAAATATTCACTCATTTGCACAAAACTGTTAAAATAATGAACTTGACAAGTGGGTGCATCATAAATTAGCTGATGCGTACAGAGGAACACGCCTTGAAGCTTGCCTTTCTTTTTTCACAATAGATGTAGAAATAATAAAATTTTGGACAGAATTTAGGCGTGTGATTAAAAGTGGGTTTTCTACGAAAACCTCTCTAGACTCAAGTCTCCCTCTTGTATAGATAAACATTTTCAACATTTCAAGACCTGCAATTAGAAACCATACTGCATACTCCGTACTCATCATATTTAGCCCCAACCGATCATCATTTTTTTCGCAAGTTTGACAATTACCTACAAGGAAAAAAAAATAGATCCCTGTATAATAATATTGGATACGAGATACTTTAACCGTAAAGTCTATCGTGAGGGCCTCATGATTATTTTTTTACGAACAAATTTTTTCTCACAACTCCATGTTACACGATATACGGCATACAAATATAATGTATGTATATTACTTCAGTGATATTTACTTATTTATTTATTTATTTATTAGGGATAACAACAGCCTCCATACTGTGTGATATAAGATAATGGTTTATTCTACGCTGCCTCCACATGGCTCCCACAGAATATCAGCATAAATAGTATGAAGTTAATTATAACCCTTTGGTGAACTATAAAAACAGAGATTCAATTATTAGATAATAGCTGTTCTACGACAACCCATCTATAAATTTTGGCACACCTCGAACGTGAAGCGAGAGAAGTTGGGCCTTACTGTCAACTGGACAAGATAACGCTGCCCGTTCTCACTAAATTCGCTACATTCAAGGCCAGTGTTTGACAGCTATCCCATCTGAAGGTAAGTGGTGATGTAGCTGAAAATAGTAACACCTACAGACTTAGCTTGACTAAAGCTTATTGACTTTTGTCTCCAATACATCCGAAATTAAAAAAATGTTAAAAGTGAGTTGAAGTTATTCCACTCCTCTGCTGTACGCATGATTGTTATCTATTATTTAACAAATCCATCATCATTACATCCATTATAGTCTAATAATGAACATACGCCTTCTATAAATTGCCTCAAAAGGTGGGGATTTGGTACAGGAACTGCGTTTGCCAGGCGGGTTGAAAACCGCCGTTTTTTTGTTTTCTATTGGTTTTTTTTATAAGACGCTGCTGCTCTTGGTTCGCTTCCCTCTGTCACCTATTACGAAATCCACGTTTTTTACGTGGTAGAGCCACGCTGCAGCTATATCATGGTTGTAGCATGAATGGGTCGGCCCGACCGGGGAAGGACCACACTCTCACAGAATACCAGCGTAAAACGCTACGTAATACTGCTATGTTTTTTATGATGAGTGTAGAGATCCGGAGACCCATTTTTACAGGAAACAAGGCATTTTATTTTAGTCCTCAGGGGTGACAACGCATCTGCGATTTGATTTTTAATCGAGGATTAATGTAGATGTCTATGGGCCACAGCATCCACTTACCACCGTGCTTGTTTGTCACCATCATTCTATAAAAAAACATATAACCACAACCATAAGCAAATGACATGATCTTATATTCATCAAGATCGGAAAAGGTTAATGTGATGCGGTGATGTTCTTTATAACAATAACTTTAACGAGGCCGTGTCATTATTTGTAATTTTATTTAAAATTAAATGATAAAAAATCTACTTAACATTGATATCAGTGTTTTAAAAATAAATCATCGTCACTCAACTCTCCGCGACGCGACGCTAAGTAGGCACGGTGCGCACGACAGCGCATTTCTCGTATTGTATTCAAATTTCGAACGGCTGACCCGAGTCGCTTAACGGCCAGTGCGATTCTGAATTATCGCATAATGATTGATACGCATATTATATTTGTGATAATAACATTAATTTAAGAAATAATAGCATAGGCTACTACCACCTGGAACCATATCGAAGATACCTAAATAATATAAAATCGGGTCCACCCGGGGTCATGGCCCCCTAGACCTACATCACAGAATAATTAGAATAATAGTACCCCTCAAAAACCAACGCTAGATTCCCGATAAACATTAAAATGTTTAAATTACTATTTCGTAAACGTTATCCCTACACTAGGAGTTATTTTTGTTTCTGTATAAATTGCATAACTAGACCCGGAACAATTATTATTTGTGGGTCATATGAACGCTCTTTCCTTGCGGCTGAACCGTGGCCGCGGCGGGCCTGCGTCATAGAGCCGAAATGTGTGTATAAAATATTAAAATATAATATGGAAAACTTCGTATTTATATATATATATATATATATATATATATATATATATATATATATATATATATATATATGTATATAAATTATATGCATAATGACAAATACTTATAACATAATTTATTGTTATTAATAAGTATAGATAAACATACATTTCTAATTTAGAACTAAGACTATAATTTTTCGATATTTTTAATTCCAGCCAGTTAACACGAGACAGGCTAAAAAGGAGGGATTTTCAAAGGTGCTTTGGAAATTCGTAAAAAAAAGAAACGCTACAGATACGTTATTAAAGCATTATTTGCAGCTTAATCACGATTTTGCGCCTATTCTACAAAAGATATGTAGGCGGGTTAATTCTGTACATCTCGATGTACACCTATTTATAAGCAACTTGGCAACTGGCCCACATACCTAAACGCGTGACAAGGTTAAGGCGATGCTGGACACAGGAATTTGAGCCTAAGGTGGATGTGAGAGAGTTCGCGGTGGGAGCAGATGAGTTTGAGGCATCCACATCTCGGGCGCGACAAGGACGCAAGATCGACATGAGATTAGAAGCCATTTGGTCTGGTATTGATCGTTCTCCCGCCCGCCCCAGTTCGCGGGGCGGGACGAGAACTCAAAGCCGTTTCGTTAATCTTGTTCTATGTCTACTTGGGGTGGATTTTAAATGAGTTTTCTGTGAACGCCTATGTACTTCAGGTTTTGTGTAAGTCGACCTTCGTAGAGCTTATTGTTGATGAGTCAAAAAGGTCATCACTTCTTTTTAGGTTTTGTACGTACTCGTATCTATATAGTACCTGTTCTGTAGACAAGATATATATATATATATATATATATATATATATATATAAAAAAAAAAAAATATATAGATATATATATATCTACTAAAACAATATTCTAATTATTTTTTTCTAACATAATGTGCTTGATTGCTCCTTTTCTGTTGATTGTTCGTTTGTTTAAGATAGGATATAACGATGACGTCCGCATGATCCGCATAGCACATAGCAGTCAGAGTATCTGGCTCGTAAGTTCCAGTTCAAATTTCAGGTAGACTAAGCATATGTGAAAAGTAAGATAAAGTTAGTGCACTTATACATCCCACTGCTAGCCATAAACCGCTTCTCGTTTCTGAGAAGGATTAAGGGCAAGGAAGTTTCAATCACACTGCCCCAATGCATGTTAATTCAAATGTCTTCTAAAATTTTTTTTGATTTCTTCCCGGCTTTGCACGTGTGATTTCTGGATCTCTACAACAGCGTTATTCACCGCATCCAACCAACCCGCAATCAACTATGGAATACGGAACAATGGGTGCACTACTGCGGTTATGTTCATCATCATAATCACAGCCCTTCACAGGTCCACTGCTGAACATAGGCCTCCCCCAAGGAATGCCATAAAGCACGGTCCTGAGCTACCTGCATCGACTTCCTGCACGTCTCACCAGGTTGTCACTCCATCTAGTAGGTCCTACACTTCGATTATCGGCATTAAGAGGCTACCACTCGTGAGCTTTCTTCATCAGCCGCTATTGGTTCTTCAGGCCCAATGTCACTTCAACTTACTAAATCTAGTCTATATAAATTACTCTGGTTTTATTGCGTATATCCTTTACGAATTCTCAATACGAAACTCCCAGTATAGCTACATCTGTAGCCCGCTAGGGGATTGATTTGCTTACACGACTAGCAGTGAATGAGTACGTTTCAGACACATATGTCAACTTTGGTCTCTTGTGTTTTCAAGAATCATTCAAGAGATGTTTGACATAGTTTTCATTATTAGGTTTTACCCATTATTAGGTTAAGTCACATTAGGTTAAGTTACGTTTTCGTTAGCTAAGTAAATTCATATATTTTTCAAATAATTTTCAAACGCATTCCAGAATTCGAATGCACTTTTTCCCGCCTTGTTACAATTTTGCAATGTGCAGTTTCAATCAATGTTTATTAGATCGTAATAATTGTTGATGCGAGCTGGTTACTGCAGGATGTAATGCAAGACATAACTTGTTTTTTTTTATAAGTATACCGCTCGGTCCATTTTAAGTTTCTCGTTTTTTAGCACTCACTAATCAGGCGTGTGCTGTCGCAACACATCCTACTACTCTTCCATCTTTGTCGGTTACGTGGTTCTGTCTCCTTGCCAAACTCGTCAAGCTGTATATATTATCTGTTGTGTTGACTGTTGCGTTGGTCTGGTGGCTGACAGAGTTTTTTTTCTCGAAACAGTGATGGAAGAGAAAATGAAGTTCAATAAGAATTATTTCTAATCTATACATAATAAAAATATTCTGGTATTGGGTTTTCGAGCCGTTGTAGCTCAGATGGTTAACGCTCGCTGTAAATACAACAGAACGCGAGTAACCCGGGTTCGATCCCCGCCGGCACCAATGAAATTGTTAATTGCAATTTTAAGTGCTGATATACCACGTGCACGGCGGTGAAGGAAATCATCGTGAGGAAACCTGCATATCTGAAGAATAAAAAATGAAAAAAAATATTTCGGAGACATGTGAAGTTCGCCAACACGCATTGGGGCAGCCAACAGACACTTCCTTGCCCTAAAACCCTCTCAGAAATTAGGGGAGGCCTGTGCCCAGCAGTGGGACGTATATAGGCTGTAACTTTACTTTACTTTTACTTTTATTGGGTTTTCTGTCAAATAGTTATCAGAAGCCGCTTGATGTCAGGAAATTGGCAATGTATCACCTCCTTGTCTAAGAGACCACGTAAAGCCACTGGTTCTGACACCTATTCTCTCTTTGCTTGTGTCGGATTGCCATCTCATCGTACTATGAGCGGAAATATAAAGTACAAAAATTAAAAATACGTCGTAATAAGTCTCCGATGGTGAGATTGGCCACTTTGACCGAAATTGGGTCTGGAGGTGATTATAGGAGAAAATTTACCACAATCTATATGCTCATCTTTATAGCCTTCCTTTTAGTCGCAACTTACGACTACTATATTATGAAATGTGGTGAGCAATTAGGTAGTTAAAGGTAATTTTTTCTCATTAAAAGCTTCTAAATAGTTCCTTGATGAGCATGGGTTTCATCTGACTACGAAAATATTTTGCTTTCCATATTACACCAAAGTATTAGATCTATCGTTGCTGAAATTTTAACTATTGTGATGCTTTTTTAAATAACTGGCGTAATTTCATCAAGAACATCAAGATATTCCTTAAAGATCAGTTTTAATCGTTCTTTATTTGCATTTGTAGTTAGAGGAGTATACATTTTGTTAGCCGTATATACATTCAATTAGAAGAAAGATATTTAGAAATTAACTAACTTTAAAATTTCCATATTTCAAAGTTCCTTCTACTGTCTTGTGGCGATCAGTATGCCAATTTATTTTGGATGATAATATGATCAGGACTAGACTTAAAAGTGTAGACTTAAAAAACGTTTCAAATTTATAGTTCTTTTTTTTAGAATGAATATTGGTGACAAACGAGCACACAGTTCACCTGATGGTAAATGTCCACAGACATTACATCTATCATGGATTAAGAATTAAAATATAGATACGTAGTCACTCCTAAAGACAAAGATGGAATGCCTTGTTTCCAGTAAAAAGGGTCTCCGGTTCTCTACACTCACTATACAAAACATAGCAGCATTTAGGCTATTTTACGCTGGTATACGGTGGAAGTGTAGTCCATCCTTGTTCGAGTCGATCCATTGGTGTTGTGACTCTGCAACGTAGTTTTTACGTTTATTTACTTCAAAAAATAAAATAATGGTATTGGAAGAATAAATCCCACTGCACGTAAGTCTTGTCAGTTACGCCGATGGAAAAACAGCGCTGCAGCAACAATGCTCCTGCATGATGCTGCGTCGTTGGTCTTTTTGTTACTGCCGTTCAACAATCTTTTTATATTACGTTAACCCCTTTTTTATATCTTATCTATGTATGGAATTGTAACTACGAATAAAGTTCCTTTCTTTCTTTTTAAATCTAATTCTACGTTTTCTATGTACGTTTGAATATGTTTATTTACAAGACCGTTCATTTGTACCATTGCGTTGTAAACAATGCGATATAGTGAAAACATCACGAAAAATATATTTACTCAAGGATTATGTTCATAAAACCCACAAAGAAGGCACGGAAGCACGCTGAAAGCGGCTGGAATATTAATTATCGCCTCCACCCTGATCCGACACCCCCAATGGGAGGCATGCAGGGAGTGAGCGAAGGGGTGTCCAAGGGAGAATCCCGTCTTACGAGTCAGCGCCTGGCACCGAAACTCAATTTGTAAGAGTCTGTAACAAATTGTTTACTGTTTAATTTGATAAAAAACCTTACAATAATTAAATTAAAACAGTGATTGTAACACATAACTGAAGCTCCTAGACATATGTCCGTTTTTAGTGTATGCTCTTTTAGCTTTTTATATCTAGCAACGTTATTAACGCTTATTTATGTTATCAACCAATATTAATGTTAATTTTTAAAAATAGGTCGGGCGAAAAGTTTTTTTTTGTATTGTTTGTTTGTATAAAATTGAAGAAAAATCTCTTTGGTTCTACAAATTGTATCTGGCTGGTTTTAATATCAACACATAAAGGACATTAAGAAAAAAAAAAGAAAATGTAAAAAAATACCGCTACGCCAATATATTCTAAGTCAATGTTTCCCGCTATTTTCAATTGTTTTTCTGTCCGCCAAAATCGATCTAACGAAAAAAATTCGATACATTAATTCTGAAATTTTATTACAAAAAAAAAGAGAAAAATGCAAAACAAGTCGCGAAAAAAAATTGGGATGTTTTTGGACCTAAAGCAGTGTAAGAGTAGCACAAAGTTGGTTCAAGCGTTTTCAGTCCGGGAATTTTGATATCAAAGATGCAGTTTGTTGCGATCGCCCTCATGAGCATAAAATCGATTCCATTTTTGAAAGAGTGGAGCAAGATCGACATATTAGCAGTTACGGCATAGCCGAGAAATTGAGGATTGATTACAAAACAGTTTACACACGAGCTCACTGAAAGAAACCTAATGAATTGTGTAATCATTTGGGTTTCTTTATTGAAACGTAATTAAACCGAACCATTTTTTGAATAGATTGATTACTGGTGATGAAAAGTGGATCTCATACGACAAGATAATGCGAAAAAGATTATGGTCAAAGGGTAGTAAAGCTCCACAGACTGTAACGAAACCCGGATTAACATGCAATAAGGTAATGCTGTGTGTATGGTGAGATTGGAAGGGCAAAACCAACGAGTCGGATCTCTACTTCCAACAACTAATGAGACTCAAGCAAGAAATTGAGAAAAAATGACCGGAATTCATCAACAGAAAAGGAGTGGGTGATGATGTCAAACCACACATCTTTGGCGACTCAGCAAAAATTGAGAGAAGCTTGGTTGGGAAGTGTTATTGCATCCGCCAATATATATATATATATATATATATATATATATATATATTATATAGTCTTGACCTTGCACCCTCAGATTTTCTTCTGTTTCGGTCTCTTCAGAATTCTTTGGATAGTGTTAGGTTAACTAGGATTTACTTGTCATTTTTAAAAATCCCGATAAGTTCACTGCCTACGATGGCAACAAGTATCATCATAGCCCATATTATATATTATAATTAAATGTAATTAAACTTTTAAAAAGAAATGAATTTGTATACATAATTGGTTTTCCGTCTTTTTTGTAATAATCTTAGTGGTTTATTGTTGTAATCAATAGATTTGAAATGTACATTAATGGGTTATAGTATATACAATAACAAATTATTTTGTCACATATTGTAGTCTAGATCTTTAACTATAGTTAGAGATCTATAGTTAAAGATTTAGTTTACAATAAAAAAATATTTCATCACTATTTATAATTGAAGGTATTGACGAACGTTTAAGAGTAATATGATGGACCTATAGTTTTATGTAAATATGTTATATCCTCAAAACTCTTCGTTTCTGGATTTTCAAGCGCCGGGACTAGAAAAGAAACGTTATCAAGATCAAGGTCGACTACTTCAGTGTCGATATTGTCATTATGGCAGAATAGCTGAAGGAACTCAGCCAGCACTATTCTTAACGATAGCCATAGCGTCTCCCAACAGCCTAAAGATGAACATAGATTATACAAAGGTCAGTGTAACGTCCATTTACTTTGCCGGTAGTTGTACGGAGCAGAACACTCGAAGTTGTTGACGAGTACGTTGCCCTGGGACAAATTGTCCGACTAGGTAATTCAAGTCCAATCTAAAGAGGTCAATCGAAGGATCGAGCTCGGCTGGGTTGCGTTCTGGAGATTATGACACAATGGGTGCGTTTGGCAGAAAAAAGCGCTAGCAAGCGCTTACAAGCGCTGAAATAGTTTTCGCCCAGGACACGATTGCTACTTCACTAGCGCTGACACAATCCGCCATTTTGCTTATTTAATTTGTTTGTTTTGAAGTAGAGTTTATAAGTTGTTTTGTGCAATATTAGTTTTAAGTAATATAATGACATGAATAAACATATACATGTTATTAAAAATTCATGATTGGTAAGTTTTTAATATGAATACTTTTCAAACATATATTTAAATTCGGTTGGGTTTAAGCTAACTTCGTGTCCTAGAGGAAAATAGCTACTTATGATTTGACAGCGCTTCAAACCCAATGTCTTGCACATAAATCTCAAAACTAAAAAAAAACTCGAAAACGAGAGTAAACGGCCAATGTGTGTTACCGGTGATGACATAAAGATCCAAGACGTGATCCTTTGCCGCTGGCCATATGAGGAAGCTCAAGGTCGCTGAGGAAGGTATCAAGATAGTTATTCTCGAATTTTTTCCGCTTAAAAGACTTCGAAACAAGGACAGCCGCAGCAGAACCAGAGTGGCCGATATAGCCCGACGGTTTAGTAAGCTGTAGTGGCAATGGGGCGACCATTTACTTCGAAGAATTAACAACATTGATTTACGTGGTAGAGTCACACTGCAGTACACTATCAATTGTTACGTTAATGGGTTAGCTCAACCGGGGTATGACCACGCTCTCACAGAATACTAGCGTAAAATAGCAGCTTCATGCTGCTGTATTTCGTATGTTGAGTGTAGAGAACCGGAGAACTTTTTTACTGGAAACAAGGCAACGCATCTGCGTTTTGAATCCTAATCGAGGATAAATATAGATGTCTATGAGCCACTGCATCCACTTACCATCTGTGTGCCTCGTTTGTCACTTTTATTCTATAAAAAATGGCCATGGATGTTGCAAAGCACTCAAAACTTCTTTAATGCTGCTGTGTTCCATATGATGAGTGTAGAGAATTAGAGACCCTTTTTGCTGGAAAAGAGCGATTCCATCTTAGACATCAGGGGGGACAACGAATCTACGTTTTGATTCTTAATCGAGGATAAATGTAGATGGCTATAGGACACAGCATCCACTTAACGTCAGGTAGACTGTGAGTTCGTTTGTCACCCTTAAAATATAAAAAAAACCGATAGGGTGGAAAATTTTTGAGTAACAGCCTAGTACCGGTACGAAAAGACTGACCACCCCACAATAGATGAAATCGAGAAATCGAATTCCTGTATCTCTTATTACCACTTGGTAATAAGAGATACAGGAATTCGATTTCTCGATTCTTTCAGGATTTGATACAGATGGTTCAAGCGAGGAGGCATATGTTTAGCAGTGGACTTGTGAAGGGCCGTAATAATAATGATGATGATGATGATGATAGTTATATGCAATGGAATCCTAGTGTATGTATTTTAGTCCTGACGTCTGTGACTAATATCGAAAGCATATCTCGCAATGAATTTGTTATTGTCGCTTGGCTTTGTTGACGATTGTTATAAAATAATCAATCCGCTGCCCTTCGTGATGAAACATGTTTCAGACATTCTGAAGGTTAACAACTTATCTTTGGTTCTTATAGATAATGAAGCTAATGATAAAGTTACTCAATGTGAAGATATTGTAAACGTTTTTGATAAGTTTATTAATAATGTTTAGATTGAACACTCCAATCTCACTTCCTTAATACTAATTTATAAACTTACTAAGGTTTAGAGATAGTCAGTTAAAAGAATTATTTGGATATAAAAAATAATGATGAGCTGCGTAGATGCGATGTTAGAATATCCACTACCCTGTATGGTCCCGTGGATGTCGAAAGGGGCGGCAGAGGGAAGCTGAAACTGGAGATGGCTAATTGAACAGCAGTATCTCCTTGAAAACAAATGAGAATAATAAAAGACTACACTTGCCAACCAGCATGCCAAACGACGCAACTACGACAAATATTCTCCCTACGAAGAAAACTATGTCGTAGCCTATAAAGGAGGCTCTTACGACAGATGGGTGCATGGTAACTGTTAACAGACGAATAATAATAAAATATTGCGTTTGCCAAACCGCATGCCAAGCGTGGCAAATATCCTCCTATTAGGCAATATATGGAGGCGACCTATTTTCAGCAGTGGACAGGCTGTAATAGTCATGGTAATGGAAATATCTTAACTTCATTGCTTAAGCTTTAAAACAAAGTCATAGGCTCCTAGACTATAAGCGAGATTCGACATCGCGGACAAAGGCTTTTATAAACCAAGGTGTTCTGAGGCGTGTTCCATGAAATTTGTGAATATACTTCAGCTATTGTGTCCCCTGTCTTTGTTCGTGAAAAAAGAATGTGCTGGGGCGGCGAAGCGGAGGCCGGGAAGGGTTTGACTGGGAGTCCAATAATCAAGTTCTGGTTTAACGATTTATTTTTTCCTATTGGTTTTCTTTGATCAAATATATTCGAATTAAATAGTTTGGTTCGTCTTTTCTTTTTTTTTATAGAATAAGGGTGACAAACGAGCACACAGTCCACCTGATGGTAAGTGGATGCTGGGGCCCGTAGACTTCTGCATTTAACCTCGATTAAGAATCAAAATGCAGATGTGTTGTCACCCTTGAGGACTAAGATTGAATGCCCCGATTCCAGTAAAACGGGTTTCCGGTTGTCTACACTCACCATACGAAACACAGCATCATTAAGCTGCTATTTTACGCTGGCATTCTGTGAGATTTCTAATTTCTTAATACTAATACACAGCAAAGGGGTGGAATAATTTGCCATTATCTTTTCGACTGGTTACAATATGGGTGTCTTCAAGGCAACTAATAGACCCTCGTTGCGCTAAGATAATACGATTTACCATCACCACTACCATCAGTCGAGATTATAGTCAAGCAGTAGCTTATACATGCATCTACATATATAAATAAATTTGAAGTTTCCGTCTGTAATATAATAATTGGCTCCTATTATCCTCCTGGGGTTATTTGCATGCAAGACATGTGACATGCAAATTTTTGTCTGTCTGTCTGTCTGTCCGTGCTGATAACCTTCGGAAAGCCGTGGTCATCAATAGGATACTACCTTAAGTACCTTTAGTACCCTATTGATGGCCAGCCACACACGGTCAGTTAAACTGATCATTCCAACTGATCAGTTCAAACTAAAACTGTTGATATTTTTTAAAATATCGGATTTTCGATATATCCATAAATAAACTTATATGTAAAACTCCGATATTAATATATTTATAATGATCCATATATTGAAAATCTACTATTTTAAAAAGTATCAACAGTTTTAATTTGAACTGATTAGTTGGAATAATCAGTTCAACTGACCGTGTGTGGCGTCCATATGAGAGTAAGATGTATCCCCTGTCTATTATATCACTAATACAGCTCCCTGACATATAAAATACTAGATAGTAAGAAAATAAAAAACATAGAAAGATAGACGTATTTATTTGGCCTTTCATACAAAATCGTGACGGGTACAGATTGTTCACTATAACAGTGTATAGTATGTAGAAAATAAACCATAAAACATTGAATTAAAACCATTATAAAGATAAATAAATTAAAGTGTTTATTTTTTTTTTATAAAATTGAAATGACAATCGAACTGCCAGTCCACCTGATGATGCTGATGCTAAGTGGTTACTGCAGTCCATGAACACCAGCAACCAACTTTGAACAAAGAAGGCTTGAGATGTATTTTCACTACTGAGAACTAAGATGGAACCCCCTAAGCCTGTAATTATACGGGCTCTTTATACCTGTCAGACTGGAATTCAGCAGTGTACCCAATGTCAAGCAGAAGGTGGTAAGAGGATCGTACATTCACAAACAAACTTCTAATCAGAAGAGGAGTTTTACCACCGAAATATGTTGATTTTCTAATCTAAAATATGTGTTCACATATGTAACACAAATGTAAAACATGTACACCTATATAGTTTCTCTAAACTACTCCTACCTCATCTCCCCTAAAATCTCCGCCAATGAAATCTTTCAGCATTTTGAATACAATCTCAAATACGGCGTTCCTCTTACAAAGATACTACAGTACTCCCTTTATGGTGCGTGTTAAGCGACACACGTTCCCCTCACATAACTGAATAGAATTAATTAAGCTCACTTTCATTTGCCACGATCCAGTGTCACTTACTATCATTTTGAATTACCTTGAAAACAAGATCGATTCTCTTAAAACGGGGACAATTATAGAAATAGAACTCGGATCTCTCAAGAACAAGGTTCAAATTGCTATAAACTGAGGCTAGAGATAGAGCAATTCAATATGGAACATTTAAAGATGGTTCTCGAGGGAAAAACTGGTAAAATGTTCAAGCGGTTCTGGGCTTTATTCTTCGAAATATGAACGCGAAAGGATTGATAATCGTGTATCAAGTGATATAGCTATATCGTTTTAGATGTGTTGTGTTTGTGCAGGATCGATTTGCTCTGAGGAGACCGCGCCACGTCAGATATTGGGAATGGAAAATTCCTTATGTGCTTATTTCTCATTTTATTAAATCGATTACAGCGACGTTTTAATTATGGGATGATTATTACTGACTCGTTTGATAATTATTCAAAATGTATGTATTTTATTTGAAACCAGACTGTTTTTGTCCTTATTTTTTAATTTAATTTATTTATATTTAGGACTTTTTGAGGTATAGATAAAACAACTATCAGTTTCGTTCCCTGGATTATAAATGTTGTTATTCAAAAGTGATATCCTTTGGTTTATTTTGTCAGTATATTTTAAACATCTCGATTTACCATGTGTTATATCAGTGTCGTTGGGTCAGGAAGGGGGAGTACGTTTTTTTTAAAATAGTGAATCCCTACTGTGAATGAATGGAATCAACATTCAAATAAAGAACACATGCTTTATCACCCCTGAGGATTAAGAGGCAATACCCTACAGAAAGAAATTGGTTATAATTAATTACTTTAGCTAGTGGTCGTAAACGCGATTGTTGATTATGAGGTCTCGGATTCGGATCCCGGGTCGCGCCGAAATCAGTAATCATCAATTGAAATCATTTGGCGGTGTTACATTCACCTCCACGCCTAGGAAAACAAGTAAAGCCGTGGTCTTGCGCCTGATCTCTCTCCGGTCGTGCCGAATTACCGTCGCATCGGACAATGAGAGTGAGGGAATATAAAGTGCACCTGTGCTTCCGTATACACTTGGGCGCTATGTATGCTGTCATGTGCCGATGACTAGTCTACGTTGAAGCCACCGTAACCAAAATTCGGTCTGGAGGACATTATCTTTACCGGTTACCTTACTTCTCAAAGCGGGCCATAGTCGGTTCAGGTAAGTTGGTAGAGGTTTTACATATTTTTTCATTTTTCAACATTATTCAATTCGTTTTGTTCTCATTGTCAATTTTACATATTATGTGAACAATGAAATAATGCACATTCGACGTTTTGAACGCCCTATATGGCGCCGCCCGCCCTGGCTTACAGTGTAACCGACCTCTATACATAGTTCGCTATATTTTTTCTTTGTCCTGTCAAAATATCGGTATAACTGTATTTAACAATGAGAATATTTTATTTCTATTTACTGTTTTTGAACAAGGAACAAAAATTTTTCCACAGAGAAACTAATATTAAAAAAAAAGTAAAAAGTCAACTTCAGAGAACTTAAAAAATGAGATAATTTTTAATCCTGATACTTTTAGGCTTAGCTCTAACACTGAGCTAAGACTAAAAGTATAAAAGAATTAAAACCGCAAGGCTTTTTGAGTTGTACTTTTTGAGTTGACTAAGGAATATCACTATCTGTGATGACGGTGATCACTTACTATCAGGTGAGCCGTATGAAACAGAAACAGAAAGTTTTTATTCAATATAGATTATAAATAATACCTATTGAAAGTCACTCTTTTGTTTAATTACCACTGGTGCTGAAAAAACCTCTGTCCTGGGAAGAACCAGCAAGAAACCCAGCGGAATTTTTTTTTTCAAAAATAACAGTTTACAATCATGTATGTTTGTCATGTATGTATGTACAGCTCCGTGGCGCAGCGGCTTCGCAATGATTTACAGCGCTAAGGGCCGCGGGTTTCCGCGGGTCCCGCACGGAACAAGTGTTTGTATGACCTACAAGTAATTTTTCCGGATCTGGATGTTTGTCATTGTGAAATTTATGTTTGTAAAATGCCCCCATGATACAGGAGAAAATCTTAGTGTAGAGGTAACGTTAAAAGAATATAACGAAATTAATCAACACAAAACAAATTATTATCATCCATAAATTCCATAATATAATAATAACCCTTTTTATACAAACTTAGTTTAATAAGGTTTTAGAACTTTTTGCAGGTCAAATTTTATATAATCTCTGGGTATTTTAATGTAAGAGTGTATACATCACACCAAGAATGAATTACTCACCTGACGGAGCCGAGTAACTGGTGCTACTAGCTTGTGTCTTTTCCTAGTATCTGTTTATTTTTGTGTACGTACATTATGTTTCATAAATGTATTGAGAGGCCAAAGGTAATATGTTAATTTCCTTAAATTTTCGTCTAAGTGACTCTTTAGGTTTTAAATCATATATTGTTCTTTTGGCCCTTTTCTGTAAAACAAATATAATTTCAATGTCGGTCGCGTCTCCAAAGCAAAATATCATACGACACTGTGCTATGGAAATAGCTAAAGTAAACCAGTTTAGCTGTTTCAACATTGTAAGACTTCTAATTTTTTTACAGCATGTGCTGCAGAAACAAGATTGCTTGCTAGTTTTAATATATGGAGGCCTCATTGAAGCATCGCGTCTCGTGTGATTCCAAGAAAAATTGTGCTATCGACAAGACTCAGCTCCTCCCCGTTTAAAATTACATTAATATCGACATGTTTGACATTTGGAGTTATGAATTTCATACATTTAGTTTTAGTGCCATTTAAATATAAATTGTTAACTTTAAATCAATTGACTATTTTAGATACAACATTTTTTACTTCGTCATATTTTTGTAACTGTCGTTTTAATTTGAAAATTAAAGAAGTGAGTTTCATCAGCAAATAATACTATATCATGATTATCCCCTACTATGCAAGGTAAGTCATTAATATATACAAGAAAGAGAAAGGGGCCTATAATTGAACCCTGAGGCACGCCCATTTGTACCATCAACCCGAAAGAGCTCATACTATTAATAACAAAATTATGCTTGTTAGCCTCCTATTTCATGAAAAAAAGCACATACCTAATAATATCATCGGAGAGAATGGTATTGAAATTATCTGTAAATAACATTTGTTGTTTACAGATAATTTCAATACCATTGTTTAAAAATTCTAATAAAGATATCTGGTAAGTGCTGTAAGTTGGTGTTGCGCGTCTTTTTTCTTTATTGAAAAAAAAAGTCTTCAAAAAGTGTTTCCCAAAGAGTTTTCAGTAAGCGTACTTTTAAGAGCTTTCCTGATGTCATCGACAAATAAAATTTTTTTATAGGAGAACGGGTGAACGAGCATACGACTCACCTAAAGTTAATATAATAAAACCGCCCATGAAAACCTGCAACACCAGGGGAATTTCAGGTGCGTTGCCTGCCTTTTTGTAAGGAGTAAGCTCTTTTCTTGAAGGTCCCTAAGTCGTATCGGTCCGGAAAAATCGCCGGTGGTACACTATTCCACAGAGAGGAATAAACGTGGAAGAAAACTCCTAGTGAAACGTACAGTGGTGGATCGGGAAGTTTGCCGCGTAGTGCGTTCATGAAATTTGGCGGCTGGAATTAATCCGTACAATTCCACAGAGCACCCCCCGTGGTATATGCGAAGGACTACTGCTATTAGGTGGTAGGACTCCTATTCTGCTTAATACCCCTTCTGGGTTGTGACTAATACATACATATTTCGGTCACCAAGGCGAAGTGTGTGTATGATGTGTTCCGGTCTTCAGAGAGAACCTCCAACATCCATCAGTCCTCAGTGGCAGCAATATGTATCGTCTGTGGACTTCTTTTTATGAAGTTGGTTGCGGAGTTTTGGCGGGAACTTGGCCGAAGATGGATTGTCGCTCCTGTTTTGTCGTTTAAATAATGGTTTGAAGTGGATTTTGATTCGTAAAAGTGATGCGATTTTGTGAATTAAGTGTCCGCGCGTGTGAACTGTTAGAGAAAACGACGAAAAAAGTGCTTTGATGTCGATATAAACCTCAAGTTATTTTGATCGCTTGGGCGCCTCATGAACTTGAGTGGCTGTAGTCATCAACAGTCCGCTGGGTTGAGCTGTCGTCAAAATCTCCCAAGGGCTTCGCAATGTGACGCATCAGCATATTGTGAAGAAAAAGAGTATAAAAATGAATATTCCGAAAGAAATGATAGGCTCAGAAGAGCTAGAACCCAGAGCCGTAAAGCCAATTAATTATTAAAAAAAAAGAAGTTGGTTGCAGATGAACATGGATGGACCCCAGTAGCCACTTGCTATTAGATGGACTGTAAGTTCGTTTGACACTTCAATGTAATAAAAAAAAACATCATGAAAGTTTTTGTATGGATGTAAATAATATAATAAATATTTTTTTATCAGGACTTTAACAGTCTAGTTATTTAATCTAAAATACACACGGCGAAGCACATTGGCTAAGCCTTTGGCTGAGGCGCTTGGATGCGGGGGTTCAAATCTAGCACGGTACAAATTGGTACATTTATATGGCCTAAAATAACGACTCCAACATATAAGAAAGAGTTTATTTTCTTTTAAAACACTAATCGATAGGAATTAGAAACGTTAGCTTTTTTTTAAATAGAAAAGGAAATTAAAAACGAGAATAGGTGACACCAAAGGTTTTTTTAATGATAATAAAATGAAAACGTACGATTATAGCAAAATTTGTTGAAACGTAACAAAAGCAATGAATACTTGAAACAAAAGTATTGCTTTCAGATATCGAAGTGAGGATCGCGAGCGTCACCTATCTATCCTAAGCGCACTGTTGTTGGCTGATAAGAGCACAGAGTTATTCTCAAAATTTTTGACTAATTTTATTAAAAGTGTAAACAAAATGCGAAATCATTTTATTAAATTGGCAACGATATCATATTAAAAATTATTACAATTCCATAAATTCTATTATCTCGCAGCAATGGCAGTGGTTCTTGGTGTATTTTTATTGAACATCTGAACGGAAAAGATGCTCTCTTAAATGCTATAGTCACCGTTGGTATATTGATACCATTAGATAAATCTACTTCTGAACAGGGGTCTATTCAAAAGTGGTGAAAATTGATTACATCCATTTCTAGACCTCTCGCAACCTTAGCGTTACTTCCCGCCGCCATCTTGGATGTTTTACAACTGCAGCTAACTTGCAAATGGAATATCCCATGGACTCTTCCAACATCCATAGGTGAGGTGCTGAGATAGTTGATGTATGGGACTCTACCCCATGGCAGTAATTCATCTTCTTCTTCTTCCTCTCTATCGGTTCGTAAATTCCAATACCCGAAAGTAAACGTCCGTCGATGGCGTAGTGGCGGTGTAAAAATATTCACAACCCCACATTATCCCATGGATGTCGTAAAAGGCTGTCGACTTTTACAACACGAGAGAAACCGAAACGGGAGGTAGACAGCACCATTTCTATGACAAAAAATCTAAATAGGAAAATAAAAATCTTTTGTCAAGTTGTTGCCAACCCACCTTGCACCAACCAAGCTTGACAGCTATGGCAATATTTTTATATAAGAAATTCTATGGGAAGGCCTATGTTTAGCAGTAGACAGGTTGTAATGGTTTTTTTTATAGTATAGGGTGACAAACGAGCACACAGTCCACCTGATGGTAAGTGGTTGCTGTGGCCCATAGACATCTACATGTATCCTCGATTACAAAACAAAATGCAGATACGTTGTCACCCGTGAGGACTAAGATGGAATGCCTCATTTCCAGTAAAAAGAGTCTCCGGTTCTCTACACTCACCATACGAAATACAGCAGCATTAAGCTACTATTTCACGCTGGTATTCAGTGAGAGCGTGGTCCTTCCCCGGTTGAGCCGACCCATTC
Organism: Parnassius apollo; assembly: GCA_907164705.1. Classification (NCBI taxonomy): domain Eukaryota; kingdom Metazoa; phylum Arthropoda; class Insecta; order Lepidoptera; family Papilionidae; genus Parnassius; species Parnassius apollo. The sequence continues at coordinate 4,526,402 of CAJQZP010001576.1, forward strand.
ATGCTACAACTATACCAGTAATATAGCTGCAGCATAGCTCTACCATGTTTAAACGTTTACCGATAAGTCTTATATTCCACATGGGCTTCTCCTGTTATAGAAAGGACTTAATTGCCAAGCTTGGCGATCGATGTACAAGGTGACTCGCATCTATCAAATTTTCCACAGTCTCTTTTCATTAGCTACACTCATTATAACGATTGAAGCGACGGCTTAGCTTATGTTGCCATCACACGCTAAACTGGATAAATTATTCTTAGGCTTGGAGACTGATGACTCTGTCAGGATATTACTTTTATCACTACTCACAGAGATTCGATAAACCAGGGACCATAGAAAGAAAAAGTGAAGCTAATTTTTGAAGCAGCAGCGAGTGAGGCAGAGTCGATACGGGACACCGTAGACGAAAGTTTATCGACTATATATATACGATATACATGGGTCAAATTAAGAGTACCTTTAACTGACGAGCATGCATGCGTATAGTAGTAGAAATATATATTGGAAGACCTTTTTTACCACCTGGAAAAACATAGGGTGTAACATGTGAACGAGTAGAAGCCTATGGCACAGATATTTTACAAAAAATAGAAACTAAAATTTTTAATTAAACGCTTGAAAAAAATTTTAACAATTAATTTGCCCTTTGCCCTTGAGCCTGTGATCCTGCGAAGTGATAAGGTCAAAGATGCCTACTAAATTTATAGTTTTATTGCTGTTTGTAAAGTAGGGTGGATATGATTTGAATTTCGATAGATTTTTATTTATTAATTTGGTTCAAAATTTTTATTTTTTGTAATATATTAGTGCCATAGGCTTCTAGTTCATTCACATGTTACACCCTATTTTTTCCGGACGGTTAAAAAGGTCATCCAGTATAGATTGTGAAGAAAACGAGAGAGGTGTGTCAGGATCGTGCTAAATAGAAGATCTCTGCCTACCCCTCTAGATCATTATTTCATACTAATCATCATGAAACCAATTTTATTAAAAATAATAGGTACAACTTCAACCTTTCAAAATGTAAATTTTATGGATTTTTCAGCCCTTTGTGGCTCATGGGAGCCATTGGGGCCATCAGCCGCACATAAATTTACTGTTTATTACTTAATTACAGTTAACAGACATCAAAGACAAAGTCAGAGTAAAAATATTTATTATAAGTTAAATGTTACATATTACTTAAATGTTAATTTACTATTTAATGAATAGTCATAGTTACTTGAATTATTTTTGGACTTTAATAGACTTACTCGTAACTTAATAGTTTACGCTTACTTTTGCCTAATTATAGCCCTTTCCGGCATAAAATGATTCATTCGGTGACCGGATCATTAGTGTCTTTCTAATTTATTAATTATCACGAGTAGTAGTAATAGAAGTAGGCCTTCATTTTCGATATTCCTTATTTTTGATATTTTTTTTCAATGGTAGTCCCTCGATTATAAATTTATAAAGAATACTTTGCACAAGTATGTAGCACTTTTAAATATTCTCTTTCTTTGATATTCCTAGTTTTCTAGCTTTTGATGCTGAGAGAATTATTTACTATATATTTTATATTAATATTTTTTTAAATTAAATTATACTGACAAAGTTTTCATTTTGAACTCTATACAAATTTAGCTTGTATTTGATCATACACCTCGTTTTTACGGTTTGTATACACAAATATTCCTGATTGTAAAACATTACAAGACGTTCTATGCTATTCGGTAATTTTCTTAGTATTTGCGTTTCGTTGCTGAATAACTCAGCTGATAAGAAGTCAGGGCCGCGCCTGCGTACGATGCGGGTTCCGGTGTTCCCTGGAAACTTGGCTTAGTCAACCAAGTCGTAGATACATCATTTTGTTATTCGATATTGTACTCTATGTAACAAAATAAAGAATATATTTAGGTTTGAACAAATTATAAGAAAATGGCGGAAGGGTCCTAATAAAGCTATTAACGATGAATTACAATACCTACTATATTATCTTATGCAAGAAAATTAATAGTTTGTTAATACTGACGAGCAATTGTTTTTTTTTTTCAATATGGGTGACATACGAGCATACAGTTCATGGGGATGGGGATGCGTTATCACAGCTGAAGACAAAAATACAAAGTGGTTGCGACCTTGAGCGTCGTCGTACGGCCAGCAATGAAGGACCACATCTCAGATCCGTAAGTCATTACTGGCAACACGCGTGTTGCGTGTTGTGTGCGTGTGCCAGTGATAAGCAATTTTAGGTGCAACGAAATGAAGTGAAATTATCATTGTCATTACAGCTCTACTCAAGTCCAAGAACAAGTGCTAACAAGGTTCTATGAAGGCAAGCGACTGAGGCGAGATCGAATACCCCGTTTGTCTCTTTCTCGTAAGTGTGACTGCTGAACATGTGGTTTCGTATTCGAATCCCAGATCGGACATTAGTCATTGGATTGGTCTGTCAAGAAATTTTCAATAACAGCTCGGAGTGCTTTAGAAAGCTCGTAAATCCGTTGGTTCTGGGTCTCATTTTACATTGGTCGTGTTGGGTTGCTGTTCCATCGTGTTTGTGTTGAGACCGATCGCCGCGACCGAAATTCGGCCCCGAAAAGGAGCAAGCACTCGTTATTAGAGATGGGCCGAATATTCGTTTCATATTCGGTATTCGGCATATTCGGCAGTTTTACCGAATATTCGTTTCGGCCGAATATTCCGCTAAATCACCGAACATTCGTTAAAGTGGTACTCAAAGTGCCCACTGTATTGAAATATACGAATTGAGTAATACCATTTATTTCATAATTTTACTATTGAAAGTATATTTTATTTATGGGTTAAATCTACTTTATGTTTTTGAGGCATTATAGATTTATTTCCAATTAAAGCAAATAGAAAGCTTAATAAAATGTTTTTGGAATCAAACAAAGAAACAGTATATTACATTAGTACATTTCAATTTACTTTGGTCGTCAGTTTCTTTAAAATAAGTCCAAATAACAGAACTCCTGTTACTAATTTTTATCATTTTATTATTATCAATTTTCACTAAGAATAACACAACGAAATTAATGCAATAACATATCAGGTACGGCGGCGGGGTAGCCAGGGACAAGGTCCGGCCCTAATCCAACGCGCTTTAAAGCCAACTATTTTCGACTTAAATCTCGTATATATATAATACTAAAAAACTATGAAAAAAAATTTTTCCTGATAAACCATCGAGTTGAAAATCGTGCAATCTTCAATAATGGCGAATTAAGTTGACAAAGATAAAATGACGAATTTTGTGATACTTAAAGTGGATGGACTAGATATCGTCTTTATTGGATTTTAGGTGAATCTTGATACATTGATAACATATCACAGTTTCTAGTTAGTTTTTATCACAACGGTAGTTGACGAGGTGATAATTTGAAGCGGATACAAACAACATTTTTGATGTTGAATGTACCTATATAAAGTATTGTAACAGCCCAACTGATGAAGATGAAGACGAAGAATAAAAATGAAATCGACAGTCGATGGAGAAGAAAGGTTCTCGAGTGGCAACATTGCATCGTGTCAAAAAGCGTCGTGTAGTAGTTCGAGTAATATACGGTAAAATATGCGATAAGTCTATGGCTTAACGTAGCCCGAGAACGTGTTTGACTTTTTCGGGGGTGTCCTATGTTAAGAAGGGGAGTTGTTGGAGTAATAATGGATATGGAGGATAAAAGCCACATTTCTGAGACGTTATTTTAAATTTAACTTTAAATTCGAAGTAAAAAATTAAATTCGATAAAAAAAGCGATTAATTTCGTCTCATGGGTGTTACACAGATGAAATCGGAATAGGCAGAATGATCGCACGGTTTTCTATAGATGGCGATAAAACCTTCTCGTTTACGTTTGTTATAAAATACTTAGACTGGTGACGAAGGGCAGTGCTAAAGCTGCGAGATGTCTGGTATCATGATCATCCATCCTCCTTTCATCTGAGGCGACCTTAACAACAGAAGAAGCCTATCTTAAGAAATAGATTTTACGGTATAACATTAAAAAAAGGAGAATAAACTGTCATGTTTTGTTTGCCGTGGTAAAAAAGTAAAAGTCATCGATAATAAAAAACAAAAGTTAAAGGTTATATACGTTCCACTCATGGGCACGGGCACAGATCTCCTCTCATTGCATTGAAATGTCCGCCGTGCTGCCCTAATGCGTGTTGGAAAACTCTACATGTCTTCGAAATATATTTTTTAATTTCTCAGATATGCTGATTTTCTCACGATGTTTTCCTTCACGTGGTAAATCAGCAGGCGGGGATCAAACCCGCCCAGAGTTGCCATTGACCCGTAAGATAATCTTTCATCCATGCACTTGCTGTCACTGCTGTGCGCTTGTGGAATTCTTTAACTAAATCTTCACACACTTCCGTTGTGGTTAATTTCTAACTACTTTGAAAGGCCTAGTTAAAACGTTGGAATACTAATATATAAATTACTTTACTTTTTCGTTACTACACTTTGGTTGTTATCATTTGTACTCATATAATTTATATATCTTAATTATTTAAGGAATACATAGCTGATGTGAAGAATCGACTCTCCAGGAACTCTGCAGCCTGTGAACACGTACAGGATCGCCCCCATCACTACATCACATTTGATAGACCACAAATGCTCACTAATACATAAAACACTGATTCCTTCCAAGGATGATTCACGAGGCTATTGAAATCAAAAAACATACTAATTTCAATAGAGCATATGGCTGGGTGCAATCACCTGCTTGAGATCTAATAATTAATAAAATTAAATCCCAACCCAAACATACAACTGCAAGGCTTCAAGATACTATAAGTTTATACTGCGTCGAACAATAATTAATCAAAGAGGTAGCCGTGCTTAACTATGACATTGAGACGTCGAACACCTCAGTTCCCTCAGGGACTATGGTTGCTGTAAAGTGCTCGAAACGTCGGGAATATAAAATAAGTTAATATACGCAATTAAATTCGTAAAAACTAATTTTATTTAAATTTATATATCTTTTTTTGTAGTACACTTTTTCCGCTTTAATCTTTATTGGCATCAGTGCTCTACGTAAACGTTGTCTGGAAGATATCACTTACAGAGTGATGAGACCGCCTGTTGTATATATATTTGCAATTGTAACAAAAAGGAAACGAAAACTAAACATAACTTACATAATATATCTATCATACAGTTCTGCTCGCCGTGATTTGGTGCAATGCGTTTCCTTTCCAAACACGAAATACGTTTCCTACTTCAGAGGAGAAAAAAAACGAGCCTTTCTTAACTCCAGCGGTGATGATTAGTCTCGGATACAGTTCCATTAGAAAATAAATGATTTCTTGTACGTATTTTGCCTTTGGCTTGGATTCGAACCCGAGTCGTAGTTGTCAGTTACTCTCAACATTGGGCCAAGTGGTCGTCAATATACTATAACACATATCAACGCTTAGAGTAAAATTATGTTATTACCACATAACTACATTTTGAGTTGAAGATTAGATTCGGGCGACGGCTCACATTTGAAGAACGCGTTACATCTTGAGTGTATTACAAACATACAGTTCGTGGCAGATTATCTTTAAAACGAATTATCGAGCCATTATCTTGATAACGGACCTAACCCAGTTTAGGAGATAGCGCTTGTTTGTTCTATGTGACCAGCTTCGAGAGAAATGGTTTCATAGATAATATTTTGTGATACGTAATAGTTGGTGAGAGGGTGGGTAATATGTTCGCGGATCAGAGGCCGTGAACCGTAAAATTATACCCGAATTTACTTTATAATAATGTCACAGAAAAAAAGTTCACCATTAAGGGCTTAAGCAACAAGTGGTAAAATTAAACATCTTGTACAAGCGACTTCAATATAAATAAAATGAGATCATCGTCAACGTAGTGTAAGTCAAATAAATACGCATTATTAAGGTTGACTCAAAAACTACTGGTCATATCTAAACAAATTTATATGTAAGCACATGAGAAGCACCAGCTTTCAGATAAAAAAAGGAATCATCAAAATTGGTTCACCTAGAAAAAAGTTCTGTAGTAGCCCATAAAATATGTAGTATTGAGTAACTCCTCCATTTTGAAGTCGGTTAAAAATGGGGATGAAGTTTTAATGTAACTATTTAGACGACATTCTGATTGTTACCTTAAACCAGTGGTTATTTATTAGTCCATTAAAGAAGTAAATCGGCACTTAAAAATGCAGTTATTAAATATTGTATTTGTTGTTACGTAACGTTTGAGTAGCTACTGTGAAGTTTACAGCGAGCGCTCGCCTCTGAGCTCAGGATACCACTATAATGAAAGATGAAAAAATATATTTTTTAATCTGTACCTGGGGTTGTATTTGAATATATTTTAATGCGTATCGGTAAGATAGTCCTATATTTAAAAGTTTCCGTTGCAATAATTTGATAAACGCATTTTTAACAGTTACTAAATTAGCAGTGAAGAAAACAATTTGAAAACATTATTTAAAAATAGCCCTTTTCTTCTCCATAAATGTGTGTACACAGGCCAGCATTGCAGTATCTGCAAGGGGTTAATAAACTTATAGCAAAAAGTACCCAGCAACAACTCGAAATCTAATTTTCATCAATAATGCTATTTTAGTTCTTGAGTTATTAATGTCTGAAACGTGTTATTTTTATCACTTCCCCTGGATGTGGATCTTGGCCCCCTTTTCACATTTATGTATTTGGTGGAACTAAATCATTGAAAATAGTCCCAGGTGTTTTCAAGTATTTAATGTTAAAAATATTTATTAGCCGTGTAATAAAATAAAATGATGTATCTAATCCAGTTTAAAAAGCACCTCCAGTGGACCCTCAATTAATTCTAGTGGCACACCACAACACACAATAAGAAACACCGTCGTGGTGTGATTTTCCTAGTGTAGTGTGGTAGTGGTGTAGGGATTAGTGGGGATAGTGCATGTGATTGAGGGAGGGCGGGAAGGTGCTCTTTCTAAATTAATTAGCTAAGATCAGCGTAATAAAATGAATGATGTATCTAATGATTTCTTAAATTTACACTACACATTGAATAAAACTATTTATATAGATATCATCGCGTTCAATTTACTTATTTTTAACTTATTTGCCATTCCCGACGTTTCGGATGTTTAACAGCACCCATGGTCACGTGGGAGGGGGGGACTGACATGTTTGACATCCCAATGTCATAATTAGCCCAGCTACCTTCAGTTTTTGAATATTAATTTTTGGTCCGATCTACGCAGAACAAGCTTACAGAATCTTGAAGTATAACAGTGGTATGTTTGGATTTGAGTTTAATTGTTGTCGGCTGACGTACATGTAGCTGACGTGTAGCACCGATGCTCCGGGAAGTCTGCAGTCTGTGAACATATTCAAGATCGTCCCCACCATTACATCAGATTTGATAAACCACAAATCCTCGCAAAAGAACACCGATTCCTAACAAGGATGATACGCGAGGCTATTAAAATTAAAAAAAAAACATTCTAATTTCAATAAAGAAGATGGATGGGTGCTGCCATCTGCTTGGGATCCTATAATTAACAAAATTAAATCCAAACCCAAGCACACCACTGCAAGACTTCAAGAATAACGAGCTGCGTAGATTGGACCAAAAATATATATTCAAAAACTGAAGGTAGCCTAACTGACTGACTGACCTGACTGATAGGTAGTTAGCCCACTATGACATTAAGTGCTGTAAAGCACCCGAAAGGTCGGGAATCAAAAATAAGTTAATTAAACGTGATAAAATCCGTATAAATAGTATTATTCAATGATGTATCTAATTAAAATCTAAAGTAATATAAAGAATAAGTTAATGCAACCCCTGATTTTATTAATTACCAGATGTATTCAATGAATTTCTTAAGAAATGTTTTGATGCTCAAGTCAATACAAATACGCTATAAAATAAAGTACATACATAAAATCGATACCCAATAACATGTTAAAACTATCTCGCCACTCGATATCAGTGTGTTATCATCCAAACAAAAATATCGAGTCGAGTTTCTCCGAAACAATTGAATGGACGATGTTCATTCACTGTTCGATCATCCAACCAGCTAACGGTAACACTTGTCTATCAAACCATCCGCCAAACTAATTAGGTCTTTGGCATTCCACCTATCAGCCTCTTAGACGTCGAAACGTGGCTCGTAGAGGGGGGAGAAGAATACCACACTACGCTGGTCGTTGTAAGAGGATGTTTTAATTCAGGTCTCGTTCCTCAGGGCTTCCGCGAAGCGATGCTTGGTGGATACTGACATGTGCTATACACAAAATGAGTACCTAAGAGTTACCGCATGTATACCAATGCTGGTGTTAATTTGTGTGTCTGTCAGGAATTAATCTTTCAGGTGATCCCTCATACTGTCGTTTTGTGCAGCGACAAGACGGTTCTTGGAAATATTTTATTACTTTTTAAAAGCAGTATGACACTCACAGAATAATTATTGGTTCCGGGAGCAAGGATTGTTTCGTAACAAATACACAGGTTTATCTCTTTTAAATGCTCTTATAAGGATCCATATTAAGATTGCTAATATAATAATTATATCAATTTATATATTAGCAATCTCAAAAGATCTTTCTTTCTCTTTCTAACTGTATACAAATTCTAACCACAGTTTAAGTAAGTTTGATCTTAAATACTACGTATCACACGTAGTTCATCTCAATGTTTTCATTCGCGGCCAATAAAGTTCGATATTCTGGATTCAACTTTTAATTTAAAATGGCGCAATTATGATTATCTTAAAGGTTTGAGGTTGATTATGCATTTGTGGTATTTGCTGTTGAGAGTATCGGTCCGCGGGGTCCACGTGCGGTGAAGTTCCTATGGGTATTGTACCTACTGTATGTGCGAGTTAACCGTTGCCGTTGGGGATAAGAGGATTGGTTCTTTTCTCGCTCAAAGGCAGGTATAGCGATTCAGCGAGGAAACGCTGCCAGCTTTCTTGACACTTCCGCGGGGAGTAGGACTTTTGAAATTGTTGTGAAATTATGATAATTTAACTTTTTAGTTTTAATTTTTATTTCGTACGTTTGTCTTTATCTTTAAAATTGCTGTATTAATTAGTTGTAATTTATTTTCTCTGGACGCCCCATTAGCGGGGGCTCTCCGGGCGGCAGGTGACGAACCGTCCTTGGTTTTAAAATGGTAACTTTTAAGATCAGGGGAGGCTCTCACGTGATAATGGAGCCTGAGCCGATCCAATCCCCCTAGCTCTCTACTTCGAGGGGTGAGCCTGGAACGTAATCAGTGAGAGTGACTGAGACGCAAGGGACTGATCTCACCCTTGTGTCGAAGGCCTCCACTTGTGTAAGCCAGGGGTAAAAGAAAGTGAGGTGGGAGCGGCAGAGGGAACATTTTTCCCTCTGCCGCTTGGTGGGGGTAAGAGTGCCAGTAAAGGACATACATGTCTGTAGATACTGATACTGATAGAACAGGCGGCACTCAGTATCAACACAGTGTTTGGACAAGGTACAAGGATAACCTGCAAATGTAATAATAATAATAATGTCTTCCAGATCGAATTTCGGCACGGCGGCCTGCATCAACGGAGGCTAGCCATCGGCGCAGGACGGGATTATAGTGCCCAAGTGTATGCGCAAGCACAGGTGCACTCTCTATTCCCTCACTTTCGTAATCCGATGATTCGGTAAGAGAATTTTTTGACGGAAAAGCTCAATAATTAGTTTTTGGCCCGACCCGGTAATCGAACCTAGGATCTCATGATCAGCAGTCGCACTACTACAACCACTAGACCAACGAGGCAGTCGCAAATGTACAAAAGTAAAGGCACAAAACTTCACACGGGTTACATAAGTCAGCATTCATCATTCATTATAGCTTATGAAAGAAAGTCTACTGTTGAACAGAGATCTCCCCTACAGATTTTCTTATGGGGAGTATTTTGCCATGATTGCGCCACAGTCGCCATGCTTGGCAGATGGGTTGGCAACTGCAATTTTTTATTATTTTTTATTGTTATCATGGAGATGCTGCTGTCTACTTTTGATTTAGTTTCTCTCTGTCGCCTCTTACGACACCAACGGGTTACGATATGGGGTGGTGCATATTCTTACACCACCACTACACGGCTACACGTAAACGTTCACCCACACACACACAGACACACACACACACACCACACACACACACACAACTTCATAGATATTACACACGTCTCCAGTGCAAATTCAAGAACCCAAACAAAAATAATTTTAGAAGAGAGGAAGTAAAAAAAATCGGTGAGCGCGGAAGCGTCGGCCATTGGCACCGGGATGCGGTGCCCATACTGATGAAGCTGCGAGCTTCGTGTAAGCTCTCAGGACGAGATGGTAATGGACAACGTTAGGGTTGCTAGAATCTCTCAGACGTTGTCTATAAACTTTATTATTTTTGAAAATATTTCTTTTGGTAGACTTTCCTAAAATGTCTTCGAGAATTCATCACCTATTTCGCTCCGTAGGTGTCATTAGAGGCGACTACGGGAAATACCTGAAAAATCATGAGTTGGAATATATAGTGGTATCACCATCAGACCGACAGACGTATAATACCGGCGATTGACAGCAGTACCTATGGGGCAAGGCCGTACGGCATTGTGATCGTAAATACACCTACCAAGCATGACGATCAAGCCAAATCTTCAGAGAGATTTATGTTCAGCTGTAGACATTTACGAGCCTATCTTGAAGAAAAAAAGAAAAGATGATATCACATGCATGTCACTGATATATATGCATATCAGTGCCAAAGCATCGGTTCTGTGTCTAAGCTCATTAACCCGCCTGTCTAGCGTGGGTAGCTTCTGGTACATTCTTGGCATCCAGCAGTGGAATGAGAAAGGACTGAGTTTGAATCCCGAGTCGGCCTAAATAACTAGTTATTGGGTTTTTCTGTAAAGAAATTCTCAGTGTAGTATAGCCCGGAATCAGGAAATAGGCGGAGTCAGGGAAAACTTCCGTGCCTCGAAAAAACATAAAGTCGTTAGTCCCGTGCCTGATCTCTCTTCGGTAGTATCGGATTGTCATCCCATCGGACTATGAAATTAGGGGACTAAAAAGTGAACACACCACACATTTGTGCAGTATTATCCTGACCTGTTTAGATGGTTAGTCTCCGGTGAGACTGGCTGCCGTGACCAAAATTTGGTCCGGAGGTCGTTATCATTTTTGGTCAAGTGATAAAAGTATGGAAATAATATTATCTTTTAGCATTTTTGCCACAAGTACATAGTGTTTCTTAATTAACATATCTTTATCATTTTTTAATCCACTACTCTCAAAAAATTTCACTAATTGGTATAAAGTTTTTTGGGATTTTAAGGCAGGAGTGAATAGTGAGAGTGGAATAGTGAGCACCTTTATTTGCACCAACAGTATTGCTCCCACCGCCAATCTCCTGGTCTTGTTATCGGATTTCAGAATGAATTTTCCGCCACCATGCTTTTGTCACAACCATGTTCGTTAGATAACAGGGAGTAAAGTAAGTTAGCTAAAGTTGGTAATTTTGATTTCTTAAATTTATGCGAACACCACATATTTAATAAAACTATATATACGGATTTTGTCAAGATGCATTAATTTATTTTAACTTATTTTTAATTCCTTATACTTTTTTGAATAATTTTTAATTAATATTCAAAAACTGAAGGTAGCCGGGCTAACTGACATTGCGACGACAAATATCCACATCCAGTCCACGTCAAACATCCAGTCCACCCCGTGACCATGTGTGCTATGAAGCAACCGAAACGGGAATTAAAAATAAGTAAATTAAACGCGATAAAATTCGTATATATAGTTTTATACAAGTATAATAAATAACACAAATTTTCGTATTTTATATTTTATAAATGACAACCCTATTACCAGCACACTAGAGAGGCTGCTTACATTATCATAAAAGCGCTCGTGATTTGATTTCAATTTTACCCCCTTTGTTGTTCTCCTCTGATTTTATTTTGTACAATAAACATGTACAAAACAACAGATAATAATCGTAAACGTATCTTCGCGAAAGTCGTAAAAAGTGTTTAATGTACTGGCATCAAATCGGTACTGACGTTTGATCTTGGAACAAAGAAAGATAATAATTTATTAGATAGCTAATTTTCCATTTTAATCTTGAGATCACGATGGGCACAGAAATTATTAAACATTTATTATATTTGGAAATATGTTATGTACACAAAATGTCATTATTAGTTTTTAAATTAATTGATTTGTTTTTTTTTAAGAATATGGTTGACAAACAAGCACAAAGTCCACCTGATGATAAGTGGATGCTATGGTCCATAGACGTCTACATTTATCCTCGATTAAGGATCAAAATATCAACCATGAAAACTGAAATGGAATGTCTTATTTCCAATAAAGAGGTCTAGCCGAACTATTCGTGCTACAATCGTAATATAGCGGCAGCATGGCTCTACCGTATATATTACATACTTGTAATTATATTGAATAAGAATTATTATAGTATTATGATATTCTATTCTCGTTCACAAAAATATTAAATTAAATTAAATCATAAATTAAATCCTATTTATTTTTATATTATTTCTGTATTTGAGTATAGTAATGTTAAACTAAGCGACCCCTCATTAGATTGAGTGACGACCTGGTAAAACATGCAGGAAGTCAATGGATGCAGGTGGCTCAGGACCGTGCTTTGTGGCATTGGGGGAGGCATATGTTCAGCAGTGGACTTGTGAAGGTCTGTAATGATGATGGTGATTATGATGATAACTTTGTGTTTAAAGTACAGTCTATTTAAACACAAGCACACCACATACAAAAAATAAGAAATATATGTACGTACAAATAATTACGTAGGTGATTTTTAATCTATGTCTGTAGGTAATTTTCGAACGGAGGAGGAAGGAGGAAGTGGAGGCAAAGGTGAACTGAACGGTCCTTTTCTCACATCTTCATAAAACAATTTAATTTTTTTTTTGATTCCTACGAGTGTTCCGTTTTGCTGAATTTGGAAACAGATACTTATAAGTTAAATAACTAGATAAGTTAAATAAGAAAGGCAATAAGAGTACGAGTATATCTGTGAATTAATTAATGATTGTTACCCTTGCGGAAAGTTTTTGCCTAAAACCCTCTCAGAAGTGATAGAAGTCTGTGCCTAGTAGTGGGGGGTACATAGGCTGTAACTTTACCCTTGACCTACTAAGATAGAATGCCTCGTTACCAGTGAAAAGAGTTATCTAAGCTCACTATACAAAACACACCAAAATTAAGCTGCTATTTTACGCTGGCATTCTGTGAGAGCGTGTTCCTTCCGCAGTCGAGCCGATCGATGCTACAACCATAAGCTGCAGAATGGCTTCAGCACGCACGAAATTTAAGTATCACATAGAATTTCTAGTATTTATTTTCTACTGGCATACATATTACCTATATGAAAAACATATTTTTTTTAAATGTAAAGCAAAATTTAGGCGCTCCCATTATTACGATTCATATGATATATTCACCACAACTTTTAATAATATACTTAATTTCATTGAGCAATCTGTCTGTTTCCTAAACAATAAATCCTATCACGTGCGTAAATTTAATTCTATATATACGGACCGACAAACGACCTGTACCACTTAGAATTTCACTCACATTCAATAAAAATTCCTCTACAGCGAGACGTAGCTGACCACAGTCGTGAGAGGTGATTTGAATGTTTCGGAGGCAGGACGCGGGATGGGAATAAATGATCGGTAACTAACGAATGAGATCTTGGTGCGAGTTTTTTTTTTTGAGTTCGTTGAATATTAAACTGACTAAGTAAATGCCAGATTACATTGGAGTAATGTTTTTATATTTACTTTAGCGTAATACCTACGTCACGTCTACGTATTCTCAAACAGTTTGTGAATAGCTCGATAAATCTTCAGGCCGGTTGTACTGCAAACTACTATGATAGAGATCTTTCTACTATGGTAAAGTTTCACTTCAAGTACCGCGCTATTTACACTGTAAACTTTACAGTGTACAGTCACAACCTAACAATATAGGGAGATTGTGATACAGTTGTGTAGAAAAGTATGTAATATATCTATTTATAATTATATACCTATCTGATTTTTTCTTTGATTATCAACATTAAAGTTCAGTAAAATTCCACTCCCGTATTTGTCATAATTGCTACGGTTGGCAAGCGAGTCTATACATAATATAATAAATCGTGAGTCTATACATAATATAATAAAGTGAATTTTTTTGTTCACAATTCACGAAAAAACTACCGGACAGATTTCCATGAAATTTGGTTTGTAAGTTTGTAACATATATGCAACATTTTATCCGCTTACGGAAGTCTAAGAAAGATGGGTTATGTTTTTCTTTTTTTAAGTTTATTGTCATAATAATGGTTGTGGCAAAGAATAATTACGAGTTGTGGTGGTTCTATTAATCAAAAAGAGTATTTAGCCATACGTATTACGTTAAATGAGTCTATAGAAAAGTGTGTGTGTGTGTGTGTGTGTGTGTGTGTGTGTGCGTGCGTGCGTGCGTGCGTGCGTGCGTGCGTGCGTGCGTGCGTGCGTGCGTGCGTGCGTGCGTGCGTGCGTGCGTGCGTGCGTGCGTGCGTGCGTGCGTGCGTGCGTGCGTGCGTGCGTGCGTGCGTGCGTGCGTGCGTGCGTGCGTGCGTGCGTGCGTGCGTGCGTGCGTGCGTGCGTGCGTGCGTGCGTGCGTGCGTGCGTGCGTGCGTGCGTGCGTGCGTGCGTGCGTGCGTGCGTGCGTGCGTGCGTGCGTGCGTGCGTGCGTGCGTGCGTGTGTGTGTGTGTGTGTGAAAAAGAAACTCATCGCGTAGCCAAGCAGAAAGCGCAGAATAGTGTCGTCATAAGGAAGAAGCTACCCATCTCCTGGTGTAGTTTCTCTCTGTCGTCTTTTACACACTCACGGGGTGATATATTGGGTAATGGATATTTTCACGCTGCCACTTCATGTCAATTTTAATTAAACACAAACTAATATAATTTGTATATACACACTTATTGAACCTATTTAGTGGAAGGCCCTTTGTTCTCGTGTCCTTAAAAACTGCCTGTTGCTGATACTAACTGATTTAATTAAGTTCTCTTATATCGGTAGAGAAAGAACAAAAAAAGTTTTCATTTAAATGTAAATGAAAAGAATGTACTGCCAACTGTTTTGAATGATTCTTGAAACAATTCCTATACACGCAGTTTGTAAAAATTAGAATGATTCAATCATCTTTAATGCTTAGACTTGAACGTTTGAAAATCGATCACAAAAATGTAACATAAAATATTTAGTAAGGTGAAGTATAGAGGGAATTATTCTGTGGATACTTTTACACCTATAGTTATTAAAATCCGTATCAGTAAAGCTAAACTCCGTTTACTTTGTATGTATCAAATGGATATAAGAACATTCGATAACAGATCACGAAACGCTTCAAAATCAATATTTAAACGCGAGATTTATTCGAAACCCGTTCCTACGATTGTTGGCAGATGACACAAGTTGGATCTACTTTAGACTCTAAACCTTATACGTAATAATTACAAAAATTACAAAGCAACAGAAAGGTTGAGTAAATTTAATTTTACGGATTGTTTTGTGTTTAGTTTTAGTTTTATTTACACAGTTATAATTACCTGCTGTACTGTGAAACAGCTGCAAAGTGTAAGTACTCAAAATATGCAAAGTTGAATTAACCTAACATCCTCTACCTTTTGCTGTTGGAGGAGCAAGCTCTTGGGGAGCAGAATCTTCAAATTGTATTAGGCAGCTTGGTAGTCATTTTTTGTATGAATTTTTTTTTCATATTATTTACAAGAAGTGTATAACGAGAAATTGGACATTTTGATTAGTATTAAGTAGTCAAATTTATATGAAGTAGTAAAGAAAGGACGTTTTGCAAGCCAAAGTGGTTAAAAGTTGTTTGGATATCATAATTAATTTAAAAGACTTAAAAATGCATTCCTTTGTTTATATAAGTGAAAAGTGTTTCTAATACTTTCATACCTTAAAATTGTAACCTATTTATATAGAAAGGGTAACTCCTTAGTATACTCTTTGTTATTATTTTTCAAGGGACATCCAAATTTCTATAACGATTACTCTCTTTCTATAGATATAATTTATTTATTCTTATTTTATTATTGTGCTTTTTTTTACTAACATAGTTTATGTAAATCACTAACAAAAAAGTGTATGGATATGTATATCTGAAATAAACATTATCATCATTATTATTCTCTCTTTGTTAATTGACAGTTGATTGCTAAAACGTCAATGCAGTAAATGTCTTAGCGTCACTGACAGCAATTTTTCCCGATTTTTTTATTCACATCACATCTAATCGGTCACCAAAAGTTAATAATAATAATAATATATATATATATATATATATATACGAGTGGCCCGTCCTAATTTTCAAAGAACGCTGGCAACTCTTTTTTGATCCCCGCCGGTTCTATCAAATATACTCGTTATTTAGGGCTAGATTTATCAGGTGCCTTAGTTCAAGAAAACCTGCACATATGAGAAATTTAAAAATATTTCGAGGAGATATATGTTATTACGCCCTAGTGGGTTACATTAGTAGATAGGTAGTACCACTTCTGGCTCACTGAGTCAGAAGTGGTACAACGTTCGTCGACTCACGATCCTAAAAAAAAGGTTTTGGCATGCTCTGATCACGAATCTGCGGTCCGTTTTTGCATAGGATGCACGGTTCCGGAGATGTGCAGATCAATTAACTCTTATATAATTGATATCCGATGAGGGCTCCACCGTCATTAGCGCCCCATTGTTATTTATCTATTGTTCATTGAATACCGTCATTGTCTATTTTTCCTCGTCGTATGCGTCGGCTTATCAGTGCTATTGTATTATACTTCTTTGTTCCTATCTACAACGCTAATCTGAATCATCAATAAAACAAATTACCTAATTTTGTTACAATTTTTATTTACAAAATACAAAATCTTTTTACTTATTGTCTATAAAATAGGAGCGAAACATCTCATCCACTAAAATATCATTGTACAATGTGTTCCCTGTAAATATACTCGTAAAACTATGCATTGAACATCCCTGAAACTTATATAGCAAATACATTAAGCAATATTCGCCACAAACTGAAGTCCACTCATTCTGAATCCTATCAACATTCCAGTTCCATCTTTTACAATTCCTTTTTAAAAACTCTAGATGATATCGTACAGGTGATCGTCCATATGAATCAAAATATTGACCGACGTCATTCGTATCGATATATAAAGCTACCCAATGTGACACAGGTTTATCATCTGTATCCAAATTGCATATTATATACGTTGGTACGTGGGTATACATGGGCAGTCTATTAGCAGCATAAACATTATTTTCTAGACTGGGGTGAATCTTTTTCAGATGTTGTTGTACATCTAGTGTATCCATGATATTACTGCTATTAGTAGATTATTACAGTACCAATCTACTCAATGACTAACATAGGAATGAACAATTATAGTGATTTCTAAATATTAAAATTGCATTCTTTTGTTGAGTCATCGATACGCTGAACAAGACGCAACACGAAGGAATGTTGAGAAAAGCAACAGAATGTGAGATAAGCTTGTTGATGCATAAAGTTACTCCTACTATCAGTTCCACTTCAGAAATTCTTTAGATTAGAATTATTATTTACTGGTTCTATATAAGACCGAGCAGCTGCAGTCATGGAGTTAGTGTATGGTCGTTTGATCGCAGTGGATGTATCAATACTACATTTGTGTTACTTCAACGCATCAAAGGCCATGGATGTAAGTATTTATTCTATTGACAAACTTACTTTTCTTTCTGTTATTTTCTTACGTGTGTATGATTTAGTGTTAACAAATTATATTTAAATATTATGTGTGTATATGATTAAGCCGTGGTAGCTCGGATGGTTAGCGCAAGCTGTAAATTTCACAGTACACGACCTGGGATCGATCTCCGCTGGCACCAATGAAGTTGATAATTGTAATTAAAATTAAATTAAATTAAAAACGCGAAAAAACCAAAACGACAAAAAAAAAAAAACATATATACGAAAAACAAAATACAATACATAGAAAAATTTGAAAAAAAAAGCCAAAAAAAAGCATAACAACGCTTCATTACTTCCCATCATCCTATCTCTTCCTTCTGCTCTTGTCTTCCTGTAATTTAAGTAAACAGAATCACATTCACTAATGATCAACTAAGGACTGTCATTGTTAAAAAAATATTTTTTAACTTTTTCACTTTCTGCTATTGTCTTTGTATTCAAGGCTAGGAAATGTCCGCCGCGCTGCCTCAATGCGTTTTGGCGAACTTCACATGCCTTCTAAATTTTCTCAGATATGCAGGTTTTCCTCACGATGTTTTCCTTCACCGCTGAGCACGTGGTAAATCAGCACTTAAAATTACAATTATCAATTTAATTGGTGCCAGGCGGGGATCGAACCCGGGTCGCGTACTGTGAAATTTACAGCTTGCGCTAACCATCTGAGCTACCACGGCTTAATCATATACCCACATAATATTTAAATATAATTTGTTAACACTAAATCATACACACGTAAAAAATAACAGAAAGAACAGTAAGTTTGTCAATAGAATAAACACTTACATCCATGGCCTTTTATGCGTTGAAGTAACACAAATGTAGTATTGATAGATCCACTGCGGTCAAAAGACCATGCACTAACTCCATGACTGCAGCTGCTCGGTCTGATATAGTACCAGTAAGTAATAATTCTAATCTAAAAAATTTCTGCAGTGGAACTGATAATACGAGTAACTTTATGCGTCAACAAGCTTATCTCACATTCTGTTGCTTATCTCAACATTCCTTCGTGTTGCGTCTTGTTCAGTGTATCGATGACTCAACAAATGAATGCAATTTAATATTTAGAAATCAATATAATTGATCATTCCTATGTTAGTCATTGAGTAGATTGGTACTGTAATAATCTACTAATAGCAGTAATATCATGGATACACTAGATGTACAACAACATCTGAAAAAGATTCACCCCAGTCTAGAAAATAATGTTTATGCTGCTAATAGACTGCCCATGTATACCCACGTACCAACGTATATAATATGCAATTTGGATACAGATGATAAACCTGGGTCACATTGGGTAGCTTTATATATCGATACGAATGACGTCGGTCAATATTTTGATTCATATGGACGATCACCTGTACGATATCATCTCGAGTTTTTAAAAAGGAATTGTAAAGGATGGAACTGGAATGTTGATAGGATTCAGAATGAGTGGACTTCATTTTGTGGCGAATATTGCTTTATGTATTTGTTATATAAGTTTCAGGGATTTTCAATGCATAGTTTTACGAGTATACTTACAGGGAACACATTGTACAATCATATTTTAGTAGATGAGATGTTTCGCTCCTATTTTATAGACAATAAGTAAAAAGATTTTGTATTTTGTAAATAAAAATTGTAACGAAATTAGGTAATGTGTTTTATTGATGATTCAGATTAGCGTTGTAGATAGGAACAAAGAAGTATAATACAATAGCACTGATAAGCCGACGCATACGCCGAGGAAAAATAGACAATGACGGTATTCAATGAACAATAGATAAATAACAATGGGGCGCTAATGACGGTGGAGGCCCTCATCGAATATCAATTAGATAAGAGTTAATTGATCTGCACATCTCCGGAACCATGCATCCTATGCAAAAACGGACCGCAGATTCGTGATCAGAGCATGCCAAAACCTTTCGTTATTATTTTTTTAGGATCGTGAGTCGACGAACGTTGTACCACTTCTGACTCAGTAAGCCAGAAGTGGTACTACCTATCTACTTACATTTCCCTGGTGTTTCTCGGAAATACGTATGTAGACTGTTGCAGTCATCCCTTATTCCATCCACATTGTCGATTGAAAGTTGTTAATGGAATTGGAGAAAAAAAGGCATTAATAGATTAAATAGACTGTTATAGTAGAAACAATATAATTCAATCTCCACGGGAAAAGTTTATTGTAACTGTGAAGTAATGATGATTACTTTAATGATTCCTTACGATATTTTCCTTCACCGCCGAGCAGGAGGAAAATCAAAGAGGAGTTCAGGGGCTAAACGCTCACAGTAAATTTTACAAAACCCCTTTTGTTATATATATGGTTTAGTCCCCATATATATAACATTATTACAAACTTATTATATAATTTTAAATAGTACACTGTAGCAAGACCAAAGTGGCACACACCTAAATCTGTCCGCGGGAAATAAACACCTATTTCTCGGTATCACATAATACCGCATTGTCCGCGCCATCTCCACCTTATCAATGGAGAACACACCTATGTCAATCACATTCAAAGCGCATACGACACGAGGTAAACTGAGACCTTATCGAGCTTTACGAGACGAACATCTTGGACACGTTCAGTGGTCAGTATTCCTGGTTCTTAAGTATGTTTGAATTTATCTCAAGCTACGGAGATTTTACGGAGTCCTTATGCGGAATATCTGTTAGAGAATTCGTTATCCTTTTCGTTCCGTATGTAGCCCTAAGTCGACTTATTTAAATGCTAGTGTAGTTTCTGTTGTCTTAAAAAGATAACGGAAATATCTCGTATATCACAGACGACGACGGCAAGTGACGTAAAAGGTATCACAGGCACAGCTCATGTGCTACAGGTATTGAAAGGACATCTAAAAATACTATAGGGATATTTAGTTCGTACTCGTCAATCTACTTATCAATCGTAATAGACAGACTGCACTAAAAGTATCCGGAATGGAATATTTCCACTGTTCCTGTCATATTAAAATCTTTTTAATTGAAAACTCCTTGGTTTTAAAAATCGAATACCATTTATTTATTTAAAAAAGATTCTTCAAGAGATATAGGTCTTGAGTTATATTTTATTTTATATATCTTTATATTTTCTTTATATTATTTATTCTAAAGATAGGTCTTGTCACAAGGTTTTGTCAAACTTGTTTAGCCGTTGAGAAAATGGAATTGACTCGAGAAAATTCAAGAGCGATGATTTATTATGACTTTCGAAGTGGTTTAACACAAAACAGTGTGTTGACCGGATGATTTCTGCATTTGGTGATGAAGCCCCATCCAAAACCACAATTTATCGCTGGTTTGCTGAATTTTAACGTGGACGTGTCAAGCTCAGTGATGATCCCCGTCAAGGTCGTCCAAAAACAGGAGTCACCCAGGAAAACGTTGATGCTGAGCGTAAGCTGATTGAGGAAGATCGACATGTGACATACCGCGAAATTCAGGCAAATTTAGACATTGGCATGAGTGAAATACAAATAATCCTGCATGAACACAGACCGCATTCGCTCTGTGAAGAGCAAATGCGGTATGCGATGAAAATCACCTTTAACCACCAACATTAACAAGTTGTGAGTTTTGTTTAAATTTTGACATGTTTTCTAAATCGAACCCCAGAGCATGGAGTCAGCCACGTGTACGCGACTACTAGATACATTGTTAATAAAAGTATCAGGTTCAGACATTATACAGGCAAGCATGAGAGTATGTGTGTCAGAGATGTTATTCAATGCTGGTTCCTCTCGAAGTGTTAGTACATGGCGCGCATTTCAACTTACTGCGTCTACGCATACCGCTTACTTTGTTTTGAAATTAAATTGACGTCAATATAGGTATCTCTATATGTATTTATTAGAGAGTATTCAATAAGAGTATTCAAAAATATTAATAAAGCTAAGTTATTTAGGAGTGTTAATTTAGGCTTAAATCTTTAGAAATTTTCGCGTAATGCTTAATTTTTTTTTACTTGAACCGTTAAATCCGACATTTATCAGATTATTTATCAAAAACGTAAAAAGTATAGATCTATCTGATTATTTAAGAAAAAAGTTAAAAATATAGATCTATCTGATTATTTATGAAAACGTTAAAAATATAGATTTACCTGATTATTTATGAACATTAAAAATTTAGATCTATCTAATTAAGAAACAAGGTCAAAAATATAGATCTATCTGATTATTTATGAAAATTAAAAAATGAGATCTATCTAATTATTTATGAAAAAAGGTCATAAATATAGATCTACCTGATTATTTATGAACAACATCACAAAATATAGATCTATCTGATTATATGATGATTTTAAATTTTCCGGTTCTCGCCACCATATAAACGCACATCATACGACATACTGCTATTTCTTCATTCATTACAATTTATAAAAGGCCACGGCTCAACATAATGCATCCCCGTAGATTGACTCACAGGGGATATATTAGCTTGGAGTGCGAGTTTACACCGCTGTTTTTTTCCTGTTTCGTTCCCTCAGTCGCTTCTACACACACGGGATGATATAGAATAGTGGAATCCCTTACGCTTTCATTAAATTAATATATGAAATGTGTACTGTAGTAAACACATACTTGTAATATAAGTTCCATAAAAGTGTTAGCTTTGCTTTCGAAACGAATTACAGATAAAGTTTTTTTTTTAAATTAGATCGATGCTCTGTTATAATCATGCAATTCACACGAAAGCTTTCTCAGAATAAGGAAAACATATTAGTAATGGGGATTCTTGAGTGTCACTACATTCCCAAAAGTGGTTGTGTACCAATCATCAACCACAGTTTTCCGTTTAAATAGACGGAAGCATCCGTATTCTGAAGCGAAAATGCGATATAACTTTTTGAAAGTTATGTTGGAATTTTTAACACTAATATGCAAGTTACCTTACTTTAGCCCGTACACTGCTCGTTAATGGATATTAAAGGAAGCTTTGTAGTAATAGCCATGTTGAACAGGTGATCTTAAGACATAAAAAAAAATATTTCTTCCTAATAATTCACCAGTACTAGGACCTATTGCTTATGGTTTCTGCATTTATTCTCCAGTAAGATAAAATGTAGTTGCGTTGTCACACCTGAGGACTAAAATGTAATGCCTCGTTTCCTGTAAAATACGATATCTGGTTCACAGCGGAAACACAGCAATATTTTACGGTGATATTCTGTGAGAGAATGGTCTTTCACCGATCGAGTTGATCCATTCGTGCTACAATCATAATATAATCTGCAGAATGGCTTTGCTACTCAACACTCGTAGCTGCTATATGGTGTGATTTCGATTATATTACTAATATTAAAACACACTATTTCTAATTTGTGGCATAAATCTTGGATTCTGATTGTAGCTTTATCCGGAGCTATGGTTTGATACAGTAAATAAAAAAAAAATTCAATGCAAAAAATTAAAGTGGTTTACCCAAACAAATGATGTCATTTTAACTGTAAACTAACCGTGTAGTGGTGATATTCTGTGAGAGAATGGTCTTTCACCGATCGAGTTGATCCATTCGTGCTACAATCATAATATAATCTGCAGAATGGCTTTGCTACTCAACACTCGTAGCTGCTATATGGTGTGATTTCGATTATATTACTAATATTAAAACACACTATTTCCAATTTGTGGCATAAATTCTTGGATTCTGATTGTAGCTTTATCCGGAGCTATGGTTTGATACAGTAAATAAAAAAAAAATTCAATGCAAAAAATGAAAATGGTTTACCCAAACAAATGATGTCATTTCAACTGTAAACTAACCGTGTAGTGGTGATATTCTGTGAGAGAACGGTCTTTCACCGATCGAGTTGATCCATTCGTGCTACAATCATAATATAATCTGCAGAATGGCTTTGCTACTCAACACTCGTAGCTGCTATATGGTGTGATTTCGATTATATTACTAATATTAAAACACACTATTTCCAATTTGTGGCATAAATTCTTGGATTCTGATTGTAGCTTTATCCGGAGCTATGGTTTGATACAGTAAATAAAAAAAATCAATGCAAAAAATTAAAATGGTTTACCCAAACAAATGATGTCATTTTAACTGTAAACTAACCGTGTAGTGGTGATATTCTGTGAGAGAATGGTCTTTCACCGATCGAGTTGATCCATTCGTGCTGCAATCATAATATAATCTGCAGAATGGCTTTGCTACTCAACACTCGTAGCTGCTATATGGTGTGATTTCGATTATATTACTAATATTAAAACACACTATTTCCAATTTGTGGCATAAATTCTTGGATTCTGATTGTAGCTTTATCCGGAGCTATGGTTTGATACAGTAAATAAAAAAAATTCAATGCAAAAAATTAAAATGGTTTACCCAAACAAATGATGTTATTTTAACTGTAAACTAACCGTGTAGTGGTGATATTCTGTGAGAGAATGGTCTTTCACCGATCGAGTTGATCCATTCGTGCTACAATCATAATATAATCTGCAGAATGGCTTTGCTACTCAACACTCGTAGCTGCTATATGGTGTGATTTCGATTATATTACTAATATTAAAACACACTATTTCTAATTTGTGGCATAAATCTTGGATTCTGATTGTAGCTTTATCCGGAGCTATGGTTTGATACAGTAAATAAAAAAAAAATTCAATGCAAAAAATTAAAGTGGTTTACCCAAACAAATGATGTCATTTCAACTGTAAACTAACCGTGTAGTGGTGATATTCTGTGAGAGAATGGTCTTTCACCGATCGAGTTGATCCATTCGTGCTACAATCATAATATAATCTGCAGAATGGCTTTGCTACTCAACACTCGTAGCTGCTATATGGTGTGATTTCGATTATATTACTAATATTAAAACACACTATTTCCAATATGTGGCATAAATTCTTGGATTCTGATTGTAGCTTTATCCGGAGCTATGGTTTGATACAGTAAATAAAAAAAATTTCAATGCAAAAATGCAAATGGTTTACCCAAACGAATGACGTCATTTTAACTGTAAACTAACCGTGTAGTGGTGATATTCTGTGAGAGAATGGTCTTTCACCGATCGAGTTGATCCATTCGTGCTACAATCATAATATAATCTGCAGAATGGCTTTGCTACTCAACACTCGTAGCTGCTATATGGTGTGATTTCGATTATATTACTAATATTAAAACACACTATTTCTAATTTGTGGCATAAATCTTGGATTCTGATTGTAGCTTTATCCGGAGCTATGGTTTGATACAGTAAATAAAAAAAAATTCAATGCAAAAAATTAAAGTGGTTTACCCAAACAAATGATGTCATTTTAACTGTAAACTAACCGTGTAGTGGTGATATTCTGTGAGAGAATGGTCTTTCACCGATCGAGTTGATCCATTCGTGCTACAATCATAATATAATCTGCAGAATGGCTTTGCTACTCAACACTCGTAGCTGCTATATGGTGTGATTTCGATTATATTACTAATATTAAAACACACTATTTCCAATTTGTGGCATAAATTCTTGGATTCTGATTGTAGCTTTATCCGGAGCTATGGTTTGATACAGTAAATAAAAAAAAATCAATGCAAAAAATTAAAATGGTTTACCCAAACAAATGATGTCATTTTAACTGTAAACTAACCGTGTAGTGGTGATATTCTGTGAGAGAATGGTCTTTCACCGATCGAGTTGATCCATTCGTGCTGCAATCATAATATAATCTGCAGAATGGCTTTGCTACTCAACACTCGTAGCTGCTATATGGTGTGATTTCGATTATATTACTAATATTAAAACACACTATTTCCAATTTGTGGCATAAATTCTTGGATTCTGATTGTAGCTTTATCCGGAGCTATGGTTTGATACAGTAAATAAAAAAAATTCAATGCAAAAAATTAAAATGGTTTACCCAAACAAATGATGTCATTTTAACTGTAAATTAACCGTGTAGTGGTGATATTCTGTGAGAGAATGGTCTTTCACCGATCGAGTTGATCCATTCGTGCTACAATCATAATATAATCTGCAGAATGGCTTTGCTACTCAACACTCGTAGCTGCTATATGGTGTGATTTCGATTATATTACTAATATTAAAACACACTATTTCTAATTTGTGGCATAAATCTTGGATTCTGATTGTAGCTTTATCCGGAGCTATGGTTTGATACAGTAAATAAAAAAAAAATTCAATGCAAAAAATTAAAGTGGTTTACCCAAACAAATGATGTCATTTTAACTGTAAACTAACCATGTAGTGGTGATATTCTGTGAGAGAATGGTCTTTCACCGATCGAGTTGATCCATTCGTGCTACAATCATAATATAATCTGCAGAATGGCTTTGCTACTCAACACTCGTAGCTGCTATATGGTGTGATTTCGATTATATTACTAATATTAAAACACACTATTTCCAATTTGTGGCATAAATTCTTGGATTCTGATTGTAGCTTTATCCGGAGCTATGGTTTGATACAGTAAATAAAAAAAATTCAATGCAAAAAATGAAAATGGTTTACCCAAACAAATGATGTCATTTCCACTGTAAACTAACCGTGTAGTGGTGATATTCTGTGAGAGAATGGTCTTTCACCGATCGAGTTGATCCATTCGTGCTACAATCATAATATAATCTGCAGAATGGCTTTGCTACTCAACACTCGTAGCTGCTATATGGTGTGATTTCGATTATATTACTAATATTAAAACACACTATTTCCAATTTGTGGCATAAATTCTTGGATTCTGATTGTAGCTTTATCCGGAGCTATGGTTTGATACAGTAAATAAAAAAAAAATTTCAATGCAAAAAATGAAAATGGTTTACCCAAACAAATGATGTCATTTTAACTGAACTAACCGTGTAGTGGCAATGTAAAAATATCCACTACCCCATGTTATCCCGAGGGTGTGAGGCGAGAGAGCGAAACAAATCAGGAGATGGGCAGCAGCGTCTTCCTAATAACGACTTAAAATAAAAAAAAATTGCGGTTGCCAACTCGTTTGCCAAGGTAGCATGGCAGGCAGTTATGGTAAATATACCCCCATACAGGCAATGTATAGTCCAGCAGTGGACTTTTGTAAGTTGTAACGGTAACTGTGGCCACAATTTTTCAGAATTTGAAGTAAAGCCTCTTAGAGAGAGCACGTTCTAAATATCAAAACTGGCAACACTTCTGTGACACGCAGCAATACAGTAGCGCGGTCAACGATATAAGCAGAAACGTGACGTCGCATCCAAATGGGAAGTCATGAAGCCGCTAGTGTCAAAAATTTCAAATATGGATGTAGCGTAGTAAAAAAACTCCAGCCTATATCTTTCTAGAAGGTAAACTATATAAAATGTATATTTATGGGGCTCATATAATTCAAATTGTAGCAGCCAAATGTATACTTTTTTTATTTAGCATATTTTATTTTTATATAAACAAAGTAAACGCGCCTACTTTGTTTATATAAATAACGTAAAAATTACTAGGGTTGGATTCACTGATGCACGATATTTGAATACTGGAAATAGGTAAGAGAGTGTTGTATTCCCAGGTGGACATCTAGGCAGAAAACCAGTTCTACCAACCAGTTAATATTTGACATATTAACCTTTATGGATTTGCTTAAAGCCGTATGCCTGGGAAGCGGACTGAAAATCATAAAAGCATACTCTTTTATTTTGCGACTGGGAGAAAGAACGTAAAGTAGTTTAGAGTAGTTAGGATGTTTTTGATATAGGTATTTATCGCCATTTAATGGAAGCCCTGGAGCATTGTCTGAAAATTTCTGCTCTTAGGACACCCACTGAACGTGACAAAAGGATTAATTACTAGCCAGTCTTCTTACAGTTTACAAGTTCTTACAGTTTCTTCTTCTCTGAATCTTTATAAAAAAAAACAATCAATAACTTGACAAACCTTTGTTTTACCGTACAAATACAAAACTATGTCAAAATCCTTACTAGTTTGAAAGTAAGCACCCGAAAATGAAGCCAATTATAATTTTTGTCACAGAATAGGCTCGCGAGCCCGATTTCACCAGTTGCTCGGGCCCATTGTATGCGGATTCTGCGTATCGAGAGATCACTGCGCAGTCGCCGGCGAGCATACTAATCAGCTGGTAGCCGGTAACGCATCTAGTGATTGAAGGATGACGGCTCAAGCAAATTCTCTGCGTGTATGAATAATCGTGAGCTGTCATTTACTATTGCATGCGTGGATTTTTGCAATGGTAATAGCTTTCTCTTCTTGTTTTTCTGGTCTGGATTGATTTCAACCAGGATTACATAAGACATTACGGACGCTCAAATGTTTGAGGTATTCGCTACGCTGATCAATTTTAAAATGCCGTCAATTCTCGTGTTGTCTCTGTCACTTTAAGTTAAAGTGATTGTGACACCACGAGACTTAACGACATCTTAAAATTAAGTAGCGTTTTAGTATTTCGACATAAAAGGAATAAAAAATTTCCAACATTTCAAAACAAGGGATACCTGGTAGTCACTTCTTATTATGCAAAAACTACAGCCTTGTTTGCATAGATAGCTGTGTGGTAGGATAGCTTATCAATCAATCAAATAATAAAGGGTCAAAAGAGCGCTGCTTTATCGACGCCATTTTGACAGTTGACATTATTTTAAATATTTTAGTCGATTTTTGTATGGTGTAGTGTAGTTAGTTCTTTAACTTGAATTTTTTAAGTGTTCTTAATTATTGTCAAAGCTTGTTTTCTATTATTTTCTTAATATATTAGTTATAGCATATGACTTTGCGTTTTTTACTCTGTCCTCCTCTTAGTTTTGGTTTTACAGGGCAGCAAAGCTTTGGATGACCATATTATCCTCATGTACCTTCTTAGATACCCGACTCCAGAAGCTATTTTATAAATAGATTATTTTATTCATTTAAGTTCAATTAAGTCGGTTTCAAGTTCTTATTGAGAGTTTAATTTGAAACCTTTTTGATTGAACTAAGGAATGCCACAAGCTTAATGTCGTACATTTTTTTAAACTTTATTGCGTCCTCTTACAAAATAAAAGAATACAAAGGGCGGACTTAATGCCTAAAGGCATTCTCTACCAGTCAACCCATCAACTTACAATGGCATTGAGAACCTCATCGTGTTTTGTGGCCTGCTAAAATAGATTTGCCATGGATGACACGATTAGCAGTCGCGTTGGCAGCCGTATTTTTTTATTCTTAGTTCTAGTCTAATCTAGTCTATTTCCCACCTTCTAGTTTGTGTCCCACTGTCTCCTCTGACGACACCCACGGATGGGTTAGTGGATATTCTTACTCTGCCAATATACGGTGAATAACAGGCTGTAACAGTGACGGTAAAATAAATAGAGGCGCCAGAGTCAGCCTTTATTGAAATATAGTAGGATATCACAAAACTTAGTACTACTACTATGTGATATGTAGGTACATATTATATGGTAAGATTAACTGATTCGAATGTTCATAAGCGCGAATATTGATTCTGTGGTCCCGGGTTCGAAACCAGTTATTAGGTTTTTTGGCCGGCCGGAGTCAGAAAGTTGGTGTTGTTCTCCCGTGTTTCGAAATACTAGTAAAGCCACTGGTCTGCTCCTGATTTCACTCCCGTCGTGTCGCATGGCCGTTCCATCGGACTATGAGAGTGAAGGATTAGAGAGTGCACCTGTGCTTGCGCT
Organism: Parnassius apollo; assembly: GCA_907164705.1. Classification (NCBI taxonomy): domain Eukaryota; kingdom Metazoa; phylum Arthropoda; class Insecta; order Lepidoptera; family Papilionidae; genus Parnassius; species Parnassius apollo. The sequence goes on from CAJQZP010001576.1 coordinate 4,555,860, forward strand.
TACACTCGTGCACTGTAATTCTGTCATGTCCAGGTGGCTAGTCTTCGTCGATACTTTGTTAGTTGACCAAAATACGGTCTGTAGGACATTATTTTTATAGTAGAGTTGGCAACCCTAGTGCTGAGCCATCGCTACGCAGTCAAAACGCTTTCTACTTGATACCGCTCAAGACGGTATCGGCCAGGAAACAGTTAACAAAGACCATCAATTTTCAAATGTTAACTTCTGTAAATAAAAGAGGATGTTCGTTTATATGAAACCGCTTAACTCAAAATCTATTTAATCGATCACCATGAAAATTTATGAACCAAAATAATAAAATTGAAAAAAAAAATTTGATTTTACTTGCTTTTTTCTATTAAGCGCGGCAATTAATAAATTAAATTTCATGCGCTAAAATATAAATAAAACGTTGCTGAACGCAATCTACCTATCTATCATATTAACTGGCAGGACAACATCTGCCGGTTTTGATAGATAGATTAAAGCGTTTATTTGTTTCTCCAGTCACACAACGTAAATTAAGTGATTAAACTAGATATACAAATCAAAGTATTATAAAAAAATAAACTTAAGATCTAAATGTACATGTGTGTTGCAGTTAAACAATTGGGTCATAGCTCAGCGATTAATATTGCTCAGAGAGCAAACACTGATTTTCAACTATTACCCTCGAGATGGCGAGAAGAAAATGAGCACAATAGTCCAATCAGAAATAAAGAAAGAAAAAACTATTTTTTTTGCACGTTAATATTATTGTAGTGTAAATATGTGTGAATGACGTGTCTTTTTAGCTCTACGATTTATATCTTGGGCTTAATTTAGTAAAAATTACGGACAAGATGTGTAAAACTGCGTACCCAATTAAGGCTAGTACCTAAATGACTTAGCCAACCATGATGAGTTAGTAAAAGAAAAAAGAAAATGCCATGGTTTATAGCTGGCAAACGAAGTGTTTGGGAATACCTTGTTTTTGTTTATCTAGAAGATATGTTTTGAATTTATTTTTAAACTTGTAGTTGGTGGTTTCAACTAGTTAACTCCACGCGAGCATCATATTTCATCAAATTTACAGGTTATGAAGGAAAATGATCAGAGAAGATGTGCAGTTGCCTCGGAAAATGTTTTCAAAGATTTAATGTACAAATTAACTCTCACCACTATCTACATAAATACGAATATATAATAATAAGATAGAGTATCTTATGAGAAATGGCCGTTAATTACGCTGTTATTTTGTGCTTATGTTGTAAACATGTTCTTTGTACATATTATCGATTTATCTCTCGAAAAGATACTTACGTTACGCTGTACGGAGTCATTACAATAATCTAAATGAATCAAACGCATTGGAGCGACAAACCATGTATCTCGAGGCTCTCTTATATAATTTATTCAACGCCATCTAAAAAGCGTACGCGCAGGTTTCTCACGAGCACTGCGCATGAGTGAGTGGCTTACATATGTGAGTAAAAGGTTATGAGTTCTATCCTCTCCGTATTAATGGTAATAATTATCGAATTACGACTTTAACAGCAGACTTTAAAGTTACTTTTAAAATGAATTGGAATCGTACAGTTATGACGTTTAAAGGGTAAGTTGCCCGTAATTTATTTCATTAGGAGAAGGCAGGATACATGTCCCTCGATGTCTTCACGGGCCAGTGGTCCCCGGCTGGTCTCCGCCAGTCGAGACAGGAGGAAAAAACGCTTTAAGCTTCTACACACTAGTGCAGTTATCACTAAAAAGCGACTATCGTTAAAATGTTTTAAAGGAGCAAGCTGAATTCTAGTTTTAATTAAAATTATACACAAGAACTTTAAATAAAAATGTTTGTACAAAGTGAACGTTTATACATTTTTTTTATAAGATGGGGTGACAAACGAGCACACAGTCCACCTGATGGTAAGTGATGGTAAGTTGCTGTGGCCCATACACATCTACATCTATCCTCGATTACGAATCAAAATGCAGATGCGTTGTCAACCGTGAGGACTGGGATGGTATGCCTAGTTTCCAGTAAAAAGGTTCTCCGGTTTTTTACACTCACCATACGAAACACAGCAGCGTTAAGCTACTATTTTACTCTGGTATTCTGTGAGAACGTGGTCCTTCCCCGGTTGAACCGACCCATTCGTGCTACAACAATACTACTAATAAAGCTGCAGCATGGCTTTACCACGTATGATATACGTAGTTACTACGTAACATAATAATTCCAATTAATCAAGTCGTACCCCAAAGACTTGCAAAGTACGATGCTGAGCCACCTGCATCTTACTTCACTCAGTTGTTTCACAAGATCGAGTCCACTCAATATTGACGGTTCCTTCACCATTGTATTCGACAGTTTGAGACAGTCTTTCACGAAAATATTATCTCTTTTCTGGTGTCGTAGAAAATGTCTCAAAACAGTGAAACAAGTGACTTAGGACACAGATTTTTACAATACCAAAGAAGATATTAGCACAAAAGCTGCAATTATCAATTACATTTGTAACTGAGTAGTATCGTGTCTTTTTTAATACGAATGATATCTCGTCGATTATTAATAATCGAAAGCTAACTCATTCTTTAACAATTATTTAACTTCCATTTTTATTACTATGCCAGACTAATGGCCTTACTCATTAAACGACGTCACTTTAAAAAATGCTAAAAGTTCCTCTCTCTTTTCACTAAATGACTAGGAAATAGATATATAAATATATATTATTAAAACATTATTTTTTAATTTGTATACATCCGACACCGTCCGTAAATTCATGGATACCCTATGCGCCCGAGTGACGTAATCACTGTAAAGATCACTACCCGCGCTAGCTATCTACACAACATTCCAATAAAACACAATAGGAACACATAACCTGTGATATAACTTTTCCTTCATACTTTCAACCTGGCTTAGGACAGGCAAAAATTGAGGAATTAAGGAAAAATTGAGATTTTACTTAAAAATTTTGTGATATTTCATTGAATTTACGTTATATAAGTGAAACCAAACCACTGGTTTCAAGGATAACGGTGTTTACACTAACAGCCTGTATATTCAAAAATTTTAATTTATCGTATGTAACAAATTATTTGTCTTTTATGAACATTACGTCTCAGCGTGACACCGTCCTAACCTGCCCTCACATCTTGTCGGTTATTATGCGAAACCGCCACGCGAACCATTAAAGCCGATGGAAGAAACGAGTCTCGTTTTATCTTATTTCCGTTTGAATATATTAACTTCGTATTTACGACGCTGACAATAAACAGGCGTCGCTTGTATTGCGTCATGATACACGATCACATAGGAGGTAATTTTTGAAAGGCAATCGATTAGGATGAACAAAGCAAATGAACGTTTCAGAGTAAATCGACGGGCTGTAAATGTATTACGGTTATCGTTATGAAGTAATGAGGGGAATGTAGAAAAACGCTACAAAATAACGTGTAGTGGAGGTGTAAGAATATCCTCTACCCCTCATTCCAAATCAGGGAAACCAATCAGGAGATGGACAGCAGTGTCTTCCTAATAACTTCCTATTAACTTCTCTTTTGTAATTAGCATGTTTTTCAATTTCAATAAATAATAATAATGTTGAAATAATAATAATAAAAATGGTGTTCTTTTGCGAGCATTTGCTGCAAACAGCAAATGCTGTATCTCATAATATATTGCTTGGGAAGACGAATAGGTTGACATACTACAAACTACCGGGAGAATCGGTGCTTCACATCAGCGATATGTTATATATATATACAACATAAAATAATGCACTTTGTGAAAGTAGTTGTTAGAAATTTTTATATATATTTTTTCCCTTTTTTTTAAAAAAAAAACACAAAACCACACAAAAGAAAGGACAAGAAAAAAAAGGTTTTTTTTAAATTCAAAAAAAAAAAAAAAAAAAATTTATTTGATAAGTTTTTTCTTCGGTTTTTTTAAAACACCAGAAAAAAAAAAGGAAAAAAAAAAAAAAAAGAGTAAAAAAAAATGGGGGTTTTTTTATATATAAAGGTGCGTTGGGGCAATACCGGATGGATTTTCGACTAGTTAAAAGAGTCTGGCAAAAACTTTATTTTCTCGACATCCATATACGTCAGATTTCTGAAACATGGCGCAAATCGTTAATGGTTACACGTAATTTAGCTATAAGAAGCTTTTACTTTTCAAAACTCAACACTTTTTTCTTTATGGTTAAACCGTGTGCGAAGACAAGGCACAATTTTTTATATGCATGATGAAGAATCGGCCATCAAGGAGAAGACCGGACGTCGCTAAAAATCGCAAATAAAAGTGATAGGGAAAGACCGGACAGACGAAAATATTCAAAAATTACCTTGTTTTATAAAATACTGCGCAACAAACCGCCCTACTTTTCGGAGCGACTGGCTGAAACTTGGGGTCGGGGCAGAATAAAATGGAGTCTTGTACCATATTGCTAGCTTTCAAAAATATAGCATAATTCACCGGAAATTTTAATTTTACGGTCTTACCCCATCACCGATCTTACCCCAATGCACTAATATAATATGTTTTAGATATATTGTATACGTTCTTTCACGTCACTTTTCATTTCGCAATATGTTCTTTTCGGTTTTTTATGTATCTTTTTGTTTGTTCTCATTCACAGAGACCTCATTCACAATCAAGCTTGTACACTCCTGCATCTTGTCATCTTGAGGGATATAATACTTATGGATTGTAAGAACTGACTAATCTTCATCAAAAATAAAAAAAAACTGTGGCTGTCAACCCGCTTGCCAAGCGTGGCAACTATGTCAAATATCAATCTTATGAGACATTCTACGAGCATTCCTTTTCGGATACATATTTTTTCATATATTTTTTATAGAATAAGAATGACAAACGATCACAGGAGTCCATCTGATGGTAATTGGTTGCTGTGGCCCATACACATTTTCATCCATCCTCGATTACGAATAAAAATGCAAATGCGTTTTCACCCGTGTTGACTAAGATGTAATGATTCGTTTCCAGTAAAAAGGTTTTCCGGTTCTCTAAACTCACCATACGAAACACAGCAACATTGAGCTGCTATTTTACGTTGGTATTCTGTGAGAACGTGGTCTTACCCCAGTCGAGCCGACCCATTCGTGCTACAACTATACTACTAATATAGCTATAGCATGGCTCTACCACGTAAAAAAATATTGCATTCATAAAGATGATTTTCCTTCCTTAATATTATTACCATCGTAAAAACCTTTTGTAATGGAATTAGCAAGAAATCAAAATATGTACCAAACAGGAAAATAAATTTCACCCTAAAGGGAATAAAAAATGTAAATAGCCTACGTGTTTCTTTTTTTATATCTTTCAAGAATTTAAACATGTTTCTAGATCCACCTTATGGTAAATGGATACCGTTGGCTATATGAGGTTACTTACATTAACGATTAACTATCAAAATATAGATTGTTATATAGCCTGAAAACTGACTCGTTACATCAGCAGAACAAAATAGTCGACGTTAGCAACTAGGCGTGCCATCTTAGTCCTCACGGGTGACAACGCATCTGCATTTTCATTCGTAACCGAGAATCGATGTCGTGTCGATGTCGATGTGTGCTCGTTTGTCACCCTATCCTATAAAAAAATATGAATGTTTTTTAACATTCTAGCCTATTTCTTAGTAAATACCTTAGAGACTAAAGCAATCTCTGAAACAAACTCAATAACAATTAATTTTAATTAAGAATTAAAGATAAAACGACCTCGTCTTGTAACATTATATCTTCTTTATTGTATAATGTTCGTTTTAAGTAACGATTAGTTCAAGAACAAAAAACCTTATTCTCGTAGCCGTCTATATAATTTACGTTACTTCTGAGATGGGAGCGATTCGTCTGCGGCAAGATGCCTTCGCGTTCTGGTCTGCTGATTGCGAGGGTCTGCTCGTGGGTCTATAATACTCTGTAGAGTGAACACTATTAACACACATTATACTACACTGTATTAGTCGTAGCGACTACGGTAGCTAAAGATTGAAGACTTTTTTTCTTTTTTTATTCCATGATCTTCAAATAATGGTCAATGGTAATTTATAATTACTTAATGATTATGCTAATAGCTTATATGTGGTAGAGCCATCCTACAGCTATATTATGGTTGGAACACGAATGGGTCGGCTTGGCCGGGGAACACGCTCTCACAGAACACCTGCGTGAAATTGCAGCTTAGAACTGCTGTACTATGGTGAGTGTAGAGAACCGGAGATTCTTCTTATTAGAAATAAGACATTCCATCTTAGTCCGATGCTAATGTACTGTATAATATACTCATATGTATAGACCATAGCATCCACTTACCATCAGGTTGGAATGTGTACTCGTTTGTCACCCTTATTCTATAAAAAGATTATTTTTAATCAAAAAATCATCAAAAAGTCAGAAAGTATTAAGTAAGGGCGTATACTAGATGTTCCTTTTTACCGTCTGGAAAAAAATTGGGAGTAACATGTGAACGAAGTTGAAGCCTATGGCACTGATATTTTGCAAAAACTAAAATCAAAAATTTGATATTAAATAAATAAATTAATTCAAATCTATCGAAATTCAAATTTTATCCACCCTACTTTAGAAACGGCAATAAAACAATGAATTGAGTAGGCATCTTAGACCTTGTCACTTCGCAGGGTCACAGGCTCAAGGGCAAAGGGCAAATTAATTGTTCAAAACAATTTTTTTTCAAACAGTTTAATTTATAATGTTTGTTTTTATTTTTTGTAAAATATCAGTGCCATAGGTTTCTACTTCACATGTTACACCCTATTTTTTCTAGACGGTAAAAAGGTTACTCAGTATATTCTCATATTGTTCGAAAATAAACAAAACGGGATTAAAGTTAGAGAGACCTACGTAGTATATTCGTTTCTTGGTACAAATCGGTCAAATGATTTTATTATTTGAAAGAAAATATTCAAGCGTCCAAGTTCTGGCACTACCATCGTCAATCCGCCTGATTAAAGTAAATTTAACAACGGGAGAGGTTCATAGCCAGTGGTGGGCTTATATGGATATATTAAAAAGGATTCTCTCTGTATACTTTATCGCATCTATCACGGGGAGTGCTCTGAGGAATTGTTCGGATTAATCCCAGCCGCCAAATTTCGTGAACGCACTACACGTCAAACGTCCCGATACCATCCACACCATCTGGATGCTTGGCGGTCCACCACTGTACGTTTCACAAGGAGTTTTTTTCCACGTACAACTTCTCTGTGGAATAGTTTACCACCGGCGATTTTTCCGGACCGATACGACCTGGGGACCTTCAAGAAAAGAGCTTACTCCTTTCTAAAGGGCCGGCAACGCACCCGCAATTCCCCTGGTGTTGCGGTTGATCATGGGCGGCGGTAGTCACTTAACATCAGGTGAGCCACATGCTCGTTTGCCCCTTCTTCTATAAAAAAAATGCTTTTTGTACAAAATCCATATTCAATTTGTTACGAATCTGATCATTGACTTTGATAAAGACATATTCATAAAACACTTAATGATACTCTGTTCCATGTCATGCTATACAATGAAGTTTACTATATTTTTATGCCTTATTTTTTTTATTAAAAGCTGTTTTATTTATCCTAATCTTGCTGTCTTAATTTAGCAGTTAATACACTTGAGATGTTATCTATTTTATAAATCAGTTAACGAACACAATATTTCACGGTCACAGACATAAAACTGAGTTTAGGTACACAATTTGAGTCTTTATTCCAAGTTAATATTACATACTATTCTTAATTTAGAAATGAGAGGGGACCTGTGCCCAAGAGAAGGACGTATATAGGCTGTAACTTTGCTATACTTTTTGATTTTATCGCATTTTGCCATCGCAAATGTTGAGCTCAATCTTGAGCATCTTGTTTGAATTCGTCTTCGTTAGTGTCGTTTCGTATTGGTAGCGTGGCGTCATATAATTAAAAATGATTTTCAATAAAATCAGCCATTACAGTGTGATCGAAGAAGTGGTAAAATTAAAAATCTTGTGCAACCGGCTTAAATACGACCGAATCAATGTATTCGCAGTCAATTAAATACGCGTTATTAAAGATAACTCAAAAACTACTGGTCAGATCTTGAATAAATTTATATGGGACCACACGAGAAGCACCAGCTTTTAGATAAAAAAATCATCAAAATCAGTTCACCCAGAGAAAAGTTATGAGGTAACACGCATAAAAAACATACAGTCGAATTGAATACTGCTCCTTTTTGAAGTCGGTAAAACATACACCAGAGCATTGAGATTTGCTGTATTGGTAGATTTGTTAGATGGTAAGAGTCTCTTTTCTACCAAGGAGTCCGTCAGGATACGAACCAATTTCTTACCAACTTCTTAACAACTGCGTCAAATAGCAGGGCTTGCACTGCTGTGTTCCGGTCTGATAGGCATAGACTGACTGCCTCGTTAGTCTAGTGGTTGTAGTAGTGCGACTGCTGATCATAAGGTTCTGGGTTCTAATCGCGAATATGGCCAAAAAATAAATTATTGAGTTTTTCCGTCAAGAAATTCTCAATAGCTACCCGGAGTCAGGAAGTTGGCGGTGTCTCACCGCCGTGCCTCGGAAAGCACGTAAAGCCGTCGGTTCTGCGCCTGATTCCAATCGGGTTGTTAGAGTGAGAGAATAGAGAGTGCACCTGTGCTTGCACATACACTTGGGCACTATAATCCTTTCCTGCGCCGATGGCTAGCCTCCGTTGAGGCAGGCGGCCGTGGCCGAAATTTGGTCTGGAGGATATTATAGAGAGCCAGTATAATCACAGGCTGTGAGGCATTTCATCTTAGTCCTCAGAGGTGACAGCGCATATGTTGTCTACTTTGTTTGAAGTTGGCCGCATGGACTGCAGTAGCTCACCTCAGCCTACGTTCATTTGCCACTTCAGTCTTACAAAAATATGTTAAGCCCATAACATGTTGTCCAATACATCACCCCATTTCATTCCGTGGAAATAGGGTTGCCAGATCTTAATATCGAAAAGCCGGACAAACCAGCGAGCTTAGCCGGACATTTTGGTAAAAAGTCTGGACACCCAATTTTTTAGTCTTATTAGAACGATAATTGTTTTTAAATTAAAACAATGTTTTTTAACATCCTAATATATATAAATAACGTGTCACGTTGTTTCTCCGCGATGGACTCCTAAACTACTTAACCAATTTTAATCAAATTTGCACACAGTGTGCAGTTTGGTCTAACTTGAGAGGTAGAATAGTTTTTTTTGCCCATGAGTGACCACAATCTTTTTTTGCGAATTTAAGGATTTTTATAGGACATCTCAAAGGGTCATCAAAAAGGCCAGAACAACGTCTGCCTGGCAAGCTAGTTTACCAGAAAATCTTCTTGAATTCTAATGAAATAACAACCATTCAATAAATCAGTCTTCTTTATTATTAATCATTACAATATTAATTCCAATAATTGCTATGGTATTTACATGAAAAATGTAAAGAAATGGTCAAATTTAAAAGGCCTGACAACGAATAATTTGGCCGGACACTCAACCAAAAAACCTGACTGTGTCCGGCTTTATCTGAACGCCTGGCAACGTGGAAATCATATGGTGCAACTATGTATAACGTCAAATAGATCTCATGGGTCTCTAAAGATATCGTCTCGTGTATGGTAGAAGTAAATTACCTAGCTCAGCAACAGGAGCAACTTTAAAGGTACGAAACGTCCAGAACATAAGTACAGCGATTGCCAATCTCGCCTGCCAAGCATGGCAAAACTGCCTTAGAACTTGTTATGTCCACGACCAGCAGTGGACTTACTACTATACAAAATGGTGATGATGAATATGAAGAAATCCGTTTTTAATCACTTCATTTTTATTCTTTGTGTTTAATAAACACTCTATTATTGTATTCAATGGCGTGCTGTGGCGGCGTTTGAAAATCCACTACCCCATATAATTTCGTGGATGTCGTAAGGTGCGCCAGAAGAAAATTGAAACAGGAGGTCGACATCTCTCTGATAACATCTCAAAATCATAAATTAACTGCGGTGTCCAACCCAATGATGAGGCAAGCTATGGGGGATTTTGTTCAGCAAGCAACTATGTTCAACTTTGATAAACTGTAATGATGAATAAATAATTAGGTTTTGTAACAATTTTATTTCATTTGTAAGCAACAAAGTATAAATACATAAATTAATGTGAGTCATTTATATTAATTATCTTAAATAATCTTGATATCACAGAAATATATTTTTTTTTGTGTAAGCATTCATAATAATTTTTGATTTCTTTTATAATTTAAATTTAGGGAAAGGTAAATATTGCGTAATATGTGATGTAACCATTAGATAACACAATCCTATAATTTTATGTCATAGAAACGTCTAGTAGACAAAAGTAGGGGGAGAAATATTACTCGAACACCTGCCATGCTTATTAATACCGCTTCCGAGTTATTGCTCCTTTTTCGCTTTAAAGTTAAAGTTTATTTATTTGATAACAAGAATTCTCTTAGTTTGTTATTTTCTATTTGCGAGTCGCCAGTGTTCCAGTTAGTTATTTCTGCAGGTTATTTATATTTTTGGGTATTAATGTTCTCATCTGGTTGGATTGCAAATATATATAAAAGAAAATGATAAATTTACAAAAATATACATTAAACACAATATGTATAATAAATACATTGAAACCCATCCAGATAAAAGTCCCCAAAGGAGAGACCAAACGTCCGAGGTTTAGGGGAAATTGAAATTGGCTGACGATGCGGACGGTATCAGTCACGTGTTTTTATCAAATAGTATGTAGAATGTATAGACGCAAAATAGATATAAAGAATTTGTATATGTTAAATTTTTAGTTTTAGTTTTTCCATATTATAATTCCTTTTTTAATATTTCAGTGTAATGAATATTAATTGTAAATATTATAATTTTAATTTAAAGATTATTAAATATGATGTATATAATATTATTTCGTTATGAAACGCAAACATTTAAACTTTTTTATGTCATAGAAACGTCTCGGCACTAAGGTTACATTACATGCAACATTTATATATGTAGTCCAATTCTCAAACAATTTCAAGAAGATTCAACTTATTTCTTACGCACTTGCGATTTCTTTGGTGTTACAAATGTTCATGAACGAGGTCAGTCATACACTCGTTTAAAATATATATATATATATATATATATATATAAACTTTCTTGCAAAGTAAATGAAAGTAGATAACGTGTAAAATACAAAAAAAAAAAACTTTTTAAAGCTATCACTAAACTTTTTATTTTGTAGTATAACCTTTTTATGCTTAATCATTTAGACAACAATGAAACTTTATTTAAAAGATAGATATGCTAGTTTAATTCTTTAAAAAAATCTTTACTTGAAAAACTAAGTACAAATTTTAAAGTTTTAGTTACAAGCTAATTTGATCACAGTCACAGTCCACGTGACATAGTATCATACTTCGGCGAAACATAACCAAGCTAATATGCTTTCTGAATAGTTTTGTGTCTCGAACAAAATGTTCGCTACGTTTTTTCTCATCTTTTCAGGTGTACAAAGGCGCTTGTTAATCGTGCGCCGCGGAAGCCGCTATCAGTCGACAATACCAGACGCCTGTCCGACACACTCCATTAACATCGCTATCGACATCTTTGTTGTAACAACAGAGTGCGCAGTGCAGACTTGCGCATAAACGAAACTCGTATTCCACAGCGAGTAAAAATCAAGTAAAAATAATATCACACGCCAGTCTCCCCGCGTATACGGAATGAGAATATTTTTTATAAATTGATTAATTTAAATTATGTTGTAAATTAGCCTTTTTTAAATAAAAAAGCACGTGTGTGAAATAAATATTTCGAGTACGTGTAAAGCCTGTCAATACGCGAGCGCAGTGTGGTAGACTCTTCACACTATGTTATCTCATGTTATGGTCTATGGCCTATCTGTGAGACGTTTTAAGACTGTGACTTCATCTTTATAGTATTTTATCCCAGTCAAATTTTTAATGTGTCTCATATAATCTCGTACGCTCGACGATGCTGCAAGGGTCATATTCTGGTCCGGGGGCTAAGGCTAATAGCTATAATAGGCCTTACTTATCTTAACCTTAGTCCTTCTATGGTTAAGATAAGTAAGGTCTATTATTCTAGGTATTAAAAGGAAAAACAGTTTATGTAAAAATTGTTATTTTTTCTTCTTCTTAGGGTGCCACTTCTCTGCGAAGGTTGGCGACCATCATGGTTATCTTTATCTTTGAAGCTGCAGCACGAAAGAGAGAGCGAGTGCAGAAGTTAAACCATTCACGAAGGTTCTTCAGCTAGGATGTTTTTATTTTTTTTATAGGATAGGGTAACAAACTAGCACACAGTCCACCTAATGGTAAGTGGTTGCTGCGGCATATAGACATCTACATCTATCCTTGATTACAAATTAAAATGCAGATTCGTTGTCACCCGTGAGTACTAAGATAGAATGACTCATTTCCAGTAAAAAGGGTCTCCGGTTCTCTACACTCACCATACGAAAAACAGCAGCATTAAGCTACTATTATACGCTGGTATTCCGTGAGAGCGTGGTCCTTCCCCGGTCGAGCCGACCCATTCGTGCTACAACTATACTACTAATATAACTGCAGCATGGCTCTACCACGTATAAAATTCTGCCAGGTCGCCGCCTCCATTTTTCCTTGAACCACAAGCTATTATTTTTTACAATAACTACTTTTGCTTCAATCCTAGAATGATGGCTTTGTAGGAGCTATTATAGTTCTTAAGCAAATTTCTCTAAAATATAATTAGCTCTCCATTGAATATCGGCCTACAAATATTTTGGGCAAGCGATTAAAGATCATTAAAATCTTGGATAGCCTCGACATCCAATGTAAAGTTGCGAGTAAAGTCTGTTGGTGATATGATTCAATTTAGGTAAACATTTCATTTCGACGATTTTTGTAATTAAATTTGTAAATGAGCCCTAAAATTAAACTTTTTGTAGTCTAGAAGAAAAAGCTATATTGTGGTTGTAGTACAAATGGGTTAGCTCGACCGGAGTAGGGCCACGGTTTTACAGAATACTAGCGTAAAATAGCAGCTTAATGCTGCTGTGTTTCCTATGGTTGGAGAACCGGATGTGGAGAACTGAAGACCCTTTTTACTGGTAACGAGGCATTCGATCTTAGACCTCAGGCAACGCATCTGCATTTAGATTCTTAATCAAGGATAAATGTAAAAATCTATGGGCCACTCATCGTCCCTACTTTCCAATTGATAATAAATAGGTGTGAAATAGCCATGTATCCGCGGCGTGTACTCCATCACACCATATCATGCATAGGACAGTAACAGAAATGTAAATATTTCAAGCCTCAACATCCATGAATATTCTCGGAAAATATCAATTGGTTATTCCTCAATTTGTAGTCGTACACAATGATGTGATAAATGTTGATAATTGACAAGTGACGATTAAAAAGTTAGCTGAATTTGGTACATTTATACACCTTCACTTGTCACCTCTACTTCTTCGGATAGATTTTTTTACGTTTTTTTTGGGAGTCTTTGGCTGTTCAGAGTTGCAATTACCAGTCGGGTTATCAATTATTTGCTGGATATCCGTAAAATTACTTTTATAAATAAATAGACTTGTTTCTATTCATCCCATTTTACGGTACTCGATGTACGGATTAACCAACACGTATTTACCATATGTTTAATGATAATGCCAATGTCTTGGAGATTGTCAATGGTACGAGACACCTGGTACGGCGATTTTCAATCCTCTTACCAAGAGTTGAGAACCTCTGGTGTATTTTGGCGTAGCAAATTAATATCGTCGTTGTGTTTGTGTGTTTTCTTTAAATTGTTCGTGGATTTGAATTAAATGGATTTCGAACATCCTCTTTTATTTATAAATGGTATAAAATCTGAATTGCCACTGTTTAAAATATGATTATAATAAAAATTATGTCTAAATTTAATGCTGTCAGTTAACCTAGATTTTAATTAATACCATTATTTCAACGTTTAAAAACGCAAGCTGGGGTTAATTTAATTTATCTAGTTTTATATTCTGCTTAGTGATTGACATTGTGGTCTTGATCTTAATTTATGAATATCTAGATTTTTTACGGATTTTTTACCTCGTTAAATGTTGTATATCTCCTAGAGATAGATTTGATGTATAATCATATGATTCGTCGTACTCTAAACGCTTTCATCATCATCACCTATTCTTTTCCTTCATAATTCGATTGTTGAACAAAGGTCTGCCCCAAGGATCGCGAAAAAACATGGTCCCGATCCATGGTGAAAGTGTTTAGTATTTTAGGGGAAGAAATCTGATTGGATTTTTCTTCAGCAGCATCTGTCAAGCGAACAAGTAATTACCAAGATTAATTTACGCAATCATTATGCTTGGCGAAAGCGTTGATTATTGTTGAAACAACTCCTCACAACCTTGTTGCTTATAATCCATCTGCTATCTGTCGGACAAAAACAAAAGTTCACATATATATATATAGTGCAATAGAACTCTAATTTTTAAAAGGGTTATGGAGCGGGGACAAGTTGAAGCGCTGTGTCAAAGCAAATTGGAGTACGTCACATAACCCTGCATTTTTTTAAATTTTTAGACATGCAAATTTCACCTTTTATATTATTTTAACAAATATAAACGTGTAGTAGCAGTTTGAGAATATCCACTACCCCATATTGCTCCGAGAGTGTCGTAAGAGGCGACAGAGGGAAACTAAACCAGAAGACGGGCAGCAGCATCTTTTTTATAACAATTCAAAATAATAAAAAATTACGGTTGCCAACTTGGCAAGCGTGGCAACTAAATTGTGGCAATCCCTCCCGCGTCCGGCATTCGGTGAAGGAAGCGTATGTTCAGCAGTGGACTTTTATAGGTTCTAATGGTTGGATTATTTCACCACCGAATACTTTGTAAGTCATCCAAAAAATATCTTAAGCCGCTTTCGGTTTCCTCTGATGCCTCTTATCTCTGGAAACAATAAAGCCTAGAGACTTGAAATTTGGTAGGAATATTCTTTTCACCGAATAGAGTTCAGCAAAGAACGGATTTAACGAAATTTCACCCGCAATGGTTGCGGGGGCGTTAATTCAAAAAATAACACTTTTAAACTATAGCTAGGTAACTAACTATAGCTATAAAACTTGATCAGAATATTCCTTTTGGCATGTTAAAAATTACCAAGATGTTTGGTCCCGGTGGATTTTATGAAATTCCACCAGTGTCAAATAAAAAAAATTACCTTTAATCTATAATAGGAACTATTTCTATTCAGCTTTGAAATTTTGCGAAATTATTATTTTTGTCATCTTGAGTTCAATTGAGAACGAATTTTACGAAATTCCACTCACGAGGGGGATTGCGGGGGCGTTATTATAAAAGTAAAAAAAATATGTTAATTATGGTTCAGGCTATAATGAATAATAAAATTAATCTGTAGAATTTTTTGTGTGTATCTGGATGGTTTAATAACTCAATTGGACTCGATAGGTGGCGTTGTTGTCGAGATCCAATATCACCCGTGCGAATCGCTAGTTCCGTATATAGAAAAGTAAGCAATTATCAATGTTTATTTCAAGACCATGTACAAGTCTTTGACTTCGGTGGGTCGTCACGCACGTCACTAGTGCACGTGTCCTTTAGGCACGCAATCTTCATGTTTCATTTCGTGAAATATTTTACGTTCGCTCTTATCTTTGTTTCCTGCCCGAAATGTTATTATTTTTCACACATATTCATAACACCGGTTTTTTAAATTAACGTCTTTTTTCACTTAATTCATAAACGGACAAAACAAAAGAACGATAAACGATTAATAATATTAATAAAAGATACAATACTTAATCATCTTGATTCCGTGGATTTTGCACCCACTCCTTGATATTGTTTATCACGGGAATATAAATTTCGCGTTTTAGTATTTTAGATTTGACTGACGCGTGATGTAATTTATGGTGTGGCACCGAAAACGTAGAAATGGCTGCACAAATAAGTGTTAGTAAACTTATTTTCTCTTTTTATAAAGTAAAATAAAATTCAGCATTTTAGTTTTCTCATAATAGTAAAATTATATGCGGTCGTCGTCATTATGATACTATGATACTTCAATTTTTAATGTTACTCCACGCTATTTTAGTATCTAGTTTTGAATATATTAGCTACGGTTTGTAAGAAAATCGGTAGATCCATGCTATTCTTAACGTAATCACAAAACGACAAACAAAAGTAAGATTGAAAACAAATACAATAAGATAAACGTCCGGCGATTGGTTGACGCGACGTTGCCGTTTCGGCTTCCCGCTGAGATACGTAGTGCATCTCACTCGCGCTTAAAGCTTTCACTAAGTCTGTCTCGTTCTAAGCACGTCCGCAGGATTGTCTCGCTTCGAGACGCAACCGAGATAGTTTCTTGATCTGAAAGCTTTGAACTTCGGACGTGACTTCTTTTTATAAACATGCCCGTGGAGCCAATGGAATGAAAGCTGCCAGTACTTCGATTTATGTGCTTGTTTTGTCTTTTCTGTGTTTTTTTAAACACTTATATACAAGGTAGCTATCTTCATTAAATTATAACTAATATAAAACGTCTACATATTATCGTGTTATGTATGCTTATATCGGAAAAACAGTTTTTCATTAAGTATTTCATAACGTATGTAAGTTTCATAAGTAATCTTTGCACATTATAGATATTGTCATCGCTTAAAAAAATTAAGCTTTTGCACCTAAGCCTAAATTTTATTTTCTTACTTACGCCTGGGGTTAAATTCAGCCTTTTGTGACCCTTTTATTTAAGGCGATAGCAATAAAGCATAAAGAAATAAATAAAATATTAAGGTCAATGGAATCCTAATTTCTTATTAGCTTATTATACAGATTACTTATTTTTGTTTAAATATGCAAATAAAATATTAACAGCGTGTCTACTTTATTGTATGTTGAGGCGAAGAAAATTGTTATGTTCGTACTTAGATCATTTACGTTATCTGATCTCCCAGCGCTTAGGTCAATAAGGTCAAGGTTACGTATTGTTCCGCTGTGTTGTACCTACCAGGTATTTATTGTACGGGGTGGGTGAAAATTACATAGGCGTGTAAATTGTTTGATAATATATTTTTATCATCCTAATTTTTATTTTTTTACTAAAATACATAGGTAAGTTGTGGTAGGAGCCTGGATGCGTACTTTAAATTTCCCGATAATATGCAAATTTAGTAGGTAGTGCGCTCACTGATGCCTTCTAGTACGTAGTACCTACTATTATATATTCTGTGCTTCTAGCTACACTGGTAGAGTTGAAACTTGGGAAGTGAGACTGTGTGTGGATATAAGGGACTTTAGGAGCACATAGAAAACGAACGAATTAACAAATGAACGGTAATTGGATAAATAGTATAGGAACACGTAGAGGATGAAAAAACTCTTTTATATTATAGAAATAGTGCCAGATACCTATATATTTGAAAATAACTATTCGTATCGACTTTATGTTTAGCAACCTTTTTGGATAACATAAAAAACAAGCATAAAAACAAATTGCGATCAAAGTCAATAATAATAATAATAAACCCGTAATCGCCATTTATTTACCAGCTCGTAGTTGAGAAAATAATAATAATAATAATTTATTTATTCAAACAAAGAGCCGTGGTAGCTCAGATGGTTAACACTCGCTGGAAATATCGAGTACCCCGGGTTCGATCCCCGCCGGCACCAATGAAATTGTTGATTGCAATTTTAAGTGCTGATTTACCACGTGCTCGGCGGTGAAGGAAAACATTGTGAGGAAACCTGCGTGTCTGAGGAATAAGAGAAAAAAAAATTATTTCGAAGACATGTGATTTTCGCCAACACGCATTGGGGCAGCGCGGCGGAGACTTCCTTGCCCTAAAACCCTCTCAGAAATGAGGGGAGGCCTGTGTCTGGCAGTGGGACGTATATAGGCTGTAACTTTACTTTACTTTACTACTTTAATAAACAAACAAAGAATATCTTAATTTCTAGGATCCAAACACTTTAAAATACAGCTTAACAATAAATACATCTGTGTCTGAAC
This sequence comes from Parnassius apollo, assembly GCA_907164705.1. NCBI lineage: Eukaryota > Metazoa > Arthropoda > Insecta > Lepidoptera > Papilionidae > Parnassius > Parnassius apollo. Next base: position 4,573,930 of record CAJQZP010001576.1, read on the forward strand.
TAGATAACTTAATATCTGTGTTTGAGACGGCCGTGCTCCTCCCTTCAATATATTTACATTTCACTGTATATAAAAAAATCAAAAATCATTAACTTGTAGAGTGTAGGTAAGCCTCCTTGTGTGTATGTTTGTGGGAGGTTGAGTATAATATTTATCTAAGTACATTAAGTAATTGTTCGGTTTCGTTATAGTTAACGAAAAGCTTGACGAACTCAATGTCAAACATATACATTATATAAATTTTGCACGTGGTAGAGCCATACTGCATTATTAGTAGTATAGTTGTAGCACGAATGGGTCGGTTCGACCGGGGAAGGACTCTCAGGTAATACCAGAGTGAAATGGTAACTTAATGCTGCTGTGTTTCGTATGGTGAGTGTAGAGAACCGGAGACCTTTTTTACTGCAAACGAGGCATTCTATCTCAGCCCTCACGGGTGACAACGAATGGAGTGTGTGTATTTGTCACCCTATCCTATAAAAAAAATTATTTAACAAAAAATCTAGTTATCGCAAAATTTACCCAGTTTCGTGAAGTGGAAACGCAAGTACTAACAAAATATGTTGATTGACTTATACAAGTTTGAAAACATTACAAGTTTGATGTCTTTGACGCAAACGTAGGGTAATAGCAACAAGTTATTGTACCCAACGTTCAAACTTTTTAACGACAAATTTTTGTGTTTAAAAGTATTTTATTAAAATAATTATTTTGTTTATAGAATAAGAGTGAAAAAGAGCACATAGTTCACCCGATGGAAAGTGGATGCTGCGTTCTATACACATACATCCATTCTCGATTAAGCATCAAATTGTAGTTGCGTTGTCAACCCTGAGAATATAGATACAATTTATCGCTCCCAATAAAATATCTTCGGCCCTCTACACTCATTATATGAAACGCAGCAGCGTGCTATTTTACGCAGGTATTTTGTGAAAACGTCGTCTTTCTAAGGTCGAGCCGACAGTTTCATGCTGCAACCATAACGTAGCTGAATGATATTATGATTCCAGCTCGTAATATCAAAGGGTGGGTGGTATCAGGGTAAGGGTGACAAATGAGCTCCGATTATTTCTAATGGTACCTAATTGGATATTGTGGCTCATGGACACTCACATCAAACAGCACACTGTAGCTAGGAGTTACCACGTAAGTCCTATCTGATAAACATAGCAAAAGAACACCATGAACGAGTTGCTGCTGTGTTTCTTGTGGTGAGTAACGAGATTCGGAGAATAATGGTTTCTTAAATTTACGCGAACACTACACATGTAATAAAACTATTTGTGCGGATTTTATTGCGTTAAATTAACTTATTTTTATTATATTTTATTTGTAGCACCGACGCTCCGGGAAGTCTGCAGTCTGTGAACATGTTCAAGATCGTCTCCACCAATACATAAGATTTGATAAACCGCAAATCCTCGCAAAAGAACATCGGTTACCCTCCACCACATATCATACTACCAAGGATGATATGCGAGGCTATTGAGATTAAAAAAAAACATCCTAATTTCAATAGAGAAGATGGATGGGTGTTAACGTCTGCTTGGGATCCTATAATGAACAAAATTAAACCCAAACCCAAGCATACCACCGCAAGACATCAAGGTACTATAATAAGCTCGTTCTGCGTAGATCGGATCAAAAATTATTATTCAAAAACTGAAGGAAGCCACGCTAACTACTCGTATGACATGGGGACGTCAAACATCGCAGTCCCCCCGTGACCATTAGTGCTGTAAAGCACTCGAAACGTCAAATATATAAATAAAAAATAACTTTAAGTTAATTAAACGTGATAAAATCCGTATAGATAGTTTTATTTAATGAATTGCTGAAAGACTCTATTTAAACTCTCTCCTTCTATTTAGACTATTTTATATAAATAATATTTATTTGCCTTTTTATTTATTGTTAAAAAATATATAGTGTGAATAGAAACTACATCGAAAACGTTGCAAACCGCAGCCACCTAAAATATATATATATATATATATATATATATATATATATATATATATATATATATATATATATATATATATTGATATAAATATTTAATTCATGAGTTAAACCCATAAACACAACTATCACATTTTCGAATAAAAGGTGCCATATGAGTTCAATAATTTGTCGCTAAAAATGATAAAAATAAAATCATAGTATTTCTAGAAATCTTGTATCCAACAAACTATCTTCAAAAATGCAAGCGATTGTTAAATGTTGAAACACTCCTTTACTCAATAACGGTCGGGTATGACCTCCCAACTGTCTCAAAAGAAAGGGAGGTGTTGTTTGTTGTGTGTTACGTCGCGTGCGGAAGGCAACGTCTACAGAACGTTTAGAAGTGACGTTATTTAATATTGTGTTAATAGTTAATAATAAATTTACACAAAAATTTTACTTTTAAAAAGACGGTCGGAATATTCAAGATTCATATCTTTACGCTTATACAATATAGCATCTATTATATAATGTTTTACGAATACGCCTTTATTAATATAAATGCAGCATAAAAGTTGGGATATATATGTACTGTTAGCTTACTTTAATTTATACTGATATTTTCACATAATACATGTTTCCACATATTTGTCAATTATATTCATACGTTAATTTAAATCTTCTTATTCATCATCAGCTCATAAAAGTCCACTACCGGTCATGAGTCTCCCATTATACATATTTACCTTTGTCATAACGCTTGACATGCAATTTACAATTGCAATACTAGAGGTTGCAGCTGCTCTCCTTGTATAAGATTATTTTATGTCTGGCGTAAACAAGGTAATTTTTACTACTAAAATTATTACTTCACACATTTATCATTGTCCTCCTACACAGGCGGTGCGAAGTCGTAACTTAAAGCATTGTGGGGAAACGTAGTCACGGATTTAATAATTGATCTAGGCGTATCGTAAAAGCGTGATGTTGATCTAAAAGTGCTATAATTGACATCACCAATCACAAAGTGTGTTATGAATTTGATGTATAGGAAGCCGCAGCTGCTGGCAGTACCAGCATTTTGTAGGTTATACAAAATAAAAGTAAAATAACAGTCGATATATATTTACAAGTACGGACAGGAAAACCACTACCGCGCTACCCCAATGTGCGCTGCCATACTTGTGGAGCACGTTAGACAGGCAATGAGTATTCACCTAAAAATTTTAAAATACGCAAGCAAACCGAGTTCCACGTTACTAAATTATAGACATATTTACAATATTTAGTTCGAAATAAGTCATATTGTATATAAACTGTTTAAAAATAAAATATAATTTACAAAATAAAAGTTAACAAAATAAATTGGGTATGGTATGCCAGTGTCCATTAGACTTTTTTGCAACATAGACACTGAATACAAAACAACTTTGCTATTTATGTAAATAGATGTACTGTAACTTTATAAATAAGAAATACCAAATAATATGAAAAGAGATCATTAAATTGATATATACAATTAAAATTAATAAAATTACTTAATTTATTCTAACGCCGCTTCTAAACGTTTTTATAACTCTTTTAGGCAGGTGCGCTAGCGTCACCTTTGAGAAAAAATGGCGGCGCGCGGGAGAGCGCCCCTTCACGTGTCACGATCGATTTTTTATCAAACGAAAACTTTAACCCTAGGGTCTGTATACACTAATACTCACAAAATTATTAAAAAGTAATTATTATGCGTTGATGGTGTGAAAGTTCATACAGAGACATGCCTGAGAATGTTTTTTAGAGGGAGTATTATAATTCCCACCAACAATATAAAAAGAAAGGCTATTAAAATAATTAATAACCAAACTATTAAGGTCGTATCGTGGTGGAGTAAAATAATATATCGTCCCTTTTTAGGGTTCCGTAGTCAACTAGGAACCCTTATAGTTTCGCCATGTCTGTCTTTACGTCTGCCGTCCTCGCTTAATCTCTGTGACCGTTAGCACTAGAAAACTGAAATTTGGTACCAATATGTGTATTAATCACGCCGACAAAGTGGTAAAATAAAAATTGGAAAAAAATGTTTTATTAGGGTAGCCCCCCTATATGTAAAGTGGGAAGTGATTTGTTTTTAATTTCAACCCTAACGTGTGATATATTGTTGGAAAGGTATTTAAAAATGAATAGGGGTTTACTAAAATCATTTTTTGATAATGTCAATAATTTCGGAAATAATCGCTCCAAAAGTAAAAACCAATGTGTCCCCCCCCCTCTAACTTTTGAACCATAAGTTTAGAAAATATTAAAAAAAAATCTGAAAAGTAGAACTTTATAAGGACTTTCTAGGAAAATTATTTTGAACTTGGATGGAAACAACAGTTTTTGTACAAACTCATAAGTGGGAACACTTATATTGTCACGGACGGGAAACTACGGAACCCAACACTCAGCGTGGCCCGACACGCTCTTGGCCGGTTTTTTATAGAATCAAGGTAGCAAACGGGCACTGTAAGTTACAATCTTCGGTAAAGAATCAGAATATCATCTATTGATTAATACATTTATTGGTTGATAGTCGAGTGTAACATATATGCCTCCTTAGCAGTCAGTCTGTACACACTATACGAAACATAGCAGGAACAAAACGGATGGTTATTCCTCTGTGAGCAGCCACACTATCTTTTTTTATAGAATAGGGTGACGAACGAGCACACAGTCCACCTGATGGTATGTGGATGCTGTGGCACATCTACATTTATCCTCGATTAAGAATCAAAACGCAGATCTGTTGTCACCCCTGAGGACTAAGAAGGAATGAATCGTTTCCAGTAAAAAAAGGGTCTCCTGATCTCTAAACTCACCATACGAAACACAGCGGTATTTAGCTGCTATTTTACGCTGGTATTCTGTGAGAGCGTGGTCCTTCCCCGGTCGAGCCGACCCATTCGTGCTACAATCATAATGTAGCTGCAGAGTGGCTCTACCACGTATATGTTTTTTACACAAGTAAGGGTGACAAACGAACATATAGCCTATTTAATGGTATGGTATGGTAATTGAATAATGTGGCCCCAAAACACCTAATCCACAATGATTTCTTAAATTTACGCGAACACTACACATTGAATAAAACTATTATTTACGGATTTTATCGCGTTTAATTACTTTAATTTATTTTTACTATTATCCCGACGTTTCGGGTGCTTTACAGCACCCATGGTCACGGGGGGGGACTGAGATGTTTGACGTGCCAATGTCATAGTTAGTCCGGCTACCTGCAGTTTTTTTTTTATATTAATTTTGGGTCCGATTTACGCAAAACGAGCTTATAGTATCATGTAGTCTTGCAGTGGTAAGCTTGGGTTTGGGTTTAATTTTGTTAATTATAGGATCCCAAGCAGATGGTACCTAGCACCCAATCATCTTCTCTATTGAAATTTGGATGTTTTTTAATTTCAATAGCCTCGCGTATCATCCTTGGTAGGAATCGGTGTTCTTTTGCGAGAATTTGTGGTTTATCAAATCTAATGTAATGGTGGGGACCATCTTGAACATGTTCGCAGACTGCAGACACCTAATCCAGCCTTGATTATGACTCTAAAATTGGGTGTATTGTAATCTCTGAAGAGTTAGACGGAACACCTTTTTATCAGTCGAAAAGGTCTTGGATTTTCGTTACGAACCATTGTGCTGCTATTTGATGCTAGTAGAAACGACCATTTATGCTGCAACTATAATATAGCTCGATTATTGTAAATATCGGGAAGATTAAATTTTTCGATGTATGACGGTACAACCATCTTGTTTACGGCAAATCTAAAATACCAGGCAATCGACTAGGGACAGTGTTAAAGTTGCAAGACGTCTCTCAGGCGAGAGACCAGGCTTGGCAGATACCAAATGTGGTCTTTAAGGCAAATACTTCTTGCATGTACACCATTTTGCTTTAAGAATAATCGAATATAACTCGCCCTTATACGTAAAGATGCTCAAACGGAATATAAATAGTCGATTTTGTTTACTTCAGTATATTATAGTAAGTTATCGTGACTTTGTAATACATCCGTCTATTGTGCGGCTGGTGTTGTAATTATAATACGGAATAATTGTGTAATGAACAACGACTGTGTATTTATTAATGTACCGATAGAGGTCGTTTTAAGGAATTTGCGAGGTGAAAGTCTTCTTATGTGTTTTTTTTTTCTATGTTTTGGCACCGTGTAACTTTTTTATTGTCCTAATTTAAAAAAGCTGAAAGGCATACAATTTTCATTGCCTGAAGCTGTTCAAAAATCCCATAGAATACGTGGCTGAGACGAACTGGAAAGTGTTTTGAAAATTATTTCACATTTATGAAACCTTGCATAAATGCTGGTGGGAAGATCTTTGAAAAGATTCAATAATAAATCCCATTTTTATATTTCTTATATTTAAGTGAATACCACACATGGAATAAAACTAAATTTACGGATTTTCTCGCGTTTAATTTAAACTTTTTCCCGACCTTTCGGACACTTTACAGCCACATTCTTTATAGGACTGAGGTCCCCCTCCCCATGACCATGGGTGGCGGAAACGTCGGGAAGTAAAATATTAAATATTAAACACGATAAAACCCGTAAAATTAGTTTTATTCCTATTTTTACTTTCGCAAAACTTTCTGAATGGACCACGCAAACGTATATGTAGATAGTTGGTTGTTTTTCATTTATATCATTATTATTAATTTTACAAAATATTATAATAATTATTTTGTATATATTTAGACAATTATGTTTATAACGAGAGCTTTCTAGCTCATATACGTATCGTTTCCAACTTATTTTCCAGATGTGTTATAGGTATGATGTTATAGATAGAGATGGTCTCCGGTTCTCTACAGTCACCATACGAAAAACAGCAGCATTAAACTGCTATTTTACGCTGGTATTCTGTGAGAGTGTGGTCCTTCCCCGGTCGAGCCAACCTATTCGTCATACAACTATACTACTAATATAACTGCAGCATGGCTCTAAGTCTAATACTGAACATAGGTCTCGCTTACAAATTATATCTCAGAGAGTATATTTTTTATAGAATACGGGTGACAAAGGAGCGCACATTCCACATGATGGTAAATGGATGTTGTGACTCATAGACATCTACATGATTTCAATTAAGAATCAAAATGTAGATGCGTTGTCACCTCTGATGATTATAAGATGGAATGCTTCGTTTCTAGCTTTATGGTAGCGCGAGTGTGGTTCTTCCCTGGTGGAGCCGACCCATTCGTGTTACAACAAAAATATGTCTGCAGCACGGCTCTACCACGAAGCAGTATTTGTCATTGTTGCCACGATTGGCAGGCGCAGTTCCTTATTATATTCAACTTATTATCCGGAAAATGATGCTGCCCAACTCTTTTTTATTTTCCCCTCTCACCTTTTACGTTTCCCGCGGGATGACTTGGGTAGCGGAATCTCTTACACAGCCACTAACATTCAAATGCAAATATCCGTAATGTGCTCGTTAAATGTAAACGATTGGTCACTCGGCGTAAAAATATTTAACAACGCTTTGAACCTTTTGTCTTAATGTTATGACTGTAGCACGTGCCATTACCAAAACACGAGGCGTAAGATTCAATGCTATTTAATTTCGATCTTTAAACAGATGTTTTTAGCCTTTGTAGTATAATATTCAGTACCGTGTAGTGGCGGTGTAGAATATCTACGACTCCACAACGTCCCGCGGGTACGTAAGAGGCGACAAAGGTAAACAAACAAAAATATGACCAGCAGCGTCTTTCCTTTAACAACGCCAAGCGTGGCAACTATGGCAGACTCCTTTTGAGGCAATCTATGGCAGAGGCCTATGGGCAGCAGTTGAATTTTGACAAACTCTAACGGTAATATTTCGAGGCATAAAAGTGTTAGTATTGTGATGTAGTGTTGTAACCCACACTACATAGTTATACATTAGAGTTAAGGTTGTAATAAAGTGCAATATAATTAAAGTTTTAGTACCAACAACACGTTTCCTTCATTGACATCTTTCCTACATTACAATGGAGATTGCTACAAACTCAATTCTTAGGACCTAATCTTTTAAAATAACTTTATTATTGCCTTTTTTTAAATAAGTATATAAGGATGAAAACAAGGACAAAGTTCATCTGATGTACAGTAAGTAGACGCTGTCGTAGATATCATCAATTTTTTTTAATAGAATAAGCGTGACAAACGAGCACACAGTTCACCTAATGGTAATTGGATGCTGTGTTCCATAGACATCTACATTTACTCTCGGTTAAGAATCAAAACGCAGACGCGTTATCACCCCTAAGGACTTAGATGGAATGCCTCGTTTCCAGTAAAAAAAGTGTCTCCGGATCTCTACACACACCATATGAAACATAGCAGTATTAAGCTGCTATTTTACGCTGGTATTCTGTGAGAGCATAGTCCTTCCCGGTCGAGCCGACCCATTCGAGCTACAATCATATTATAGCTGCAGCGTAACTCTACCTTGTATAAAGATATAGAATTAAAATGCAGATACGTACGTACCTCTAAAGACTAAGATGAAATAACATGAACATAATAACAGGCTGCGAGTCATTCCATCTTAACCCTCAAAGAATTCTATAGGGTATTTGTAGCTCTCTTTATTTGAAGTTGGCTTCAGGTGTCCATGAAATAAAGTTGCCACTGATCATCATCAGTTGACTTGTACGTTTGTCTGTAATCATAGTTTTATATTAAAGAGAGAACGAATCGTTTGCCTACGAATTTTCGTTAACATACGTCAAGTTATGTTCTGTACGAATCCATTGCGTTTGTGCTCAAGAAAAAAAAATTCGCTGTCAAACGCACCTTTTTTTTTTTTTTAAATTAAATAAAAAAAAAAACTTACTGTGATGCAAACAATCAAACCAAATCAAAATAAATACTCTATTGTATCCCAAGGAAAGAAAAAAAAATTGGTAAATATTGAAGGAAAAACAAAAGTTGGTCTTATTACTACATAGGAATTTCTGTCACACAACCCATAAAAAATAATTAAATAGAAATAAAAGACAGATTAACGGGTAGTAGAAAAAGCCTTAACTTGTTTCTTCCTAAACAACTAACAATCCGTGATGGATTTTAAATTCAATTAAAAATAAGGAAGAGGGAATTCGTAATGAAATATTTGCCATATGTATTTTTTGAAATAATATAATTAAAACACGCATTTACGAAAAATATCATGAAGATTATTTTGATTTCGGATTTTCAACCCTAATTTTTGGATCACACGGTTTTATATTACGCAGTTAAATGAACTAATATCAGAATTCGATTCAACTACGTAAGATGGTCGTTACACCCATCAAGTATCCCTATCCCCCGACAAACGCGCTTCCGGTACAGGGGAGGGATCGGACCTCATTTCCGGGACTGGGAACCCTTCCAGGGGCGCGTTGGACATTCGAACATACTCATTCCAGTTGCTATGGCGATCACCTATCGTCTTTTGTACAGGTGTCCTTTACGTCAGTCTGTTGTTTACTTAGGGCTCAGTTTTGAATCGTCAGATAAAAGTTATGTATCAAATAAATTATAACCTTACTAAATTTGAAAGTGAAATAATTAAACTAATTTATTCATACAACTGCAATTTTTAATTTGTTTACCTACTTTGTATTTTATCGTATGATTATTTTTATCCGATAATTGCAAAACCAGTCCTGAATTATTTAATTCACGAATTTTCGTATAGGATTGCATTGTGGACATGCAGTCATTATGAGAAAAAAAAAACCCCCCGCCAACAAACAAACAAACTCCCCCAAAAAAAAGGCCCCAAAGGAACAAAAAACCCTGTGGAAAAATGCAAGAAAGAAAAAAAAAAAAAAAAAAAAAAAAAAAAAAAAAACATATAAAAAAAATTAAAAAAACAACACATCCCTTTTTTTTTTTTTTATCCCAACCCCCAGACGGGAAAAAAAAACAAATTCAAACACAAAAAAAAAATTCATTTATATGTACGTAATAATGCTTCATTTATAAAATCATTTCATTTTTCCCGCCAATTTGCCACGCTCTCATTGCGTAGGGTTGCGCTGATTATCGACAGACAAGTTTACAAAGGTCAAAGTAAACAGTGCCGTTGCGAACGCCCCTCTTTTCGATTCGATTGTACGCACCTACCACAGGTGGTCGAAGTGGAAAAAATCGATTGTACTATTAACTCGACACCTTTTGGTATTTTTAATATTTTGGAGAAAATCTGTATGGATTTTTATGTTTTTCTATGTGTTAGACGTTAAATCAAAATTTTTATAATGTTTCAAAATGAAATAAACTTAATTTATTATCAAATATGTACTTAATTTTGTGTCCGTGAGAGGAAAAGGGGAGACCTACCGCCGGGTAGGTTGTTCAGCCCGAGGAGTGGACCAACGCGCCGTGAGTTAATATGCAGTTATTGTATATATGGCGCGGTAGCTTCGGAACTTTGATAGCGCGATTTAGGGTTCGATGCGTTTTACTTGTGGCGTGACAACAGCGCCGCCGCATAACTCCCCTGCTCAGAACGGATGGCGATAGTACAATCTAGTTGTCGACAAATATGCAAGTGCAAGCGGATTGTCTTGTAATCTGAGGTAAGTCGAGAAGAAGGCAAGTCATCTACGAGAGTGCCATGAAGCGGAGGCGAGCAGTAAGGCTCAGAGCCGTGCCAAAGAACATTGTAACTCAGAGTGAGTAGCTTGAAGGAACAGGATACATTATTAAAGTGCTGCGATGAACCTTGTAAAGCTAGATGGCTTGCAGGATATGAAGACTGCAGACGATATCTGCTCGGGAGCAAATGGATGGGGTACTTAATGACGATGATGAAGCTTGAAGTGAAAGAGATGGATGTTATACGTCTAGTGAAAACCGTAGCTTCGGAACTTTGATAGCGCGATTTAGGCTTCGGTCCGACTTGTTGCGCGACGATAGCGGTGCCACAATATAATAAAAACTTGAAAAAAAAATTCCTATTTATCTTTATTATAGAAGTGAAGGGTTACAAATGAGGGCAGTTCACCTGGATCACAAATTAAATAATATTATTACGTAACTTGGATGGTAAGTGGCTGCTGTGGCCCATAGATACCAATATCCATCATCGATGAAGAATTAAAATGACGTATCGTCATCTTTAATGAAGAAGGAACGCTTTGTTAACCATTTTCGTTGTCATAAGACAATATGATGATGTTATTATGTTAAAACTTAAACCTTCCCCGGTCCAGTCTATCCATTTATAGTTTCACTCACGCTTATGCCTGGGTTCTGTGATAATCCAGAATAGTTTTCGTATGAGACTTACACTTGTATCGTTACTCTCACTTGTGTGTGATCCTATCGATGATGTCTACAGCTGTCCATGATATTTCTCAATTTTACGCAATATCTCCGGTACCTCGGGAATAAAGTTGCCGCTGTCGATCTTCAACTGTCTAATTGGCTTCAGTAGACATATTGTTGTTGTAATTGCAGCAGACAGGTCCTATACGATAATAGCTTCTTCAAAACTTTAGCTGAGATGTATTGAAGCAGTGTGAATTTCGCCGTATACATTTGGAGATCAGTCTATTCAATAGCCCATACTGCTAAGCTAGCGTATCAGTTCAAAACTGCAGTCTCATTTCCTGCCTCGCAGCCATTAGATTACGTGTGTGATTGGAGAGATATTGGATCCCGGCTTGATGGGCCCAGCAAAGGAGGTAAATTCTCTGACCGCACGGACAGGTGACAAGCTTACTAATTATGTCATTTACCATATGGCATCTTCTGGGCACTCGAAACGATTTTGTAGTTTCAACTGAGACCGTCGGGATTTTGATCAGTCACCTCGTCAATCGAATCTTACTCGGTTACTTGCGTTTGGGAAATTGCAACGAAATTTCTTTTCCGATATCAATGTATCCCCGAACATTACTGCTGACTGTATGAATAAGCTCAAAGCCACTTAGCTATGCTCAGAGTTTCTTTGCGTGATAAATCCGATATGGGGATATCCGCAAAAAAACAGGCGTAGCTAACAAATATGAGTCTATGGGGTTAGACCTTTTTTCGGCAGTGGACTTAGGCTCTAAAGATGATGATTTTGATGTTATTAAATGATAAGGCTTTTCTTAACATTAACCTTATTTTTCTTTTAATTTAGCTCATGAAACAAGATGCAGTGAGAATGTCAAATATTATAATAATAACGTTAAAAATCATAATTCTATATTTATTACATACTCTTTCATAAATTTTAATAATTATGTTTTGTTAAAGCAGCTAAAAAAGCGTTAAAAACCTAGCTTGCATGAACATCCCCCGTGACCTATTATGTCCGGACGCACGAGGACCGGTGACTATGTCATTACGTACTGTCCTATCAGTGTATAACATCGGGTGACGTGGCCACGCCAGATAAAGAGTGACCCGCGCACGCAAACATCGACACCATGATTGTAAAGGTTGTGACACATCAAGCGAGTGTTGGCGCAATCGTCTGTATATTTACAGAAGAAGGCATCTGAGCCTACCTACTCTGAGTTTAAGCACTTCTGACTTTTTTACTAATTTAAAGTTACAGCCTATATACGACAAATTGCTTTGCACAGGTCTCTTTTCTTTTCTAACGTCTACTTCCGCCATAGAATACTATAATACATATATAATAGAACGGGGGAGTGGGCGGAGCCCGTGTAGCCACTAATATGTCAATTCACACGCATAAATGTCAACACAATCAATTGTTTCCAATTTTCGTGTCAAGCGTCGCCGCATGCAAATTATTTAAAACATTAAAAAGGCAATTAAGGCATTGTTACGTGTCGAAAGAACAGCGGAAAATGGCATTTAAAAAGAGACATATTCTACAACCAGCAAGTCGAAACTATTCATATTTTGTGAATATTAGAAACAAAATAAAGAAACATTTTTGTGTCAAAAACATTAATCAAAAGTCTAAAATGTGTTTGTAGTAGTGATAACTGATAATACGACGTAATTGCTTGTATGTGTGTTCCCGGTGACCCACTTACAAAATAAGGTTGACAGCCATTCTATTGTGTATTATAGTATTCTATGACTTCCGCAGACTCTCCTAGGGAAATCCGTCAGCGTAGGCAAAACCCTCTTGTCTATTTCTGACGCCAAAGAACGGTGCTTGTTGTGTTCTTGTCTGATATGTATGGAGAGCCAGTTTGATTACATCATGTGAGGCATTCCATCTTAGTCCTCAGAGGTGACAACGCATCTGTAGCCTCTTATGTTTGAAATTGGCTGCAAGAGTCCACGAATTGCAGTAGCCACTTACGAGTACCATCAGGTGGACTGCAAGTTTGTTTGCTCGTTGTTAAATGTGTTGCAGTCCACTGTTCGACCTACGCCACTCTCATGTGTGAAAATATCCCAAAGCCTTCTAAATTGAGTCGGTACAAAAGCCAAACTTGGCAGACGGTTTAAAAATCACAGTATCTTTCATAACATGTTTACTCCTACGCCAATAGCGTACCACGCTACGTTGGTGGACTGAGAAAGAAAGCAGACAAGTATTAAGTTTTTTTTTAAACGTTACCCCCTCACCAGGATTTTCTTCTGTATCGTGGACGCAGTTTACATACATAAATTGCACAAGTGCCAACATTCAGACCTGGCACAATTACCTTTAGGTACATGTGTCGTGCGGGATTCGAACCCGCGGCCTTCAGCACCGTAAATCATGGCTACGTCACTGCGCTACGGAGCCGTATATACATATAACAATAAATAAATAAATAAATAGATACCAAACCTCTCTGATCTTAGATCCGGCCTGGGAAACTATTGCTATATTTAGTATTGGATGCATGCATTCCTTGTTCCCCCACAAAGCGAGTATTTAAATCAGGAGTTGAATTTTTATTACAAATCGGGTTGCATGTGTACCCGGCGAGTGCGCGCTTTCACACCAGTGATCTCAGTCTACACCAAGCTCATTTAGGTCACCTGGATTTTCACACGTGTGTGTCTGTGTGGTGTTGATGCGGCGCGTCGCCATGGCAACCGGACGGCTCGCTTCCCAGAAGAGGCCGTACACAAGCAATTACGCTAACTTCTGCCTAGTACTGTTGATATTAATACTAATTTCATGTTCTTTCTAAAAGAAAATTGAAATGTAAAAGAAATATATGCAATATTTAAAAAAAAACTATAATAAAGAAAATATAAAACTAGAGACTTAAATTATCACACAGTCCTAATCGTGGAATCGTGCCAAGAATGCTGGCTGCGTTTCCTCGCTGAATGGCTATACTTAGCCTTTGAGCAAGGAAAGAACCAGCTCTCTTATTACCATCAGCGACGACCAGTCGCGAATACAGTTCCTTTAGGAACTATACCGCACGTGGACCCCACGGATCGATAGTCTCCACAGCAAATGGCACAAATATATAGTCATCTTTGAGAGACTGATAATTGCGCCACTTACTTAGTTCAGCTGTCTCAGTTGCTGACTCTAAAAGAGGTACCCCTGAGGTGAGAGACTGCCAAAGTGCCGACGCAAGTAGCATCCCAAACTAGGGCTTTACTTTCTCTCCCATCGGTTCTCTTGACCCGACTCTAAATATTCTACAAGGCTCTCAAACCGAGGAAACATTTATAGATATGATTCTTCTGATGACATCGTTTAAAGAACCGTGATGGAAAAACATACCAGCACTTTTCTTACATGATGGTCCATGGAGCCCAAATTCGCCGACGTTGCTACCGCAGGGGCACTTATGAGTTTGACAAATCGCCGCCCTCAGTTGAATTTTTACGATGATGCGTAAGCTTTCCTCATAAGTTGATGTGCTGAGATTACTTGATGGTAAAGCGTGTAACTAGTGAATAGATTCCTCAGTTGAAACAGCTAGAAGGCAGGCCTGATCTTGGTCTCTATGGAATTAGTAAATGAGGCCTTCTGCTCCGTACCAATGGAATATCCCACTGTTTTTGTTGGTTAATTTCCAGTGGAACACTTTCGCCTGGACAGAGCGTTTGCCATATATGCCTTACTTCCGCAGCAAATCACAGGTCTACTTTATTATTATGTTAGATAGATATAAAATTATGTTAGATAAGTCACTGACACTGTGCACGAATGCAAGGAAAGTAAGCAATACAATTGTTAGAAATATTACACCAATAGCACCAAATTTTACAGGTAAAGTAGCTTGACTCCAGGCTATTGTATTTAAAGTTAAATATAAATAAAATACAAATAAATTTTATATAAAATGTATACTTCATAATAACATGGGTAGATTTATTTTAAACTATGTTCTGATCTTAACATTACTTACTAACTTTTACGAAGTCTACACGCTTGTGTCCCATTATTCTCTTTATAGAAGCAAGAGTAACAAATAAGCAAATGAACACACTGTTCACCAGATTGTAAATGAATATTACCGCCCCATATACTCTATTAAGACCAAAAACAGATGCATTGCCACCCCTGAGGAAAAATGGTTACCTACATAGAATATTAACCACGGAACATACATATAATCGTACAGTCAATAGATATCCTCGTCCTTTTGAAGTCAGCTAAAAATAAAGCAAGAACTTATATAAATGCCCTATTTTAGGATTCAGGCATATGCGTAATTCAAAGAGAGCATTAAAGCGAGGAAAAGTCCTTCTCTGTTCTCGTACGAGGTAGTTAATTTTACACGCCCTCAAGTTATATATACCTCACTATGAAAATCCGGGTAATAGCTATTTAATCTTTCACAATAGATTGTAATGTATATTATGTAACGAGGGAATAGTGTAGCTTCCTATCAGTAAAAGAATTAAATAATTTGACGACTTCGTGATGCAGTGGCTTAGTAATGAGTGGCTGCGCTGGGGGTCGCGGGTTCGAATCCCACACGGAACAAGTATTTGTATGGCCCACAAATAATTGTTCCGGGTCTGGATGTTTGTCCTTGTGCAATTTATGTTTTTAAACTGCCCCCACGATACAGGAGAAAATCCTTGTTAACGTAAAAACGTTTTTTAAGATTTAAGATTAAAATTGTTTCATAAGTTTTATACGTGATATTCTTACACTTCCACTACAGGGTCAAGCGCGGCAACTATGGCAAATATGGATAGTATTTATGAGGCAATTTATGGGAGAGGCCTTTGTTAAGCTATGGGCTTTTGATAGACTGTAACTAATAAAAGAATGAATGAAAGAAAATTTAAAGCGAGTCTCTGAGCTACTTTATTCTGGTTTTACATATTTTTGTTTTAATTTAATCTATACAAATAAATAAAATTGATGTGTATGTTTGTAATGTCAAAATAACTACTAACGAGGAATAATTTTTAACATTTTTGTGTGACTGTCTGTTTGTTCCGGCTAATATCCAAAATGGCTGGTACGATTTTACGGGGCGTACACTACTTTTATTTAAGAATTAGGGTTCCGCGTAAAAAAAAACTAAAACCCTTTAAATGCAATCGTAATAAATGCGAATGAAGTCTCGGGGAACATTTTTTTATAGCATTGGGTGACAAACGTGCACACAGTCCACCTGATGGTAAGTGGATGCTGTGGTCCATAGACATCTACATCTATCCTCGATTACGAATCAAAAGGCAGATGCGTTATCACCCGTGAGGACTAAGATGGAATGCCTTGTTTCCAATAAAAAGGGTCTTTGGTTTTCTACACTCACCATACGAAACACAGCAGAATTACGCGGCTACTTCACGCTGGTATTCTGTGAGAGCGTGGTCCCACCTCGGACGAGCCGACCCATTCGTGCTACAACTATAACATAGCTGCAGCGTGACTCTACCACGTACAAAAGCAAAGAACAGCAAGTATTCAATAAAAATACAACATTAAAATTTACAATTTCTTTATTATAGTCATGGGATGTCTTTACGCTTGTTCAGGTGGAAGCATTATTTTTAATTTTCTTCTTATTAATTGTACAAAACCATACATTAAGCTAAACTGGACTGGCTGTTATTGTTATACTTGTTTTTAATTGAGGCTCGGTCCTCAAGAACTTTGACTGGAATTTGTAGAGGCGCTTGCACTGTCAAGACTCCGTCTCTTGAGAGAAATGAGGCTATGACGTCTGGATCAAGACCCTTTGGAAGTTGCACCTCCCTGGCGTATTCCCTAAAGATAGTGCAGTCAGGTGTTCTCTCTTCATGTGATGCTTGCACTAAGAGGATGTCGTTCATTATAGAAACCTTTACCTGTTGAAGGAAAATGTTGAAATTATTTTTTTTATTTTACTAAACTACACAATACAAATCATCATCATCATCATCATTACAGCCCATCACAAGTCCACTGCTGAACATAGGTCTCCCCCATGGAATTCCACAAAGCACAGTCCTCAGCCACTTGCACCCATCGACTTCCTGCATGTCTTACCAGGTCGTCACTTCATCTAGTGGACTACTTACCTTTTTTTCTCCATCGGTTGTCAGTTCTTCGAGCTATATGGCCGGCCCATTACCACTTCAACTTACTAACCGTTAGGCTATGTCGGTGTATAAATGATGCACTAGAATTATACAAGAATTCTTAATGACCATGCAGTGGCAATGGAGAGCCGACAAAGGGAAATGAAGAATCAGGATCTACTTGATAACAATTTAATAAAGGACCGTAATTACCAACTTTCCTGTGAGATGATCTATGGGGGAGGTCTATTTCCAGTAGCGGGCCTAATTTAATTAACTGTAATTAATTAAATGATTAATAATTAAGAAGAATTCCTAAGCGACTTCATTACTCTCTAACATCTCTACATTATAAAGTTATAAACGGAAGAATGATAAAAGCTGTTTTCCTAAAATAAGTAAATTAAAAAATATATAATCTTGCTTTTTAATCGTATTTGCATATAATATAAAAAAATTTATGATGCAATTAAATTTCTTTATTGATGAAACAAAGTCAAAGAACTAATGTGTAACGAAAATAATATTATGAACCGAATGACCGTTATGATTGATTCTGCTCGTCTGTTCAGGTTCCAATATTTGATACTATCTGATAACCACTCGCTTCGTTGGGCGCACGATAGTATTTTATAACGAAACCTAGATATAAAATATCAAGAACATTCCGCTATGAAAATCAATGATTTCCTAAAAATCGGGAAGTTATTGTTTTCACCCCGGTTTTTGAAAATCGAGTTGTCATCAGATCTCGATCTTTTGAGGTCCTAGGAAGCTATTCAGGCTATTTCTACGATGATGTCCGTATGTGCGTATGTGTATATATATATATATATATATGTGTGTATGTATGTAAACAGGTAAATATTTCGTAACTTCGTAACTGAGTAACGTATATGCACTTTGATTCTTAATCAAAAAAAAGATGTAGTTGTCTATGGGCCACAGCACCCACTTACAATCAGGTAGACTCTGTGCTCGTTTGTCACCCTTATTCTATTAAAGAAAATATTTTACAAACCTCTGTAGGTTCAAATTGACTGAGATCGAATTGTAATTTAAGGGTTTTATTTTCATCCTCACCCTCTACCAGAGGGGAATTGGTGATCACTTCCCATTGGCTGGCCGGGTCCGTTTTGACTGACATACTCGTAGAGTCCATTAGACTACAGCGTTCAGATGGAGCGTACTCGTAGAGATTCATGAGGTTTGTACTGCAAAAATAACATATGGGTTTTGGGACAACTTTATTTATATATGTATGTATAATACTTCTGTACGTGTGTTTGTCACTGAACTCCTCTTAAACAACTGGACCGATTCTGATTAACTTTTTGTGTGATATTTTAGATTCACTAATGGACCCGGTAGGTGGCGCTGTTGTTGCGATCCAGAAATCATCCGTGCGAAGCGGGGGCACATTGTTAGTTTTTTTTATAAAATTGAAGTCACAAACGAATATACAGTCCACCTGATGGAAATTGGATACTGCAGTTCATAGAAACCTACAGCCAGCTCTAAACATCTTGTACGTGGTGGAGCCATGCTGCATCTATATTAGCAATATAGTTGTAGCACGAATGGCTCCGCTTGACCAGGGAAGGACCACGCTCTCGATACCACTAAAATAGTATGTCCAACGAAGCTTTCCATCTCAGTCCTCCCGGGTGACAACGCTTCTGCATTTTTATTCGTATTTGTAGATAAATGTAGATGTCTATGGACGACAGTAACCACTTACCATCAGGTGGACTGTGTGCTCGTTTGTCAAGCTATCTTATAAAGAAAAAACAAGAAGATTGCAGATGCGCTGTCACCCCTGAGGAATAAGATGGAATGCCTTGCAGCCTGTAATTATACTGGCTTTCTATATCCTCCAAAGCGGAATACAGTTGTATATGTTTAAAAGATATATAGTACGTGAGGGTGAGGTTAATATGGTCTCTTTCTTGTAACTCTCAAACTACTTTGTGATACGATAGCTCTTCATCGCTCAGTCAAATAATAAAGGGTCAAAAAGGCAATGCTTTATCGACGTCATTTTGACGGTTGAAATTATAGTAAATATTTGGTGGTCGATTTTAGTATGGTGTAGTGTAGTGAGTTTTTTTATGTAGATTTTTTGAAGTGTTACTAATTATTGCCAAAGCATGTTCGCTATTATTTTCTTAATATATTAGTTACAGTATACGACTATGTGTTTTTGTCTCTGTCATTCTACTAGTTTTGGTTTTACAGGGCGGCAAAGCTTAAGATGACCATACTCGTATTACCCTCACGTACCTTACTTCTACTAGCTGGCCAGGAAGATGTTGTTCTGCCCTCTCCGACGACCCTATGTCCTATAAATATACAATAATAATATTGAGGAAATATATAATATTGAGAATCACTTATCGGGATAAAAACTATCCTATCTCTCAAGTTGAACCACACAGTGTGAAAAATTTCATTGAAATCAGTTCAGTAGTTTAGGAGTACATCGCGAACAAACAATGTGACACGTAATTTCTATATAATATAAAGATTAATAGGTTTTGGTCACCATCGCATTATTACGAATGATGTTTTTCTTAAAAAAAAAACAATAGTATCTTATATAACTTCTATGTTTTTTTACATTTTATTAAATAAATTTTTTTATATCACTTTTCTTAGACTTCATTGTGTTAATGCCGTATTCTTCTTCCTGCGAATAGTATATAATTACTACGTTCCCTTTATATACATCACATCATCATCATCATCACATATTGCCACATATGGAAAATACTTGCCATAGTTGCCAATCCGAGCAAAAAGGTTGGCAGTGGCAGAAGTTTTATTATTTTTAGTTATTTTCAGGAAAATACTGCTGCCCCATCTCTTATTTCAAATTCTTTCGTCGCTCTACGATACCACGGGATGGTGGAATCTCTTACGCTGTCACTACACAGCGACAATTTCTTAAAGTTAGTTAAAAGCTGTCCCCTAAAGTCGTTAATTGCAATTTAAGAGCTTCAGATTGATAATGACAGAAATTTTCAAAATCTACACTAATATTAAAGAGGCAGAGCTTTTTATTCTTATTTTGAGCTTTTACCAAAGGCATTACAAAAAAATAAAGACTAAGTACTACTATGAATTGTAAACCTCATTAAATATTTTAGGTCGCTTAT
Organism: Parnassius apollo; assembly: GCA_907164705.1. NCBI lineage: Eukaryota > Metazoa > Arthropoda > Insecta > Lepidoptera > Papilionidae > Parnassius > Parnassius apollo. The sequence goes on from CAJQZP010001576.1 coordinate 4,594,475, forward strand.
AATTGTCAACTAATCTACCTAAATCTAGTTATCTCTTGATCCATCCTCTGCATCTCACTGATAAACCGTTGTTTCAAAGCAAGGAAGTCATTATCAAAGATTGCTTGACTTGTTGTAGTTATTGGGATAGATTTTTGCGAGACGGATTCACACATTTTAAATTTTTTTCAGTACCAGATTTCAATGTTTTTGTTTAAGTTTAAGACGGTATAAGGCCAGCGTTAAAAGATTTGGTTCAAATAATAAAAATAAAAGTTATAACATGTTTAAGGCAAAAAATTTGACATTTTGACAAGCATTACGAAGAAAAGAATTTTCAGCATACAGATAATGAAAAATACGTGGATAATATACGCTTCAATAGTTTTTTTTTTATAGAAGAGGTGCAGAACGAACATGCCGGCTGACTCAACAAAAGTTAGAAGAAATAAATATGGTAAATATTGTCGACCTTTTGAAAGGAGTTGGCTTTTTTATGGATGCTCCTTAATAACTTATAGTGAGCTTAACCCGCATGAAAAGCGAGGCACCTAAAGCAAATATCTCCATTAGAAGGCAATTTATGTGGGAAGCCTATGATAATGAAGACGGAAGGACTTTTTAACAAGAAACTCATAGTAATTACTAGCATAGAGAGAGTTCTAAACTAGAGAAGTAAATTCTTATTGCTGAAGTCTTAACACATACGACGTTTAACATAATACAAAATAAGATAACTATATTATTATCATATAGCTATATTATTCTCACCTTTTTTCTTTTACAAGGTAATTGCCGTTTTACCATTCTATAGATAAAGGTTGTCGATAAATTCATTTAGTCTATGACTTACTGATTTCTTATATTTATGCGAATACTACACATTGATTAAAACTACTTTTACGGAATGATTCCTTATATTTACGCGAACACTAGACATTGAATAAAACTACTTTTATGGATTTTGTCACGGTAAAATCTATGTCTATGACTTATTAAATTTTGGGATTCTTATTAGTCCGGTTCGTAATACTTATTAATATCAACAAAAATTTACGGAAGTTTCATCTGATATCTTACAAAAAGAACGTAGTCGAAGAATGCGGAATTTCGTACTATCGTTGTACAATTCAAAATGTATCGTGAAAAGGTCACTATGAAATCTAATTAGAATCAACCGGAATATTTTCGCCAAATTATTTTTAGACTTATTACGGGTTGCACAGAGGTAAGAAAGCAAATCCAGTGTCGATTAAATAACTGTGTTTGTTTAATCGATATTGGGTTTGCATAACGGAACTCTACTACTAACTACCATACATCATTACACGTATTACCTGTTTTCCTTACTGCTGCCTCAAGATATTATCCATTATTAATTCATTAATTACGGCCTATTAAAAGCCTCCTACTAGGGAGAATATTTGTCTTAGTTCCCTCTCTTAGCAAGTGGTTTGGCAACCGCAATTTTTCATTATTTTGAGTTATTATCAAGAGGATACTGTTGCCTGTCTCCTGTTTTATTTCCGTATGTCGTCTTTTATGATACTTAGGGGATGGTATGGGGTCTTAGAGCTTCTAAGTAATAATATTTATATATTTTTTTCACGCCGCCGCTACACGGAATCATCAAGATCCTGCCTTAACTTCATGATTTTGAAATATTTTCATCCAAGCAGATAAAGCATTATAGTATATAGTCGATGCTTTTCCGCTAAGCAATTGGTAACTCTATACGAGTATATTAAAATCAATTGCCGCATGTATAAAAGATCATTACTTGAAAACGGCTGGATCGATGTCGGTGAACACTCACACAATTGAACCCGGTAAATAGAGCTGTTGTCGAGATCTAGAAAATAGTCGTGCGAAGGTGGAATCTCCAACTCACTAACTAACTACACACGTACATAAGCGAGTTGTCTGTCAAGACTTAGTATTCATACCTCCCTATTAGTTTTTAAAGTTTGCGAAACGAATATTTTCAATGTTACATAATAATCATCATTATTCACAAATTTACTTGATCGTACGAGTAATATTAGGTCTATTTTCGTTATATTTTTAGACATATAACTAAACAAAAACAGGTATATCGATGTCGATTGTTGCTAACATAGCGAACGAAATCACTATAGATTAAATACACTATGTCCAGTAAGTAACGTCACGTATAATACTACTACAATAAGGATGTTATTTTTCTAGTAATTCAGAAGATACGATTGTACTGACTCTCATATTTGTCATAGTATAAAGATACCAAAGATGACCACATGACATTTCTATTTCCACGCTTGAATTACATGCAACATCTTTCAATAGATTTGTCTCTTTTTGCCTTATTTGAAAATAAAATTAGAAAAAGCGAGACAAGTATATTACTCAATTTATGTAGATTTATAGGTTCGTTCTATGCATACGTACGTGTGTAATTACCAAGTAATTACTCTAACACAGGAAAGAAGCCATAGATACGAGTACTATACCAACTTATGAATGTGTTGCTGTGATAATATAAATTGTTTACTTTTTGTAATAGTCTTTCTTTTAACATAATCCAACAATGTGTAGTTATAAATTTCCGTATATAAAATTCACAGACATTACTGGAATTACGGAAAACTAACTACTAATGGAGAAGAAAGATTCTCAAGAGGCATCCTCACATCGTTAGTGCAATGTACAGCGTCGGTAGCCAGTAGACATAAGGACCGCCAAACTCAAAAGTCGTGCTTTCGAATCCGCCATTTGACTACTGTCGTGAATCATTCCTAGTACATGCATATTATTTGTTTATACTTTAATACACACAGGAGTACGTATGACAAATTTCGGTAGTACAAATGACAAACGGCATTTTCTCCCAATCGCCCATTAAGAAGTTGGCTAAGAAGCAATAAAATCGAGAAAAAATAAAGATTTTTCTCGATTTTAAATACCAATAACTTATTTAAAAAGCTAAAGTTATTTTTTTAATTAATTTGATTTTATCAATTATTTAAAATATAACCATTAACATAAAAATACCATCTAAATTATGAACAATGTGTAATTGCTATAGACTTCCTTCCAATAACGATATGTAATTGTACGCCCACTTTTCTTATTACCCACAACAAGAAAAAAGATTGTGCGTATCCACTACTAGCCGTGTAGTGGCGGTTGAGAATATCCACTACCCCATATCTTCACGTGGGTGTCGTAAGAGGCGACAGAGGGAGACAGGCAGGAGATGGGCAGCAGCATCTTCCTAATAACAACAATAACATAATAAAAAACTGCGGTTGCCAACCCGCTCGCCAAGCGTGGCAACTATGGCAAATATCCCCCCATGAGCAACGACACAAATAAACGGCCCCCAGTCCCCGGCGGCCCCGCTATTCCTGGCTACGATATGATAACGGCGGGGGAGGGGGTGCTAAGAATCTCCGGTGGAGGTTCGGTTGCCACCTACGATGACTCGACCTGGCAACGTATAACGCACGCACCCTGAGGACTGACGAGAAGATACTGGAGCTGGAAGAAGAGGTAGACAAGTTGCGCTGGCATATTATTGGATTATCTGAGGTCCGAAGAGAGGGGGAGGACACGGTAATCCTCGAGTCCGGCTACTTGTTCCATCACCGGGAGGGCAACCATCTGTCCCAAGGAGGTGTCGGATTTATCGTCCACAAGTCTCTCGTCAACAACGTTGTAAAGATTGGGAGTTTGTCGTTGAGGGTCGCGTACCTGATACTCAGAATCACCAAACGGTATTCGCTGAAGGTCATACAGGTCTACGCACCAACTATGGGACATCCCGATCAGGAGGTGGAGGAAATGTATGAGGATATTTCTAGAGCCATGCATTCCTCCAAAACCCACTACACGGTGTTGATGGGAGACTTCAACGCAAAACTAGGCACAAGAGAAGGCGATGAGCTGAAGTTAGGGAAATTTGGAGTAGGGCAACGGAACCGTAGGGTCCAGCAGCTGGCTGACTTTATGGAGAAAGAGGGACTCTTTATGATGAACTCTTTCTTCCAGAAGCGGCCCCACAGGAAGTGGACCTGGTCAAGCCCCGACGGTTTGACAAAAAATGAGATTGACTTCATTATGACGACCAGACGCCAACTGTTCAGTGATGTCTCAGTGATCGCAAGGGTGAAAACCGGCAGCGATCACCGAATGGCTAGAGGCACACTGAACCTAAACGTTAAGTTCGAGAGGTCTCGTCTAATGAAGTCAACGCTCCGTCCCCCCTCGTGCTCTAATCCAGAATCCCGAGACTTTTCAGCTCCAGTTACGTAACCGCTTTCAGTGCCTAGAAGATTGCAATGCAGTGGACGATATGAATGACAAGCTCGTGGAAACTGTCCATGCGCGGTCGGAGCTAAGCTCTGCAAGACCCGCCGTAGAAGAACACAAAAACTCTCCGATCACACTCTTAATCTCATGGCTGTTAGACGGGAGATGAGGCTGCAATCGTCAACAGATTTGACAGCATACAGGCAACTGAACAGACAGATCTCCAAATGCATGCCGCAAGACTTACGCAACTTTAATACTGCTCGTATTAAAGAAGCGATCGAGCGGAACCAGGGCTCCAAAGTCTTTGCCAGAGATCTGTCTGCCAGAAAGAGCCAACTGTCAAAGCTGAAGACTGAGTGTGGCAGCATCGTTCAGGGACACCTGAGATTTTGAGTGAGATTGAGAGGTTCTATGGGCAGCTGTACACATCATCGTTGGAGCCACACGCAAGTGTGAGTAACGATACAAGAGCAAGTCTTACCCAACACTATTCCGATGATATCCGGACGTCAGTCTGAGCGAGATTAGAATGGCTCTCCAGCACCTTAAAAACGGCAGGGCCCCAGGCGAGGATGGAATTACAGCGGAGCTTCTGAAAGCGGGTGGAACACCGGTACTTGAAGTCCTTCAGAAGCTCTTCAATTCCGTCCTCCATGGTGGCACTACTCCGGAGGCGTGGAGCAGAAGTGCGGTGGTCTTGTTCTTTAAGAAAGGCGACAACGCTCTCTTGAAGAACTACAGACCGATTTCCCTTCTGAGCCGCGTCTACGTGCTGTTTTCGAGAGTCATTACGAATCGTCTCGCACGCAGACTCGACGAATTCCAGCCTCCCGAACAAGCCGATTTCCGAAAAGGCTTCAGTACCATAGACCACATACATACCCTGCGGCAGATTGTACAGAAGACCGAGGAGTACAGTCTGCCACTTTGCCTGGCGTATGTGGACTATGAGAAAGCCTTTGATTCCGTTGAAATTTGGGCGGTGCTACAGTCCCTTCAGCGGTGCCAAGTTGACTGTCGGTATATCGAGGTGCTGAAGTGTTTGTACAGTAGGACTACGATGGCTATCCGAGTACAGAACCAGAGTTCGAAACCTATCCAACTGCAGAGAGGTGTAAGACAGGGTGAAGACGTTTTCAAGCTACTGGACTGGAAAGGATACGGTATTAACATCAATGGCGAGTACATCACTCACCTTCGATTTTTCGACGATATAGTCCTTATGGCAGAATCGCAGGAGGACCTTAGCACTATGCTCAATGACCTCAATGGTGTCTCCCAACGGATAGGTCTTAAGATGAACATGGACAAAACAAAGATTATGTTCAATGTCCATGTCACACCTATGCCGGTAGTTGTGGGGAGCACTATGCTTGAAGTTGTTGACGAGTACGTTTACCTGGGACAAATAGTCCGACTAGGTAAGTCCAACTTCGACCGAGAGGTCAATCGACGGTTTCAACTCGGCTGGGCAGCGTTCGGGAAATTACGACACATCTTTTCGTCAGGTATACCTCAATCTCTGAAAACTAAAGTGTACAACCAGTGCGTGTTGCCAGTGATGACTTACGGATCAGAGACGTGATCCTTCACTGCTGGCCGTATGAGGACGCTCAAGGTCGCTCAGCGAGCTATGGAGAGGGCTATGCTCGGAGTTTCGCTGCGTGATAGACTCAGAAATGAGGATATCCGCAGTAAAACCAGAGTGACCGACATAGCCCAACGGATTAGTAAGCTGAAGTGGCAATGGGCCGGCCATATAGCTCGAAGAACCGATAACCGATGGGGAAGAAAGGTTCTCGAGTGGCAGCCTCGTACCGGTAGGCGTAGTGTAGGGCGACCCCCCCACTAGATGGAGTGACGACCTGGTAAGACATGCAGGAAGTCGATGGATGCAGGTGGCTCAGGACCGTGCTTTGTGGCGTTACTTGGGGGAGGCCTATGTTCAGCAGTGGACTTGTGAAGGGCTGTAATGATGATGATGATGATGATGTATCCACTTCTTAACAGATTATTCACAAGTACCTGCCGTTCTTCACAAGTTCATGTATTTAGTATCTAATGATTAACTTGTTATTTCTCATGATAAGTGAATTGTATTCTTCTTGAGAAATAAAGGTCTTAAACCGTAAACATATAAGAGGCGGTGCAGCAAAAACCGAAATAGAATTAAATGATAAAAATTGAAATCTGATATATGTACAAATATACACAAAAATACTCTATTATACTAAGGTAAGTGGGGGTAATATGATCACCTCAATCTTTACCGCCCAATAAAACCAAAACTAGTAAGGTCAGAGACAAAAGCGCAAAGTCGTATACTACGACTAACATATCAAGAAAAGAAAACATGCTTTAGTAATAAATATGAACACTTCGAAAAATCAACTAAAAAAAACTAACTACACCACACCATACTTAAATCTACTGAAATATTTTCTATAATGCCAACTGTCAAAATGACGTCGATAAAGCATCGCCATTTTGACCCTATATTATTTGATTGACTGATAAAAAGCTATCGTATCCTTAGCTATCGTAGATTTTTAGTAATAAGAAAGTGACCATATGAACAGGATGTCCATATTACCCTCACGCACTACAGTATAAATATATGTCAGAACTTGAAAACAAAAATGTACAACCCGTGCGAGTTGCCAGCGATGATTGAAGAGTTCGAGACGTGGTTCTTCATTAAAGGCCACATAAGGAAGCTTAATGTCCCTCATTGAGCTATGGATTTGCACAATGAAACCAGAGTAACCGACAAAGTGCAATGGATCAGTAAGCTGAAGTGGCAATGGGTCGGCCATATTCCTCGAGGAATCAGCAGCCGACGAGAAAGAAAAGTTCTCAAGTGGCAACTCCTTACTAGATGTAGTGATGACCTGGTAAGAGATGCAGGAAGTCAATGGATGCAGGTGGCTCAGGATCGTGCTTGTGGCATTCCTTGGGGTAGGTCAGTAGTGAGCTTGTGACAGGCTCTAATATGACGTTGACTTATAATATCTAGATAAATACATATTTGTCTACTAATTTGGTAGTCACGCAGCAGCTTTATATTGGTTGTAGCACGAATGGGTCAGATAGATTGGGTTAAGATCGCGCTCTCACACAGAATACCTACGTTATAATAGCATCTTAATGCTGCTGTGTTTCGTATGGTGAGTGTAGAGAACCGGAGATCCGTTTTCTGGAATCTAGGTATTCCATTAGTCCTCATGGATGACAACAAATCTGCATTTTGATTCTTTAGCATCCACTTACTATCCGATGGACTGTGTGCTAGTTTCTCACCCTTAATTCTATTAAAAAAATTCTTTATCTGAATAAAGATGAAAAGGATTTTTAATGTGTACACAAAACTACATTAATTCAAACTTGCAACAATTTTTTTACATGCTCATGGATTTTATTTTTAAAATCAAAATTCTATGCTGAATGTACGCCTCCGCATAGATTAAGGGATATTCGCCATAGTTGCCACGTTTGGCAGACGGGGTGGCAACCGCAGGTTTATATTTTTTATTAGAAAGACGTCGTTGTCGTTTATTACGACACCGTACGTCGGCATCGGGTACTGGATATTCTTACATACACGGTCACACGGTCTAATACACGGTCACACGGTCTCATACACGGTCATGCTGTACAAAAACAAGCTTGGAAACTTTTTTAATGTCAAAAGGCATGTCGTTCCAAAGCCTGATGACCGTGAGGGCGTAAGAGTAAGAAAATTAATTTGAAAGCTTTGTTAAAATGATAAAGAGAACATTAGTAGTATTGATGACACTGCTAGTATCGTTAAAAAAAATATAGGCAGGCGTCTAGTATCTTTAAAAAAAAAGAAAAGAAAATGTAGGCAGGCGTCCCATGGTAGACAGAGTGACGAGTGAATACTTTTAGGGCTTTTAGAAGAGTGGTAGTTAGATGATGAATGCGACTCAGAGCCGTGTTTCAAGGCCACCTTGGGGGATCTTAATGTTCGGCAGTGGATCAATTACCATTGAAGTCTTTTTTATTAATGATGAAGAATTAGTATTGAAGTTCCCTGCTGAACATAAGCCTCCGTTGACTGTCTCATACTGTCTAATAAAAGGTATATTTGCAATAGTTGCCACGCTTGGCAGGCGGGTTTGGCAACAGCAGTTCTTTCTTGTTACTAAGAAGACATTGATACCCATCTCCTAATTCCTGTTTCCCTCTGTCGCCTCTTACGATACCCTAAGGAGGATATGGGGTAGTGAATATTTTTACACCACCACTACAGGGGCACGGCATTGGATAACGATTCCTATTCCTACAATTTTATTTGATAAATGAATATAAATCTGAATACTGCAAACATTGAATCATTTGCTAATCGAAAAAATCGAATTAGAAAATAATTAATACATATATACAAAGTATCAAATAAAGACGAAAACAAAAGAAAGTTAATAAATAATTAAGTCATAACATTTCAAACGATCTCTGACATTTTAGTCAACAGCTTTTCTATTAAATGCTAGTGTTGCCAGTTAACATAACGTCCCCCTCGAGATGTGGTATTTAAGCGCCCTCGGGGTGGACGAACAGATTGACAATCCCACCCCCGGTGCTATGGAGACCAAAATCTAAACATAGCTCCCTATTAATCTCGAAGTAAGGGCGTGTTAAATTAGACGGGTGGCCAAATTGTATGGAGATAAAATATATATTTTACGTAATACATACGGTCTATGTAAAGTATTTTGGCAATGTCTAAAAATAATATTAATCTTAGGGTTTGTAGGTATATCTCTTCCAAGAAATAAATGGCCGATGTTGTGTATGTGAAAATTATATTTAACATATTCACTTGAAATAACATGATCTTTCTGTAATCAAGATCTTGTGTCTATACTATCGACACTTTCGCCTATACATTAACCTTAATTTTAATGAGTAAGGTTACAAAATTAGTACACATCCTTGCAGAACAGAAATTCAGATGCATCGTGACCCCTGACGTCTAAGATGATATACCTCGTTACCAGTAATAAGGGTCTCTGGTTTACGTTATTAACCATACGAAGCACAACAGTATTAAGCTGGGGTTTGTGACTTTTTTTGGTTTAATCGATCTATTCCTGCTGCAGCCATAATAAAGCAGCAGCGAGGCTCTAACATATATAAACATAAACGCTTAGGATCATAGTAAAAGTATTGTTACAACATACATATCTCTTATTTTTGAGGAGGTCATGAAGTAATTACTCCGTCGTCGTTGGATTTCACATATTCTTAAGTGACAAGTGACCGAAATTGGTTCTTATGTATATTACTATGTGCATGTATAATGTTACATCACAATATACATATAATAAATCCCACAAATGTACATTATTACTAGTATCAAATCACGTAGACTTAAAAATCACTAAGATATTTGTTATATCGTTCTAAAGGATAATAAATATAAGAATAAAGAATATTATAATATAATTTTATACTATACTTACCATACTTAAATGTTTGGGTAGGAAAATGGGTGCGTTTGGCAGAAAAAAGCGCTAGCAAGCGCTTGTAAGCAAAATGGCGATCGTAAGCGGTAAGTGCTGTCAAATCGTAAGTAGCTATTTTCCTCTAGGACACGAAGTTAGTTTTAACCGGGGAACCTAACCTAATTTAAATATATGTTTGTAAAGTATTCATATTAAAAACTTACCAATCATGAATTTTTAATAACATGTATATGTTTATTCATGTCATTATATTACTTAAAACTAATATTGCACAAAACAACTTTTAAACTCTACTTCAAAACAAACAAATTAAAGAAGCAAAATGGCGGATTATGTCAGCGCTACTGAAGTAGCAATCGTGTCCTGGCCGAAAACTATTTTAGCGCTTGTAAGCGCTTGCTAGCGCTTGTAAGCGCTTGCTAGCGCTTTTTTCTGCCAAACGCACCCAATGCATTATGGTTACAGTACATCAAGTGAGGGCGCGAATCGACACCAAATTGGCAGGAAAGGCATTCATTTGACAGATTGACAGACTATTAATTATTCTGTTCGGAATTTTGGTAGCCATTATTCGAGTGATTACCTAGTATGCAGGAAGTCAGATGTAAAGGTACTAAGTGAAGCACATTAGTAAAGAAGTTGTCTAGTTTTAAAAAGAAATTTTATAAACTTATATATATTTTATATCCTTCGTCAAATATAACTTTTATACACGTTTAAAAAAGTTATTTTACCATCCATGACAAATATACTATAAATATTCAATTTTCCACGAACGTTTCTAGTCTCGTGTCGTCACCTCACCGTCACGTCGTCGTCGTCGTTATTATCTAATATAAAATATACTTTTATTTTATTTTATTACATAAACAATTAAGGTTATAACTCCAAAACAAAATTAAAAGAATAACTTTTGCCGAACTCATATAATTATATTAAATAGGCTTTGCCTTACAAACAACTGGCTCTGTCTGGTATTGATCATGGCCTCTTTGAATGAAGGACATTTACTGGGAGAACGAACACCAAAAACGAACAGATTAATTATTTATCTCTTAATAGAACAAAGGGTAATTAAATTGTAAAATATGTTGCGAATAGAAAAGGCAAACATGTTATAAAGGGGACTCAACCGCGCCAAAATTAATTTACTATCTCGAAGTAATCTCATAAAAATAGGGTCTCATTTTAATAATATGACTTTTATTAGGACCCATTTGCAAATAAAAACTGCTGATCTGTTATAGGAATTAACACTTTATTGTTGACACAACAAGGTCTGAATGAGTGGGGAACAATAATAAATTGTTACTGTTCATAACTTATAGGGAGACCGGGGTAGCGTTTTTAATTCCCGTAAAACGCAACGCTATATCTCGGGGGAGAGTGGAGAAACATCATTACGCGTCATGAACTGCCAAGTATGCGGTGTTAATTCGGAAAGTCTCATTGAAAAAAAAACAGTGCATTTATATATACCTATTAAAATATAAGGAGAAATATAATCATTGGATTTTAATATTAGGAGGGTTCTAATATCTGTACATGATTAGAAGAGACCGAAGGTGTTTTGAACAAATTTCAGTGAAGATGCATGTATTTTTATTATTTCCCAAGGACGCTCGCTTTTCGAAGGACCTCGCTCTCACAGAATACCAGCGTAAAGCAAGCAGCAAGCAGCTTAACTTTTTGCTTCTGCGTTTCGTATGGTGAGTGTAGAGAACCGAAGTCCCCTTTTACTGGAAAACTGGAATCGAGGCATTGCATCTTAGTCATTACGAGTGACAACGCATCTGCATTTTGTTTCGTTATCAAGGATAAATGTAGATGTCTATGGGCCACAGCAATCACTTACCATCGGGTAGATTGGGTCGTTTGTTACCCTTATCCTAAAAATGTGTATATTATTGTGAACACCAATGCATCTGATAAATAAACTATTAAGCTTCGGAAATAAAAACCAAAAAGCTCGCAATCAATTATGATTTAGTGCACAAGCTTAATTTTGTAGAACACGAAATACAAGTCAACCTACCCCATACCTGGGATTTTCACTAGGTCTAAGTTGACCTGCAAGATAATTAGTAGACATTATACGAATAAATAAGATAGAAAATATAAGAAGTATTTATAATTATCGTTTTTATTGAAACGAAACTTTTTATCCTGACAATTTAAATAAACATAAAAAACTTTAATTAAAATAAACAATTATAAATTTAAACATTTGTCAACAAAAATATTGAAAACATAATACTTACTGCTAAGTAGGTATCTGAAACTAGAAAACTTCTTAATAGCTTAATAATTTAGTAACAAACGGCCTTCACTAATATAATAATATATTTTTAACGCAATAGATCACATTTTTGGAATCTGGCTATAATAATCAGTCATCTAAATCGGAGTTGCAATTTTTTCATTCCGAGAACAAAATATTGCTATTTGTACATTTTGAATGAGTTCATAACTTGCAATGGCAACACTCAAACTATAAGATTCAGTGCACTCTAAACAAAAGTTATCAACCTCATCACATTGCTCGTCTTCGTCATTATTTCTCTTATTTATCTCATGAAAATATTTTTTCTTTTCCTTTTCCCTTACCCTTGCTAGTTCCTTTAAATTTTCCTTCATCATCTTTTGTTTCGTTGTTTTCTTGTTCAGCGTCTTACGAGAGAGATTGTTGTTTCATTTTTAGTTCTTTAAGATTTCACGTGTGTCTGTATAAATAGTGCAAACATTCGTCTTTCATTCGGAGTAAATCTGTAATATATATCAGCTGCCTTCTTGAGGTAATTTTCCAATGCAATTCTTCCTCGTCACAAAATATTTGTCTAATTTAAGTGTAGCCAGCGCTTCCCAAATTCAGTTTAGATCACGCCAATTCCGGATTACTTTCTAACATTTTTTTTTTAAATTTTACCACGTGGCTTTAGTGTGTTGTATAGTGTATTTGCATATAAGTTTGCGAAAAAACGATAAGAAATATATCCCTGATAGGTGAAACAAAAAACTAATTGCTGGTGAAGACTGGTTGGACAGTTTATAAAACGTCATCTTTCACTCCCTACACGATGTCCTCACGCTACGAGTTTATCTCAAGCTACATCATTCAACGAGAGGAACGTAAATTTGTTCATCGACAACTTGAACATTGTTGATTAACGCTTGATTCTAAGTCTTGGTGATATTTGAAACGTAGATGAAACAAATCTTACAAAAGTACATGTTCCCAATAGAGTGATAGCTCGTCGAGGAATCAAAAACTTGGGAACATGACTTCTGCTGAATGAGGTACGGTGATTGTTGTGGTTACAATCTCAGCTCTTGGTAATATGGTTCCTCCATTCTTCGTTTTCCCATATGTCTACTATAAAGAACATTTTATTAAGGGTGGTCCGTTGGTAGAAGATAATTTTAAAAAATTCGGTAAACATTTCGTAAAATACGTAAAACTCAGTAAAGAAAAGCTTGTCCTATTATTTCTAGATAACCATGATTCGCATTGGTCTATTCAAAAAGTAATTAACTATTTTAAAGAAAACGGAGTAACAGTATTATCATTTCCTCGCCACTGTAACCATAAGTTGTAGCCTTTAGATAAAACTATTGGCCACTTAAGAAATATTTCAACAAAGCCCGCGGCAACTGGTTAGCAAATCACCCATGAAAGACTTTTACGATCTATGACATACCTGAGTTGGTGAAAACATAATTACCATTAGTATCTATCTACAATTGATTACTGGGATAAACTGAGAGTAACTGGTATATCACCTCTCAATGAAAGTGTATTTCCTAACTAGGAGTTTAGCGGATATTATGTGACTGAAAGACCAACACCGAACTTGCCTACTAAAGTACTACCAACAGCATCAGTTACTGACAGGGAAAAGGAAAAATAAAAAAGCTTTTCATGAGACGAATGAGAGGAATAATGACGAAGAAGACAAAACTGATGAGGATGATATATTTTGTTTAGAGCGCACTGAATCATATTGTATGAGTGTTCCTGAAGAGAAATGGTTTCAATGCACTACGTACAAGTTATGGGCCTATGAAAAATGTGCAAATGGCAATATTGTGTTCTACGAATGCAAAAATTGCACCTCTGATTTAGAATACTGATTTGATAAATGATTTGATAATGAATAATTCCAGAAATGTGATCTCATACGTTAAAAATATATAAATACGAGTATATTAGTTAAATTAATAAGTTATAAAAGTTATAAATAAATGAATAAGTTAATTAGATGAGGAATTAAGAAGAATTTAGTTGACAGATGTTTAAATGTATAAATAACAAGTGATTGTTTATTCCACATTAAAGTTTATTATGTTTTCTAAATTGTCATGATTGAAAAAAATTGTTTTAATTAAAAATGATAATTACAAATACTTCTTATACTTATAATCCTATTAATTCCTATAATGTGCACCAATTATTTCTTAGATCAACTTACGCCTAGTGTAAAGTGAAGTAAAGTAAAGTTACAGCCTATATACGTCCCACTGCTGAGCACAGGCCTCCCATCATTTATAAGAGGGTTTTAGGGTGGGGAAGTGTCCGCCGCGCTGCCCCAATGCGTGTTGGCGAACTTCACATGTCTTAGAAATATTTTTTATCTTATTTCTCAGACATGCAGGTTTCCTCACGATGTTTTCCTTCACCGCCGAGCACGTGGTAAATCAGCACTTAAAATTGCAATTAACAATTTCAATGGTGCCGGCGGGGATCGAACCCGGGTTACTCGCGTTCTGTTATATTACAGCGAGCGTTAACCATCTGAGCTAACCACGGCTATTACCCCTAGTGTAAATTCAACCAATCCCAGGTATGGGGTAGGTTGATTCGTATTTGGTGTTCTACAAAATGAAGCTTGTGTTATTTTTTTCCAAAGCTTAATAGTTTGCCTTTAAGATTTATTGGTTTTTACGATAATATACACTAAAATAATGAAAATACAAGTGTTTTCATTGAAAATTGGTCAACTGTGGTCAACCCCAATGATTTTATTCGCGGTCACATTCATAACTAGCAACTAAAAGTACAGAAAACTAGAGTACAGTGAATTGTTAAACCGCTTATATGAAGGTGACCACTTAGGTGAATTTTATCATACAGTCAAGTAAGTTACTAAATACGGTACTGGAGGCCATAACATACGGTGTCCATTACGTCGTAGTCTGTCATCTAGTATATTATCATCAGTGTCTATCTATATTAAATATGCAGAAAAATATAAAGCCAAAGGGAGAGGCCTTTAGGACAGTGGATATCAATAGACTAAGGAAGAGAAAGATTATAGTTGTTTTTTTTTTTTTTTATAGAAGAAGGGGCAAACGAGCATGCGGCTCACCTGATGTTAAGTGACTACCGCCGCCCATGATCAACCGCAACACCAGGAGAATTGCGGGTGCGTTGCCGGCCCTTTAGAAAGGAGTAAGCTCTTTTCTTGAAGGTCCCCAGGTCGTATCGGTCCGGAAAAATCGCCGGTGGTAAACTATTCCACAGAGAGGTTGTACGTGGAAGAAAACTCCTTGTGAAACGTACAGTGGTGGACCGCCAAGCATCCAGATGGTGGTGTAGTGCGTTCACGAAATTTGGCGGCTGGGATTAATCCGAACAATTCCTCAGAGCACTCCCCGTGATAGATGCGATAAAATACGCAAAGAGATGCAACATCTCTTGGCAGTGCCAGTGAATCGAGCCGGTCGGAAAGCACTCGGTCGTCGACGATTCGAGCCGCTCTGCGCTGGATGCGGTCAAGTGGAAGGAGCTGGTACTGGGGAGCCCCAGCCCAGAGA
This sequence comes from Parnassius apollo, assembly GCA_907164705.1. Lineage (NCBI taxonomy): Eukaryota > Metazoa > Arthropoda > Insecta > Lepidoptera > Papilionidae > Parnassius > Parnassius apollo. The sequence goes on from CAJQZP010001576.1 coordinate 4,610,050, forward strand.
TGGGAACAGTATTCCATGTGCGGCCGAACCTGCGCCTTGTAAAGTTGCAGGCGGTGTGCCGGCATGAAATACTGTCCCGCTCTGCTGAGCACGCCAAGCTTTTTAGAGGCCAATTTGGCCTTCCCTTCCATGTGACCACGAAACTGCACGTCACTCGATATGTCGACGCCGAGGATTCCGATAATGGCTGAGGCAACAAGGGGAGTGCCTTGAAACTGAGGGGATACGACAAAGGGGTTCTTTTTAGCGGTTAACGCGCAAACTTGTGTCTTCTGGGGGTTAAACTGGACTAGATTTAGTCGCCCCCAATCCGAGACTCTGTCCAGCAGAGACTCGACTTCAGACACAAGTTTGTCCCGGCACTCGGAGACGTTTTCCCGAGAAATATTGGGTCGGCCGGTGTAAAGAGCATCACCAGTGCTGTCATCTGCATAGCAATGAATGTTACGGGTATGCAACATGTCATTGATATGCAGAAGAAACAGCATTGGCGATAGCACGCAGCCCTGTGGAACACCAGCATTAATAGGCTTGCAATCGGAGCTTGCACCATCTACAACGACCTTGATGCTCCGATCTGCAAGAAAGTTGGTGATCCAATCGCACAATTTCTCTGGAAGCCCATAGGAAGGGAGCTTCGAAAGAAGCGCTTTGTGCCAAACCCGATCGAAGGCCTTCGCAATGTCCAAACTAACGGCCAATGCCTCCCCCTTGAACTCTACTGCCTCCGCCCATCTGTGAGTTAGGTAGACCAGAAGATCACCAGCTGACCGACCACGGCGAAAACCGTATTGGCGGTTACTAATCAGCTGGTGATCTTCAAGGTACCTCATGAGCTGGCAGTTTACAATGGACTCCATTGTTTTGGCGAACAAGGAGGTGATGGCGATTGGCCGGTAGTTGGACGGGTCAGAGCGGTCGCCTTTTTTAGGGATCGGGTGGACGTAAGCCGTCTTCCATGATTTTGGGACTATGCCTAGGGAGTAGGAGTACCGGAAAAGACGCGTTAAAACCGGTGCCAACTCTGGAGCACACGCCCTCAGCACAATTGGGGGGATTCCGTCAGGCCCACTCGACTTGTGGATGTCCAGGGAGAGGAGTGCTTTGCGAACCGAGCGCTGTGTGAAGTGCACTTCCGGCATGGAGCACTCACACCGCGGGATGGTCGGCGGAGTACTCCCCCCGTCATCGAGAGTCGAGTTAGACGCAAAGAAAGAGCCTAGAAGATCGGCTTTCTCCTTTGCGGTATGGGCCAGTGAGTCGTCCTCCCTGTGCAGAGATGGAAGAGATGGCTGACAGAAATTCTCCTGGACAGCCTTGGCGAGAGACCAGAATGCACGGGTTCCAGAAGGAAGGCGAACTAGTTTCTCGCCAATTTTGCCTATGTGCTCTGACTTTGCCTTGGCAATGACTCTTTTGAAGGACCTAGAGGCGGAATTATACTTCTTTTTTAGAGCGCTGGTGTTTACATCCCGGGACGCTGATGCATCAGCCCAGGCTTGGTAGCACTCCTGCTTATAGCATGATGCTATTTTACAGGAGCGACCAAACCATGGCTGAGACTTGCATCCAATGGGCACCACAGAGGAAGGAATAAAAAGTTCCATACCCTGAAGTACCACATCAGCGACAGAATTTGTAACAAGTCGTAACACAGTATAATTGTACCTTGTATTAAATTTATAGAGGTTTATTTATAAAAGTATAAAAGAAGTTTAATTTCTTAGAGACAAAACAGAAAAAAAAGATACAAAAAATCATACAAAGTATAATAAACAAAGGTCATTACAATTGTTCCCAAGTAACTGTCTCATTCAGGATATACATATGTATATTATGAAGCAGATTGTAAATGGTATCGTCTGCACAAGAAGCAGGTCATCTAAAAGCTACAAAGTACCATACAACATATCCTCATATACCTAATTCATAATTGCTTAAAATATTTTTTATTGAGTTTTGAAGGCTGAACGAGAGATAGAGAACATATCGAGCCATACCCTGAAAATATACTTTGTTATTAATTTACTTGAGGAAATATTTAAAATTATAAATTGAATTATTGCTTTTATAAATCCGTGTGATCCATCGAGTAGAAAACCTGGCTACAACATTTCTGGTTCTTGATTCAAATTGTAACCCAGTATGTCAGCAGGTATTTAAGTGCGAAGATCGTAGTGTAAGTAATTTTACACATAGATCACAGTCTCTTATCAGCCACTAGACAAGTAAGATGGGTTATCCCAAGTTGGACATAGTGGTTGTGCTCATGTGTGTTACACACAGTGGAACATTCGACTGCTTCGTGGGTCTAGCAGCCGTAAGCATGGCTGCTGAGCTTAAGTGCCGCAGTGGAAGGCCGCAATAAAAAAATTGTTAGTGTTTCACATCGTCCTGATGCCCGTCGTGTCGTCGGGTGGTCGGGAGGTCGTGTCGAATTGCTGTCCAATAGGACTATGAGAGTAATGGAATGCAGAGTGCACTTTTGCGTGCGCACACACTCGTGAACTAGATAGCTCCGGATCTGGAGTCCCTTTTTACTGGTAACGAAGCGGTTACACCCGTACAAAGTATTTGTTACTTGATTCTTAATCGTAGACAGATGTTTGAGTCTATAGGCCACAGAATCCAGTTGAGCCTCAACAGTCAATGGGTCAGAAAAGGGTTTAATAATATATATATATATATATATATATATAATGAGCTTATTTATTAAGGTATCAACCCACTTATGTTAAGTACATTTTGCATCTAAGACAATGAATTAGAAGTATTATACACATACAAAATTACAAATTAAACTCTATTTTGAGTTAAAATATAGTACTTTAAACAATTGTTCATCGCCTATAGCGTCCGATGCATACTCTGCTAGTGTTTATAAAATATATTGTCAGGAGACACCTGAGCAACGACATTAACTAATTCGTTTGTTGAGTTACATACAGTTTCCCAGAAACTGACCGTTCTGCAACGTAATACTGTGTAGAAGTCTGAAACAGCAGCCTCTGCGAACATTGTGGACGCACTGCAGTACCGTGGATGTTTCAAAAAAATACGAAAAGCATCATTATACTGTACTCTGAGGATAATCATACATAAAGGGTGTGAATTGGAGATAAAATAAATACAATTTGTTAAGTTTTAATCATTTTACACAAGAAAAAAAGTTACAAACAAAAAACATAATCTTCTTGGGTTTCTTGTTTAACTTTGTACTACGAGTAATTTATTAAAAACTATATCTAATTATAAGGTTCTTGATAATAATCTTTCAATGAACATTCATCATTGCAAAACCATGTGGCGACTTTTCGCCGTAACATTTCAAAGCCACGTTTTAATTCATCTCATGCTGCTAAGGGCTCTCATGCTGGTACTGACTACACGATGAGGTGCGTTAGAGTGACATTGTATTGAATCACATTATAAATATAAATTATAAATTGTTATATTCCCCCTCCTGTCCGACTAAAATAGCTCCTAACATTTATGGCGCCAAATAACTAAGCTTTTTAGTTTGTAGATGAAAAATTGTGCACAGAGCCCTTCATCATTACCGCTGATTAAACCGCGATATCACGGCATCCTTCGTACCCCATCAATTTGCTCCACAGTACGGACCCCAACAATCAGCAAATTGGCCTACATAAATACAAACACCGACTGGCGCCGACCAGCGGGGTTGTTAACCGCAACCATTTTAACTCATACATGACATACGTTCATAAAAACAACATTATATTAAAGTTTTTTCTTTTAAATATTGATAAAGGCCGACTCATAATCTTAAAAATATCAGACTCAGTTTAGTATTTTATAATGATTAATATTAAGAAAAAATGCACGAAAGTTATAATATAATATTACGTAATGTAATGTCTTATACTTTTCATACATGTGTCAGCGTATATTTCCTATTTTATGGAACAAAAAACAGCTCATTTGCTTACGAATAGAGTAAAGTTATATCGACGATATAACATAATGAATATAAAATTATTATAATGTATTTAGATTGTGCTACAGGTACGGATTGTATAATTTTACGTTGTCGATACTTAATTTACGATCTCAATAGATACTCGATTGAGCCAAATACGTGAGTGGGTAATGTAGTAATGGTTAAGTTTGTAAGCAGAGTGTAACGAAACACGCAAGCACCGTGAGATAGCAATCACATCCCACTGGGATGGAGTTGATTGAGGAAATTAAGCGAAAAACGCTTCAAACGGGTCGCCCTTTTAAAATATATTTCTGGTAGATACTCCAAATTTAGGCGATATCTACACAATATATTAAACTGTAGAGATCTGTTTGTGTTTCAAACTGAGCCATGTTAGAATAAGCATGTGATGAAGTATCAAGTGACATACTTCCATAGCTAGGCAAAGACGTCCTCTCACTTCTGAGGTTTTTGAGTTGGAAAAGTCCGTTGCGATAACTCAATGCATATTAGCGATCTCCACATGTACTTCAAATATTTTTCATTTCTCAGACATGCATGTTTCTTTACGATTTTTTTGACCTCTCCATCGTCAAACTTGGCAGGTAGGTCTCACACCATCGACGTGGCACTGCTGCCTGTAGCCAGTCTGGGTGGTTCATGTCTACGACATTCAAGGTACAGTTGCAATATTCTTTGGCTTTAAAATTCGGTTGAAAGATTTAAAGCCATATACTCCAACGCTACTCAATTTTAAAACGTCTTAAGTCTCGTGTAAGCACGAGACTTTACGACTTTTAATTAAAAAAAAAATATAGTTGTAGCACGAATGGGTAGACTCAGCCGGGGAAGGACCACGCTCTCACAGAATACCAGCGTAAAATAGTAGTTTAATGCTGCTGTGTTACGTATAGCGAGTGAGAGAACCCGAGACCCTTCTTACTGGAAACGAGGCATTCCATCTTAGTCCTCATAGTTGACAACGCATCTGCATTTTGATTCGTAATCGAGGATAGATGTAAAAGATGTCTATGGGCCACAGCAAATACCTACCGTCAGTTGGATTGTGTGCTCACTTGTCACCCTGTCCTATAAAGAAAAAAAATCTTATTATTGAGCATTGTTTGAGTATTTGGGTATAATTCGGATTTTGTAATATAAATGTTTCTTACAGAAGACGACTGAAGACGACGAAGACGACGTCCTCATTGGAATTTTTAACCAAAGGATCTTTGTCATCTGTGCAATAAGCGTTTTAAAAATGACCCCAGAACTTCTTGCCAGCCATCCTCTGTAGAGTTTTCGCTTTTATAACCGGTGGTGAATTACGACGTTCATAGGCTAATAGAGGTAAAGCAACTAAAATATTGCCCTCGGTGCCTTCCAGACTGGAACAGAGCAATACAAGCACTGTTATTTGGTGGCAGGAATTGGCAAGAGCGTGGAACCACAAGACGGACGGCTAAGCTGAAAAGATGACCTACCACCTAGAATACCATCAATTCATTCATCACAGCCTATAGAAGTCCACTGCTGAACATAGGCTTCCCCTGCAGATTGCCTCTTGTGAGGACTTCGCCATAGTTGCCACGCTTGGCAAGCGGGTTGACAACCGCAGTTTTTATTATTTTCGGTTGTTATCAGGAAGATGCTGCTGCCTATCTCCTGTTTCATCTACCCTCTATCGCCTCTTACGGCACTATCGGGATGACGTGGGGTAAAAAATATTCTTACACCGCCACTAAATGGGTATAATTAAAGAAATTAGAATCCCATTCCCATTTTAGTAGTTATCTTTTTTATTATTTAATTGTAAAAGGGTGAACCAGTTTGAATCTCAAATATAAAATACTATCCATTAAGCTTCGTCCAAGTGATACCGATCTCAAAATGCATGTAGCATTAGTCTCTACAATTTATCACATTTCCCCTAACACATAAAGGTGTGGTGCAAACACAAAGTTCATTAACAAGATGGTTCCGTTTTCCCGCGCTGCGCACGCGTCGGATAAATGTATTTAATCAGGATCATTGACGCCAATGGACTTTTTAATATCTTTAACGTGAGTTGGTGATTTTGATTGATGCGTTTGTTCTTACGTGGGGTTGGTTCTGAACGTGAGGATAATTAGAGTGATTGTTTTATATGGAAAATATTTATGATTTTGATGCTAACATATGGTTTAAATGACTTTGATGACTTTCTCTTGAATAATTTAGATTTTATTTATACATCTTGCTGGCGCATAGAGAAAAAAAAAGAACTTCAATAAGTATTGTGTCCATTGCATCCCGTACTAGGCGGTCACTATAAGAAAAGCCAGAAAAATCTTGTACCTCTTATAGATTACGGTATAACAAATTCGTTTACGCTAAATATAATATTGGACAGGAGCGTTAAGATGCAGGATGTCTGGTACTGAGATTTTCAATCCGCCCATTGAGGCCCATGTCCAGGGGTAAACTTTTACGGACTTAAGAAGTGTAATTTTTATTTCTTATTTTGATTCATTACAGCCTAACAACTTCTTGACAGAGTAGTATATTCCTACCAATCCTACAACTGCAGCAACTACTATGAAGCTTGGCTAGGCTTCTCCTTCCTAGGACACTGTATATTCAGTCATAAAAGTGTCGGGAATGGATGATTTGTTTATGGTTCCAAGTTCAATTTTTTTTTGTCGTTAGATTGGCACAACTGCTTTCCATTTTGGCGCAGAGTTTGAGTTACATCTGTTATTTAGAATTAGTGTAGTATAGTGTTAATCAGAATTAGAAGTGAATTTGAAATAAATACAACGTCAAGTTATTTGAAATATGCAAGAAAACTATTTTTACTTACATTTTACACTAAAAATAATTGAGAATTGGAAAAATAACACATTTATGACCCAACCGCCAAAATGGGCCTTTCGGATTTCGAAGTACTTTTGCCAATTTACTTTTCACTTTTTATATCACAAATTATATATTTACGTGTTAACTATATTACAAGGAATATAAAAAAGTATAATACTTTCTTTTTTAGTCCAGACACAAATATAAAATTCTTTAAAAAAGACGGAGCACCTTCATCAAAGCGACACGTGGAACGCCTAAAGTTCAGAGTGATTTCTTTTTTTTTTCTAAGAAACATTGCCAGGTAATGATTTAAAATAAAAGAGCATATATTTGTCTTTGATACTATTATCTATTGCATAATGTCTTTGGTTTTGTTTAAAACGAAAAAATAGTTAAAAAAAATAGTTCATAGGGCAGTACTTCTGATCGAATTCGATCTCTTTTAGAGCCGAGGTATGATCGAATCTGAGCTGTACTGGAGATAACAAGTTAAATACGTTGCTGTTTTAGTTATATCATATCTACTTTTGTTCGATGTTTTTTCACAATGGGAAAAACATCGAACAAAGTCTGTGTCTTAAATTTTGCATCACCAATGGAATTCCGTGTTTGGACTCACTGAAAATGTTACAGAATCAAAATACACGTGCTTATGAGTGGTACAAAGCGTTCAAGAACAGTCAAGATGCGATGGAAGTCTGCAACTGAAGTTAACGTACCACAAGTAAAGGAAATAGTGACTGAAATCCACATTCAAGTTTTAGTGATATAGCCGCCGAACTTTCTGTCTCACGAGTCGATCCGTACCGTTTTAAATAATCACTTGCGTATGAAACATGTTGCCGCTCGGCTAGTCCCTAAGACCTGAATTTTCTCCGAAAACTCAATCGCATAAGAGTCGCTGAGGACATGCTAGAACGAGTCGATTCTGACCCAACATTCATGAAACGCATTGTTACTTGTGACGAGACGTGGGTTTACGAGTTTGACATGTAAACTAGTCAACACGCTTCGGGGTAGTGCCTTACACCGAAACCGAAAAAACCACGCCAAAGTCGATTAAAAGTCAAAGTCATGTTGACTGTTTTCTTTGACTATCGCGGTGTTGTGCACTCGGAATTCTTGCCGCGAGGTCAAACGGTAAATAAAGAATGTTATATGAGCTTTATGACAACAATTAGACAAAAAAAGGTCAGATTTGTGAAAAGAAAATTCTTACATTTTGCACCATGATAATGCGCCTTCTCACAAGGTCATCATTGTGAACGAATTTTAACCAAAAACTCAACACACCTTATTCATCAGATATGGCTCCAGCTGACTTTTCTTTTTTCTAAACTTAAATTATCTCATCGTGGCACCCGTTTTCATTTGGTAGAAGACATTAGTGTTGCCCAAAATCGGTCTTGGTCTTGCAGTCTTGGTCTTGTTCTTGCATTTTTAAGAAAAAAAGCAAGACCAAGACCAAGACTGACCGTGCAAGATTTGAGCAAGAACAAGACTAAGCCTGCAAGACTTGCGTCTTGCAGTTAGGAATGAGTGTCGTTTCAGGGAGTATAGGAGTTCGGGTATACGCTTAGGGACTCTATGAGACGCAAAAAATATATAAAAAAATTTGGAAAATTGGACTTATGCGCATTACGAACAATACCATAAACATACATAGCGGATGAAAATATCCATTAAAAGAAAAAACAGTGCATCCCTAGTTTTGACCATCGGCACTTTGATAGTGCGCGTCGTCTTGTTGTCGGCATCATCAAAGGTCGAATACTGACCTGTCAAAGAAATTTTGCAGCTATTCGGAAGTACAAGGTCAAGATACACGCGCCGGCGGCTTCTATTGATATCGCATTCAATCGTCGCCGCCGCGCCGCACGCACTACATTTGACACTGTTTGAATGCCGCCACAGAGTACATGTTCCAAAGAATAAAATAAGTTTTCGGGTGCTCAGAATGGACACGAATACATTATGCTGATCTCGCAAGGAATATTGTAATTAGATAATGGTAAGGATAGGTAGATACCATAATAATTTATTCTAGTAAGTAATTATTATAATATTAACTATATGGGTTTATAATAATTACTTACTATTAATATTATTACCTAATAGATAAACATGTTCAATAAGTTCACTGCAAATCTCGATTTTTGGAAGTGTGTGTTTTTGAACACAAAGTGTTCGAATATGTCGTCACCCATTTGATAAATATTGTAGATACTTTTAACACACTTGAAACGTGTAAACATTTTGTACAATGCTAATCAAATAATATAAAAAGTGTGCATATTAAATAAAAAGCGTAAAATAAGATCTATGTATGTATTCTAGGAGCCCGAGTATCTCTTAGAGAACCGTTTAAAGAAATTGATTGCATCGAATTGATGTAAATAATAGTGATTTGCACAATTTTAATAGTAGAAATAAAAATAAAATCACAATACCTGCTTTCCGGGTACACAAAGTATATAATGCGTTCTTGGGTAGCGATATACACTTTTATAATAAGATTCCAAAAGAAATGTTAGATCTTACACCGTTTTAATTTAAGTCAGACAAAAATGCTTGGAACTGACCTCTCGTACTACACAGGACTAACTAGAAATTTCTAAACCGATTTGGTATCTATATATACATTTGACATTTTATGTTTGACTTATCGCTTTACATAATTATAGAACTATTGTAAAAATATTTTGAAAAGAGCAACTACTGAGTTTCTTACTTTCTTTCATGATTCTTCTCAGTAGAATCAGAACCCCTGGACATGGAAAAGAAAAAAATGAGGAAAACAGTGATTATATGACTATTCAAAAGTGTATTTTTAATGCCTACTTGAATAAAACATATTTGAATTTTGAATTTCAAACGAGTGAAGTCAAATTTAATTTAATTAACGTAGATTAATTCAATCACAAAAAGAACATAATATACACAATTTTATTTACATATTTACATTTCATTTTTACATAGGCATACTATACCTATCTGGCAACGCATCTACTTTATTAATCTTCTGAAGAATCATAAATTTTATCAAAGGATGCCGAAATTTCCTTTGTCGGTCTTTCGGCGTGTACTTACAAATAGTAGTATTTATTTTAATTCCAGTCATTCCCAATTGAGCTTTGCTTTTACTAATCCTTGTTTTAGAATCTCAGATAGATCCAAAAGACCTAAAAGTAAATTTGATGAGTTTTTCGACATAATTCATGCATCCCAAATTGCTTTGTGTAAATTATGCCAACATAAAAAGGTTGAAATAAAAATGAAAAACAGAAACACAAATATTTCTTCCTGAAAAACCAAAATTAAATGGAGATATCACAAGCTTTTTAATAACCACCGGAAAAAGTGGACAGGTAAGAAAAAATATACTTATCATACAATTACATAACACATATATTATATAACTAGCGGTCGCCTGCGACTTCGTCCGCGTACAATATCTAATTTCCTATGAGATTTTGAAATTTTCTCGCTGCAAAAGTCTTACCTAAGTATAAAGAGGCTATATAGGTAAAGCTTAACTATGCAAGTATTTATTATTTAAAACTAATAAAGTAAATGTCGATTTTCATATCTATACTTTTACATTTTACCCCAATTTCACCCCCTTAGGGTTAGAATTTCGTAAAACATTATTCAGGATTTTTTATTGAAAACTTATAACTTTAATGCCGATTTTCGTGTCTCTAACTTCAAAAAAGTAGGACTTTCATACAAAAGTCCAACTCCCATTTCACTCCCTTAGGGATCTACTCTCAAAACCGTTTCTTAACTGATCTTTATGCCATAAAAGGAACCTACCTTACAAACTTCAAGTTTGTATGTTTTATAGTTCCTGAGATATCGTTATAGTCTGTCAGTGAGTGGTAGATATATAGATATATATATATATATATATATATATATATATATATATATATATATATATAATATATATATATATATATATATATATATATATATATATATATATATATATATATAGTGTTAAATATGTATTTATAATTCACTCATATTTTCATTTGTTTTTATAATCGGCGAGACACATGATTTACTGTTTTATTTCAGTCTGAAAATAGCAGTGACAACATCACGACAGCTACTGTTGATTGGATGGTTAAAAAATATTTTCCTTTCTCATTTTTCGATGACGAAGCTACACAAGTATATTTTCGATCAATTTGCCCAAATATGGTGTTTCCTAAAAGGTCCACACTTAGAAGGAAGATCAAAGAACGGTTTGAAGAGCTTCAATTGAATCTTAAGAAACGACTACAACAATTTTCATCTAAAATGTCATTTACCATTGATGGATGGACGTCAATGGCTGGTAGGAGTTACTAAGGGGTTACCATTCATTATATAGACAACGAATGGAAGTATCGATCTGTAGTCCTTGAGTTTTATACCATCACGCGGTCGACATACTGGGGAAGATATTGCAACGATTTTCCACGAATGTTTATTGGAATATGACATAATTGATAAAATACAGGGTATCACGGTCGACAACGCAACTGCAAATACCAAATTTATGTATGAATTGGACAAACGGCTGCCACACTTTAATTCAGACAACCAACATTTCCGGTGCTTTGCTCACATTTTGAACCTTGGTGTACAAGATTTATTAAAGACCTTAGCATTACACAGTGAAACTGACAATAAGGGACAAGAACAACAGTATGAAGATAATGAAGACGAAACTGAGGAAGATGAAGAATATGCGCCAAATATTGCTGACTCACGTACAGCTATAACAAAATTACGCAGTATTTCCAGTAAAATAAAAAGAAGTGAGATATTGAAGAGGAAGTTTCAGTCTGCTTGTAAAGCAGCTGGCGTGCCATCAAATCTGAACCCCATACTCGACTGTCCAACGAGATGGATTTCCACACATGATATGATTGGATATTGTGCACTTCTGTCACCGAATTGCATGATTTTCAAATCACAGATAGTGAATGGCAAATACTCGAAAAAATACATAAGTTTCTACTAAACTTTAAACTTCTATCAACGAAACTTGGTGGAGAAAAATATGTTACATTACCGCTAGTCATTGTATCATTCAATCTCTTGCTCGATAAAATTGAATCCATGGTAAAACAATTAGATGAGAAACCTAATCGATCCGAAGTGAATGAAAGGCTCATTCTGGGTTTTCAAGCAAAATAGCTCGAGACAAAATGGTTAAACATTATAAAAAGAGCAACTGGATTTATTGCACCTCTTTAATTTTAGACCCAAGGTATAAAACTCAGACTTTTGACATGACATTATGTGGGAAGCAAATTAAAACAGAAAGCCTGCGCAAATTTAATGAAGTTTATAAAGAACATAAAAGTCTACACTCAGTGAATACATCTCTAGAATCACCAAGAAATGAAAAAAAAAGTATGTGAATATGATAAAGATGAAGACGTAATAGACTTTGAGAAATTATATGCATGTCCCTCGACGTCATCTGGATCTGGATCTTTTCATCAAGGCTTATTTACAGACGAGTTGGAGGAGTACCTAAGTAAACCCAGGGCCGCCAGTTCGGAAGACATTTTAGAGTGGTGGAGGACTGATGAGACAGAATATCCGACTTTATCGAAGATGGCCCGTGATTTTCTTTCAATACCTGCAACTTCAATACCTGCTGAGAGATTATTTTCTAAAGCAGCATTAGTAATTAGAAAACATAGAAATAGTTTAAGTGATGAGTCAGCCAGATGGTTACTTTGTATTAATTCTTGGTCAAAATAATTAATATAAAGTAACAGTAATGTCAAAGCTGTTGTGTACTGTTATGTAAATTATTTTGTATTCTATTTTATTTTTTTATTTAAATAAATGGTAAATTGTATAAATCTTTTATTCCATTTCATATAAGGGTCTATCAATCTCTTTCTAGACAGATAATGTTCTTTATAATACAATCAAGTTAATGTCATTAATTTGTATTTTATATGTTTTGGCCAAGTTTTAGCACATGTAAGCTTATTAAATGTAAACGTTTATTAAGAAACAGACTAACTCCCGTGGCCGTGAGACTTGGTAGACAGCTCAGTTGGTTAGAGCATCGGCACGGATCGCTTAGGTCGTTAGTTCAAACCCCACCCGGTATTAGTTGATTTTTCGAATTTCTCATTAAATGTTTAGACATTCATTAATTTGGTTGGTCTTTCTATGGCTATGTTAATTCAAGCTCAAAATGTGCATACTCTGTTAAGTTGTTCTAAGATCTAAAGTAACGTTTAATAAATAACAATAGGCTAATAGGTAATTGCGAGACTTGCGAGGCTCTTGCTGCTCAAAAAAAAAAGACCAAGACCAAGAACAAGACTGAGAGCGCAATACCAAGCAGACAGCAGGCAAGACCAAGACCAAGATTGGCTAAGTCTCGTCTTGTTCTTGCATTTGGGCAACACTAGAAGACATAAAAGAAGTGAGAACTGAACTCAATTCCAGAAAAACGTTTAAAATGTTTTGATGAGGATTATTCGTTGGAGAAAGTGTATCGTTTCTGAAGCACACTTTGAAGTTGATAAAATAATCTTGGATGAATAATTAACATTTTGTGTATTTTATTGAACTTTTTCCGGTACTATCTTTAAAGAATAGTATATTACTACCAATCCCACAACTTTAGCAACTGCTATGGCACTTAAGTCGTAACGTCCGTTAAGGTTTCACCTCTTTTATCGGCGAAACTGATAAACCGCAAAAGTCGTTTATACCGAACGGCCCCCTTGGCACGTTTTATATTGATGGGATGAAATTAAGCTTTTACAAATTAATATTAAAATTTAATAGTTTTAATCTTCGTGGCAGAGCCACCTTGCAGCTATATTATAGTTGTAGCACGAATGGGTCGGCTCGACCGGGGTAAGAGCACGCTTTCACAGAATATCAGCGTGAATTAGCACCTTAATGCTGCTGTGTTTCGTATGGTGATTGTAGAGAGCCGGAGAACCTTTATACTGTAAATATGGCATTCCATCTTTGTCCTCATGGGTGACAACATATCTAGATTTTGATTTTTAATCGAGGATAAAAGTATAGGTCTTTGGGTCACAACATCCACTTACTATCAGGTGGACTGTGTCCTCGTTTGTCAGCATGATTCTAAAAAAAATTAAACTAACTCATTTGTTTCTCATTGGGATTGATAATCAACAAAGTGCACGCATTCGCCGTTAATTTTACGATATCGGGTCAGGGGTATTAATATTTACGTGACGGATACTAAATAGATGCCGGAACAGTTCTCAAAGGTTCGTAATGGATATTAGACGTGATCCACTGGCCAGGAGTGCATCACGCTCTGACGGAGACAATGCAGTCGTGAGCCCCGATCCTGTGCCGATGGCGGCGACGCTCGTACACATGATGTGAATTTTAGATGGCGATTTGTTCAATGATTCTGTAGCCCTAGTACATCGCGCACGGGAACAATAGGGCGTCGTATATATTATCCACTCGTCTGTGTGTCTATATTAGTGTGACTGTTTTAAAATTATACTTCTTATTGTTTATCAGATCAATGACATTCAAGCTATTTCAAAAATGCGATTAGAAACAATACTTTATTTACTAAGTATGATATGGTGTTATGTGTGATAGATCGCATCAACAGTCCTCATAAATCACATAGGTATATATACGAGGTAGAAGCATGCTGTAGCTATGTTAAAGTTGTAGTACGAATGAGTTCGCTCGACGGAAAAATCCGAACAATATTATTATTTCCGTAAATATGAGAAATCATTAAAGTTCTTCTCTACAGTGGGAGAAGCCCAGTAATTGATTTTCAGGGTTGATAAATAAGAAACATATTATGATTATAGATTTGTATAAAAGTAGGTCCCGTTACATTTTTTTTATAAAATAAGGGTGACAAACGAGCACACAGTCCGCCTGATGGTATTTGGATGTTGTGGCCCAAAGACATCCACATTTTTATCTTCAATTAAGAATCAAAATGCGGATGCGGTGGCAGCCCTGAGGACTGAGATGTATTGCCTCGTTTCCAGTCAAAATGATCTCCGGTTCTCTACATTTACTATACGAAACACATTTTACGCTGGCATTATGTGAGAGCGTGGTCCTACCCCGGTCGAGCCGACCCATTCGTGCTGCAACCACAATATAGCTGCAGCATAGCTCTCAAAAAATCATTAGTATACCTACAGCCTAGCTCCTATAATAGTAAGCGTGATTTTATATATTTTTTCTAACGATTCGACCCGTACGTTACACAATAGTTAAATTCACATCCAAATTTGTTCTCTAGTTTTTGTGTGATGAGTGGCCAGACGAATAGACACATACAGTGTTCCAAAAAATCGTTTTGGCATCTGTCATCATCATCATCACAGCCCTTCACAAGTCCACTGCTGAACATAGGCCTCCCCCAAGGTATGCAACAAAGCACGGTCCTGAGCCACCTGCATCCATCGACTTCCTGCACGTCTTACCAGGTCGTCACTCCATCTAGTGGGGGGTCGCCCTACACTTCGCCTACCGGTACCAGGCTGCCACTCGAGAATCTTTTTTCCCCAACGGTTTTCGGTTCTTCAAGCTATACGGCCGGCCCATTGCCACTTCAGGTTACTAATCCGTTGGGCTATGCCGGACACTCTGGTTCTACTGTGGATATCCTCATTTCTAAGTTTATCGCGCAGAGAAACCCTGAGCATAGCCCTCTCCAAAGAAGAAGGACCACGTTTCGGTTCCGTAGGTCATCACTGGCAACACTCACTGGTTGTACAATTTAGTTTTCAGGTTACATTAAACAAATATGCAATGTACAGAAACCGTCGTTATAGTTATAGATATCGTCAGTAGTTTATAAAATATTTTGAAACTAATTACCGCAAGCTATCTCTTAATTGTGCAAGTATGACAGCATCACAAGCAGTTAAGAATCACGTTTTAGTTTAATAACGTTATTAGGCATACAAGTTACGCAATTACGCATAAATTGTAAAAAACGCGTAAGTTCGAGCAATTGAACTATGTGGGTGTGAACATTACCACTTAATAAAAAAAATACTTAGTGCCAATGTGAGCAACTGGGTCAATAGTGAAGCAGTGGATTGGGCAAGTCCACAACAGTTGCGTCATTTTATAAATGAAATAATTCATAACAAATTATCATGCTTGCCGTATACTAAAATATAATTTAGCACTGGAGAAGACAAATTTATGTTTTTCATTTACCTGTGCGGTGTGCATTTAGTTCAATAAAATAATATTTTGTTTATGTGTATTTGTAAACGTGAATCGTCCCGTTTGAGGTTGCGAGGTCTTAAAACCGAAAAGCCGGACAGAACAGCGATAGCCGGACATTTTGGTAAAAAGGCCGGACAGCCTTAATTTTTTAAGTCTTAGTATAAACATGACAAGTTTTTTTTTAAATAAAACGATGCTTTTTATGATAAACCATAAAATTTTAAATTCTTATGAAATAACAATAAAATTAAATAAATCAGTCTTCTTTATTATTAATCATTCAATATTGATTTCGATATTATGTATGGTAAGTACACGAAAAATTTAAAAATACGTCAAATTTAAAAGCCTAACAAAAGCCGGACAGGCCGGAAAACGTCTGATTTCGCCGGACACCCAACCAATAAGCCTGATTATGTTCGGCTTTATCCAGACGCCTGGCAACGTTAGTCCCTTTTGTGTAGTAAGAGGCGACAGAGGGCAACAGGAGGTGGTCACCACCTTCCTGATGACAAGTCAAAATTATAAAAAACGGCGATTCAAATTATAGAAACGCCTTCAAGCGTGGCAACTATGACAAAATCCCACATCTAAAGAAGTCTTTGGTGGAGCTTCGTTGCAGTGGCTGCAGCGGAAAGTACCAGATATATATGACCAAAAAAGGGAGTCCTTGCTGGAGTTTTGTTGCAGTGGACTTTCACAGGCTGATAATGAATTGATAAAATAGATAGTTAATGTCGTAACAATACAGAATCAATGTCAACAAATTTCTTTCGTTCAGGCTTACTTCAAGTTGTGATGAACGTGAGTAACGTATACGGTACCTTAGGTTCGTTCACTTATATTCTACACAATAGGTCTGAGAAACTTCAAGACTATCATTTTTTCTAATCGACTTTGAAACAGGAGAAGGTTATCAATTCGATTTTATTTTTATTTAGTGTGACATATCACCGAAGTGATTACTTTTTTTTCATAAGGAGTTATAATATAATATTAGACACGATAGTAATTGAAGTCAGTTTATATATTTTTTAAGTTAAACAGAGCAAAAAATTTAATAGTTGTTGTACTTAGTTTTTAATTTTATCCCATTCGCAACACTCATCTATTTTATGCCTCTTGAATCTTTTAGACACACTTATAGTAATGAAATTTGAAAGTTTACATGTTATAACTTTTATTTAATATGAAACAGATAAAAATAAAACAGTAATTCCTTTTCAGATTAATAGTTATAAAATAAAATAGTAGGTTGGGAATGTCGCACTGCTAAGCATTGGCTTCTTCCCCTTGCCTTTTTTCTGAAGACTTTCAGAGTATATTATCTGCCGCCTTTACCCAATGCGAACTGATGAACCACATGTCCTAAAATAGTTTGATTTCAACACTCTTAATATAATGTTTTTCTTCATCACAAAGTGTGTGATAAATAACCACTTAATAATACGATAAATTTAGTGATGGCCAGCTTTAACCCTGGTTTCTAACGTAATGTGAAATTTAACCGCCTGTGCTATCACGGCTCTTCGCCATTGTTATATAGACCAAAAGGTCACATATAAATTACATAGCTTTATGGATAAAGGCTTGTTACTAATTTAGTACCTACCTTAATATAAGTTATTGACATCTATTCTTTAAAACTACAGATACCAAAAATTACAACAACTATAACAATATTAAACTCTATTATCGCTGTATAAAGTCCAATTTCGCATGGTTATTTGTAATAGAATCGTATTTAAAATCTATTATAATTAATTTGGTACAATAAAACGGAGCAAAAATGGCCGTCACCTTTCCGAGTGACTCGGTGCCGTAGTATTAACACATCGAATGTGTACGCGATGGTATGATAAAGAGGTGACCAAACGCGTCGTAGCTATTGAAGTTGATGGATTTGTAGCCTACTGTCCGTTCCGCCCATCCCATGGCGCTTTGTAGCACAATTTATTATAGACAAAGAGCGAAACAGAAGAAACGTAGTAAAAAGTATAGTAAAGTTACAGCCTATTTACGTCTTCATGCTGAGCACAGGGCTCCTATCATTTCTGAGAGAATTTTGGGCAATAAAGGGTCCGACGACCTGCCCTAATTCATAATATTATCCGACTTCACATGTCTTCAAAATTGTTTTTTTTTATTACCCAGAATGTAGTTTTGAAGTGAAAACTTCTTTAGCGGCGTTGTACACTTTTTTTGTAATGGGTAAAAAATGTTAAACCTGATCTGCTAAACGTGACCTGATCGAAAATGCGTAAGACGGACGGCGTAGGAGAGGAAGTATCCCCCTCTCTTTCTAAGGCGTGGCGAAAATGTGTGCCTGCGCCTGCTGTTTCGTTTAGGCGGCGCAGGGCGCTTGCGCGAATGTAATATAAATTGTCATGTTAGCGCAATAAATAAATATTGTATTTTACCACATAAACGATAGTACTATTATACTGATAATTAAAGCAATTCGTGCAAAATGATTCCCTAACCACTCCAAAATATCAAAAATGCACAACGTTAATATTCAAGTTTTCACTTCTGCCAGCACTCCCAGAGTGCAACCCGTCGTTTTTTTCTTTTAATGTTTTTCCCCACCGCCTGGCACGAGGTAGTGCGAGTAGTAAATTTTTATGGGAAAGCAGGAACTGGTAAATTTTTTCTTAGGACTATGCCAAGGTATTTACGACGTGCATACATCATAATAGTACCACACACACACACACACACACACACACACACAAAACAATATATATATATATACAAAAATTGCGCTATTGAAATTGGAAATTAGCGCTTTTTGGTAATACGAGACATTCCAACCTCAGAGATCACAAACGCATCCCGATTCTTAATCTATGGTAGATAGAGGTGGTCTATGGGCTACAATATCCATTTACCATTAAGTGCTTGTTCTCGTCATTCTTTTTTTTTAAACAGTATATATATAATAGTGTGAAAGCGTGTCAATAAAATGACTAGCTCTCTGACTATCAGCTTTGTATTCAGGCCACAGAGGCGTCCCGAGCGCGGTTCTACGAACGTATCAACAAATAATGCAGAGATGCACGTCACTGCATCGGCGTTCGACACTTAACATTACGTTTAGGCTAGGAGCAACGCACGATCGACACTCAACCGCATTATATTTCGTCGGTCATACAATATGACCCATTATTTTTGGACACCCGCACGACATGTAACGCCGCGTCATTTATTGTTTTATACAAGTGTGAACAAACCTTTTATCTGTTTCGTAATGAATTTGTCTTTGAATGATTGCAATTTGTATAGGCGCCAGCGGTTAACGGCTTTTGATGGATATGGTGCGGGAAATTTTGGCAACGAACAATAATAGTTTAATTTAAACGAGCAAATAAATAAAGAAAAGGAATTAGAATAAAGATCAATGTGTACCGTATAGGATTTCCAACTTTTATGATCAAATATAGATAGGTATATAAAACCAGTAATTGGTAGTATATAAATATTGTAGTGTCGTCTTAGTATATTTTTAGAATTAAGTATGCTATTTGACCATCTCAAAATAATCATCTCAAAGACTAGGCGGTCCCGTTATTCATCGGATTTCATGCGATCTGAGCCTTTCCCAAAAGCATTTTCTGCGTCAACAATGGAATTAGATAATGTTTCCCCTAATCCGAAACAACCCGCAATACTTACTGTTAAAGGCTACTGTAAAACTTTATTATTTCCTTGACAAATAGTGACAAACAAGCTTGCCGTTCACCACAGTTTAGCTACGGTAAATGGTCAAGGCAACCCATGGATAACTTTAGGTACTATTCAATACAAAAATAGCTCCAGGTGCTTTGTCCAGCCAGGAATCAAACTTCAGTTTTTCAGGTAATCTCACCACTAAGCCCAAGGTTGTCAGTGACAATTCGGAAAGCATCATAAACATGTCACTCTCAAATCCGTTAATAGACAGGAGTAACAAATATCGGATGGCTATAAACTCTAAAGACCATAGTAAGGACAACAATGGGTACATTAGTTCTTTATCTGTGGCGCGCGAGACGTTTTAGGGCTTATCGGAGCTTGCGCAGGCTCTTTGGAGTGCTATTATCTCGTGCGCACGCGCCAGACGTTAACCAGTATTAAGAATGTCTAGAAGTGACGTATTAAATATTATATACATTATTTATATTTTATTATAATTTTACTTAAGAGCAAAAATAACGCATACGGAATATACTTCAAACATAATTGTAACTATAGTACGTGAGGGTAATATCGCTTTACGGTTAATATAGTCACTTTTTTATATCTCAAAAACTACAGCCTTCTTTGCATAGATGGCTTTGTTTCAATAGATTTTTATCAATCAATAAGATAATAAAAGGTCAAAAGGGGGCTGCTTTATCGAAGCCATTTCGACAGATGACATTATATTAAATATTTTAGTAGATTTTAGTATGTAGTGTTATTTTTTTGGTGGATTTTTCGAAGAGTCGCTAATTATTGCCAGAGTATGTTTGTTTTTTTTCCTAGTATACTAGTTATAGTATACGACTTTGAGTTTTTGTCTTTCTCCTCCTACTGGTTTTGGTTTTATAGGGCGGCAAAGCTTAGGGTGACCATATTAACATCATGTACCTTGTAAAGTCTTGCCTACTGTCTGTCTTTTTTTTTTATAACAACTTAACTAACAAACTTACACCTGATGGCAACTGCAGTTCATGCATACTTGCAGCTAACTTCATAGAATGCGGCTCCCTATTGCCTTCAGACCAGAACACAGAAATGTAAGCGCTGCTATTTCGCGACAGAAATAGGCAATAGGGTCGTACTTGCTCAGATGAATAACCTAGATAATATAATGTTTGTATTTTTCTTTACAGGTTGGGATAACTTTTGTGGATTGTGGTGGATTTGTGGATTGTCAAGCTAGTAGTAGTAGTAGTAGTTAACTAAACGGACATTCCGCACTAGAAATGGGTTTATGAGGATTTTAATACAAGTTTAATACATGTTAATAATTTCTTTACACATGAGTCGTACCTATATAGGGAGTAATTATAGTAATTTACTGCAAGTAAATAAAACGCTTGGGAGGTGGATAAGCAATCACAAAACTAGATCCTCCACTTGCCACTCTGCTCCCAATCTATACAGGGTTATTTTTCAGAGTAGCCAAATTTTAAACTGAAGTTCAAATATATAAATAATGATATACACTTATTGCAGTTTTTGAAAATACGAGTAAATATGGCTTCTACTTTTATTTGAAATTATCCCAAATTGAATATGATTTATGGACATAACCGTATTTGCCTACCGACGACCCTTATGAATGTGTGCGTGCGCAGTAAAATCAGGGAAAATAATGCATTACCACGCATTTTGAATTTAAAGATGAAAAGAACAGAATGTTTGAGAATTTTTTAATTATGTTTTTTCACCATATTATTACTTATTTTGTAACTTCTCTGCAAATTTGGCCGGTTATTGCAAAATGACACTGTAAATATTTCATCTGGCATATATGTATTATGTACGTGATATTTTGCCGTCGTTGATCGGAAGATATTGCATTATATTACTTATCAGGCATTGTTCATAGTTATCTGTTATAACATATACGAGACAAAAACAGACGGTGGGCAATGAATTATGTAACACCGCAATCACAAGACAATTTAAGATAAATTGAGCACAATAATCATTGTTACAGCTTATGACAAGTCCACTGCCAAACAGGCTTTCCCCATAGGATCATAAGGAACAATATTTGCCAAAGTTACCACGCTTGGCAGTGCGGGTTGACAAGCGCAGTTATTTATTATTATCATTGAGTTGTTATCAGGTAAATGCATCTCCTTGCTCTGTTACATCTGTCACCTCTCGTGACATTCACGTAAACTGAGCGTTCCTAATTTTCCCCATTTTTCTAATTCCTAATTTAAAAATAGGAACAAAAATATAATTTAAAAATTCATGAAATTATTATTAACGGAACAATGACCAGTGATATGTATATATATTTTTTTAACACGAAATTGCCAAACAAAGTCGAATCACTTCTACACATATTTAGGTCTATGTTGGATGTTGGATTCATCTGCCGAGTATGCGGTGAGGGCCATGTTATCAACGTTTACGACCTGCCATGGTGAAACAGGAGGCGTCACTGTAAATCGTACATCATTATCTGTATCTGTTTCTGTGGTCATGTCTAATTATGCGCCATTTGCTTTTTGTGACGTAAGTATACTTTAAACAGATTTCAGAGTTGGCGCCAAAAGAGAAGAATGTCAATTGACATGAAATGTTTTTTAATTTTTAATGGCCAACATCTCTTCAAGATAAAAAGTAGTTACGATAAATGTCAGATTTCTAAAAATTGCAGTTATTTTTTACTGTTCTGTAAATTGTACTCCATTATTACTAAATTACATTCAAATATAACGTGTGAATTCAATATGGAGATACTTTGGTAATAATTCAGTGTTACACGTAATAAGCCGTCTTGAAAATTGGTCACATCAAATCACATTGTGCGTGAGATTGTGTCCTCTCTAATTCTATTATCTTACTGCATGAATTGCAGTAAGATAATAGAATTAGAGAGGTTTCTCAATGCGCATATAACAGCTAGTTTACCAATGGTAACACAACACAAATTATGCGTGTTTTTTTTTTCTTATGATAAAAACTTTGTAAATAATATCAATTGAGATTCGATGCAAAAATCTGATGTTTCATTTAAATTAGTAAAAATGGAACATACACCTAAATAGGAATTTTCATGCAGCGCAGTTTAATTCAGTTAATCTGGTTATTAATGCGTTAGCGCAGTGGTAGTAGCTGGAGCTATATTATGGTTGTAACTCTCAGAGAATACCAACGTGAAATAGCAGCTTTATGCTGCTACGTTTCGTATGGTGAGTGGAGAGAACCGAAGCCCCTTTTTATTACAAGCAACTTATTTTATCTTGGTCCTTAGGGGTAAAAACGCATCTTAATTTTAATTTTTAATCGAGAATAGATGTTGGTACCTACAGGCCATAGCATTCACTTATCATAAGGTAGACAACGTGTCTGTTTGTCACCCTTAATCCGTAAAAAATACACATAACAATTTGTAGTTGCGCTATTCTGCATATGATGATGAGATGAAGTGGAACCTACTGGTTTCCAGTTCATCTCATCATCATCATCATTACAGCCCTTCTCAAGTCCAGTTCTGAACATTGACCTTTCCCAAAGAATGTCACAAATCACTGTCCTGAGCTACTTGCATCCATCGACTTACTGCATCTCTTACCAGGTTATCACTACACCTAGGGAGGGACGCCCTACACTTCGCTTGCCAATATGAAGCTGCCACTCGAGAATCTTTCTTCCTCATCAGTTGTCGGTTCTTCGAGCTATATGGCCGGCCTTTTGCCACTTAATTGGTTACCAGTGTGAAAAAACAACGTTGCCGAATGAATAGAATGAATTTCTCACTAAATAAGTAAACTACAGAAGATCGCCGTACAAGAAATCTTACGACTTTGACGCTGCTCCATCCCTGATGTACTATTGCAGAAATTATTCCTTCAATAACTCTACCGCATCCACCACAAAAACTTCCAAATATTTTCATAATTTGTTTTTTTTTTATATGTTATTGCATATATTGTCTATAATCGCATGTATTGATATTATATTATGCAGATTTATATTGCGTTTTATTCCTTTACAGCTTTGGTTGCCTGGAAGAGATCGCTATGTAGCGATAATGTCGCTAAATCTTACATAATTTCTGCTTTTTGTTATGTTATCTGTATATTTGTTTGTGGTGCACAATTAAGTATATTCATTCATTTATTCATAACTCAATTTAAGAGGTTAGAGTAAGTCAGCTCAAATTCTAATTTCGCCCCCACTTCCCCGCGCGTAGTATGCTATGTACCGAAATATTTGTAATCACTAATACTGTAAGTAGAAAGGTCGTTAGACACTTATTTCCTTAGGTTTATCATATTTATGCCTGTTTCTTAAAGCCAAGCCAGCCGCTTCTTATTTTTATCACGGTTATTTCCCATTTTAATTTTACGTCGTACTGTTGCGTAATGTATATTCTGATCGTAAGCGACACAACTTCTCCCTTCAAAAGCCTAAGCGATACTAACGGAACGACAGCAATCAAGCTCAAGACGCCGATAGTTTAGGTAATTTCTTTTTACAGTGAAAATAATGGTATTTTAAAAAAAAGTAAATAACATAAGCACTGCTTTATAGTTAGTTCAGTTAGTATGCAAAGTTTCATGATCTTATTTAAAGTATTTTATGAATAACAGCGGTTTATTGTTTATTTTGGAGGTAACTTTGGATTTTTTTTCTATCGAGAAAATTTTACGAAATCGTGTTTTCGTCTAACATCACTAACATTAATCCTCAACTTTACCATATATTTATTTCAAAATTAATGCTGCATTATTTTCGGCATAACGAAGGATCTTGCTAAGCCATTTGACATTATATTTCCCCTTAACGAAATAGATGGAATGAGGGCTCTTTTACCAATGGCAAAGATAATGCTTGTGTTTGGTAAAACCACAATCCATAAGAATATTTATCCCCATAGATTGCCTCATAGGAAAGATGTTTGCCATAGTTGCCACGCTTGGCAGGCGAGCTGGCAACCGCAGTTTTTATTTCTTAGTTGATAAGCGGAAGGTCGGAGGTTGGTACGAGGAAGACGCTGCTTCCCATTTCCTGGTTGTTTCCCTCTGTCGCCTCTTACGACACAGGACGACATGGGATAGTGAATATTTTTACTCTGGCACTACACGGTGGTAGAATATTAAGGTACGTGAGGGTACTGTGGTCATCTTAAGCTTTGTCGCCCTATAAAACCAAAACTAGAAGAAGGACAGAGACAAAAAACAAAATTACTAAGAAAAAAAAAAAAAAATAATTAGGAACACTTCGAAAAAATCTACTTAAAAAAATCTAACTACACTACCCCGTACTAAATTCGACTAACATATTTACTAGTACCCGGATGAGTTTTTTTAAGTTACATTTAGATACAAATTACATGAATAATATTTTTTGATCTTATTGACATAATAGAAAAAAAAACTGAACTGGTTATTTGAATGAAAATCATGAGTGCAATTAGTTTAATTAAAATTTTTCTTATTTTTAAAAATTACTAAAAAAAAGGACTCGAAATAATAGATTTTCTCACAAAAGAAGGGAATTTGAAAAAAAAAAAGGAAACAAAAGTCGAACCCAAGACGGGACGCAAACCACAGAACTCCGATATCACGCCCGACCGACCTGAGCCATCACGATCATTAGTAGTCTGTCAAAATTTACCTTCTTATATTGTAGCAGTTTTTTTATTGCCTGAAAGCACGGACAAAAGGACATTTTCTAAAAATAAATCCTAGCTAGATCGATTTATTGCCCCCGAAACTCCCTGAACACTAAATTTTATGAAAATCGTTGGAGCCGTTTCCGAGATTCCGATTATATATATATATATATATATATACAAGAATTGCTCGTTTAAAGGTATAGGATAATGTCAACTATCAAAATGGCATCGATAAAGCAACGCCCTTTTGATCCTTTATTATTTCAATGACCTATGAAGAGTTATCGTATCACAAAGCCATCTATGCAAACAAGGCCGTAGTTTTTGAGTTATAAGATAGTGACCATATTAACTGGATGACCATATTAACCCAGCGTACTAGTAATTGAAGCGTAATATACTCACCAGAGATAACTGAAAATAACTAAGCTTGTGACGTAGGTGTTGTAAGTGTCGACTGGAGGAAAAAATACTCCGAATTGCTACGAGCGGCAGCGTCGAAGGTGCCAGACGTCTGGTATAGCGATCGCAAATGTGCTTGCCAAGTGTGACGATTAAGGCAAATGCTCCTTATAAAGGTAGAGGCTCAAAGAGAGCACAGCAAACTTAATAAAAATGTCAGTCGTAGAACTGCACGTCAGAAGTGAAAACTTCTTAGCTTTTTATAGCATTGGGAGGCGAACGAGCACACAGTCCATCTGATGGTAAGTGGATGCTGTGGCCCATAGACATTCAAATTTATCCTCAACTAAGAACCAAAATGTAAATGCGTTTTCACCCCTGAGGCCTAAGATGGAATGCCTAGATTTCAGTAAAAGTGTCTCCGGTTCTCTACACTCACCATACGAAAAAAAAGCAGTATTACGCTACTATTTTACACTGGTATTATGTGAGAGCGTGGTCCTGCCCCGGTCGAGCCGACCCATATCCTATAGATATAGACCATGAGGCGACCCATTTGTGCTACTACCATAATAACACCTAAGAAACTTCTCTACCACATAAGAAGCTTCCAAACTTGTTAACATTATTTTGTATACCCTATATGTATCAGAACGTGACGGCCACTCGAGTTCAGTTCATTTTCCCCCATCCCAAAAGTACCCACGGTGCCTGAAGAAGTTTTCATTTCAAAACTTAAAGTAGTATACAATTCCATCCGAATTTTTAGAATTTTTTCATCTCATCAATCATAGAAACCAATTACAAATAAACATAGGTATACAAAAACTTCTCTTTTAAAGTATAGGAATGGTGGTTTGTGATTTCGACATAGAAAAATAGCAGAGAAAAATCACAAATAACCATCCGCAGACAAAAACAGATTTTCCAATATTTAGTACAATTTCTTTATTGCTTACAGATATACATTTTGTATTCTTAATAATGGCAAAAAAAAAAGAAGTTTCTGGGTCGGCAACATTGGAAAGCATCATTACTATATTACAATAACTGGTAGTTCTGTGTATGCAACTGTGTCGCCAAACTGTAGTCACTATCATTCTATTGTTGATGCTGTAACAGAATTAAGTCGTGTGAGCTTGTAAGTGATTTGTTCATAAAATGACAAGAAAGAGGAAAGCAAAAGGCACATATTATGAATACCCGTAATCACTAATAGCGTATCTATATAATGTTGTCAGAACAAACAAAAAATATTTATTTTTTTAACATTGATTGATGATTTACGGATATAAGTGGTTTTTAGGTTTGTAATTATAAACACAACTTTAACTTCTCTGAAAATCTATTAAAATTAGTATATTCTTTTACACAAGTAGATGATTGGGTTTTAACAAAAACTTTTGTGATAGCAATCCTTTTCACCACCACGCTGTAGTACGAAACTACCGTGTACTTGTGGTGTAAAAATATCCATCAGCCCATATCATCTCGTGGGTGTCGAAGGAGGGTAACATAGGGAAACTAATCAGATGGGTAGTAGCGTCGAAATAAAAAAGTGAGGTTGCCAACCCGTTTGTCAGGCGCGGCAACTAAGGCAAATATCCCCCCCTATGAGGCAATGAGTAAGGTCTACGTTCAACAGTGGAAGTTAATAGGCTGTAATACGGACTCCTTTTCAATCCTTGGAGTGCCTTTAAGTTGCCTATTCACTATCTAATTCTTCCAACAAGCAGTATAGCAATCACTGCTGCGTTCCCATGTGAAGAGTAAGAGCGCTGGAATAATAGCAGGTTATTAGAAGTTAAGTTAGTATATAAAGGTGACAACGCACTTGTGAACTTCCTTTTTAAGTTTGTTGAATTAGCTGTAGTAGCTATTTTATAGAACTAGCTTGTCTTAATTTATAGTTGCAGCACGAATGGGTCGGCTCAACCGGGGAAAGACCACGCTCTCACAGGATACCAGCGTAAAATATCAGCGTAATGCTGCTGTGTTTCGTATGGCGAATGTGTAGATTTCATTTTACTGAAAACGAGGCATTCTATCTTAGGCCTTAAGGGTGACAACGCATCTGCATTTT
The DNA here is from genome assembly GCA_907164705.1 of Parnassius apollo. Classification (NCBI taxonomy): domain Eukaryota; kingdom Metazoa; phylum Arthropoda; class Insecta; order Lepidoptera; family Papilionidae; genus Parnassius; species Parnassius apollo. The sequence continues at coordinate 4,637,893 of CAJQZP010001576.1, forward strand.
GATTCTTAATCGAGGATAGATGTAGATGTCTATGGGCCACAGCAATCACTTACCATCAGTTGGACTGTGTGCTCGTTTGTCACGCTTACTCTATAAAAAATTGAGTTTATTATTTTCTAGATGTTATTAAAAAGCCTTTGTCTCTCCCGATTCCCGACTCGATATGGTGTAGTTGGATATACTGACACCGCAACTACATTCTTCATCAACTCATAGCTCATTGAAAGTTCACAGCAGGCAGATTGACCACCCTGAAAGTGATAACCTTCGCCGGCCTGGATACTTTATGTCTGGTGGGAACGAAATGGTATAATGAAATGGTTAAAAGATTCTCCTGGCGTTTCCCATGATTGTTTACGTATTAAAGCCATGCTGCATGTATATAGGTATAGTACGAATGCGTTGGCCCGACCGAGGAAGAACCGTGCTCTCACAGAATACCAGCGTAAAATAGAAGCTAATTGCTGCTATATTTCACATAGTGAGTGTGATTTTGATTGTTAATCGAGGATAGATATAGATATCTATGGGCCACAGCATCTACATACCACCAAGTGGACTTTGCACTCGTGTGTGGCCTTTATAAGAACACAACTTATTACTAACGGGAACGGAATACATCCGTCTTTACATCGTTATCTAATTAGATATGTAATATTACTTAAGCCATTGCTTAAGTTACATTCTCCCGATAACAATATGATATTCGATTTATTAAGCATGCATATATTCCATAGTAATTCCAGGAATGCCTTACGTTTTCTCGGAAGCCCAAACCGCATTTATCCGGCTTTTTAGCTGCACATAAAAGAGCAAGCTCCCTTGTTTCCCCCGCGAGGGAGAGTGCGCCCAATCGATATGCAAGTAAAACGTACACCTGGGTGACCATAATGCAGTCCTTAAACGGGACACGTATCTCGTAAAGTAAAACTTTAGAAAATATATAGCCTATAAAATAAGTCTCTCATTTCTGAGGGAGTTAGGAACCAATTAGTCCGCTGCGTTGCTCCAGTGAGTGCAGACTTCTCATAACCTCGAAATAGTTTATTTCTCAGGCAAGCAGTTTTACTCACGATGTTTTCCTTCATCGCCGAAATTGGTATATTTTGGTAAGTTGTCACTTAAAAATTGCTATTAACAATTTTATAGATACCAGCGGGCTTGAACCTAGGTAGCTCGTGTACTGTAAAATATACGGTGACTGCTTAACTTAAGGCGTTATTTTCTGCGTAAAACTTCGTAGTTTTCGTAGATATTATAAAATTGAATATATTTGAACAGAGATAAGAGATAAGAGTAAAACAATATTTTTATTAAACTTAACTGACAAATAAACTTTATATTGTTTTATAAGTGGTAAAGCCGTGCTGCAGTTATATTAGAAGTATAGTTGTAACAGGAATGGGTCGGCTCGACCGGGGAAGGACCACGCTCTCACAGAATACCATATTCATATGGTTAGTGTAGAGAACCGTAGACCCTTTTTACAGGAAACGAGGCGTTTCATCTTAGTCCTCACGGGTGACAACGCATCTGCATTATCGAGGATTTATATAGATGTCTATCGGCCACAGCAACCACTTACCATCAGGTGGACTGTGTGCTCGTGTGTTACCCTATCCTATAAAAAAAAACTTACAGTTGATGGTAAGTTACTGATGTTCATAGACATATGTAGCTAATTTCCAACATAGAGGATTTCAAATGTGTTGCCACTAAGGACTTAGATGGAATGCGGCACAGCCTTTAATTATACTTGCTCTCTATACACTTTAGACCGGAACTCAGCACCAGAACTGCTTTTACGGAAGAAATAGGAAAGAGGATGAGACCTATCTGACGGACGGAAAGAGTCCTAAAACTAATTCATTAAAATTTTAAGCCGTAAAATGTCGAAATAAATGAGAATATTGGGTTGTAACAGAATCTATCACTTCATATTTCCAATAAGTGGCATAAACTAAGAGGAGAGCCAGAAAACTGTGGTGCAACTGTTTTTAATATTTAACCAAGTAAGTAAACTACTCACACTTTGCATATAACTGTTGCTTTTTTAACGCTGGTATTTTAAACATAAGATAGAATGTTACAAAACAAATTTCAATGATTTATTTAAGCGAATAAAATTTTATCCTTAATTTTCTTTAGTATTGATGGTTCCCATACATTCACCCTTCGTCAGGTGAGTCACATACTGCTATCTTCACGTTAGTGTGAGTGTGCTGTGGTGGTGTGCGTCCGAGACTTTCTGGCGTCGAGCCGAGCAATAGGCTTGAAATGAATTGGTAAAAAAGCAAATTTTATTTCTTAATATTTAATTGACTACTCAGAAAATACAAATTATTTATACTACTCGTACCTTAAGCGTTGTCAGTGTAGCGTGGTAATCCACAAAACAATCTTTTTAAACAGCCTTATCATTTCGAAGTGCTTTTAAAATAGTTTGTTATATTTAGAATGTGCAGTGTTTTTATAAGAACCTAAGTTATTAACCGTGTAGGGATGGCGTAAGAGATTCATCCCCTGGGAATCGTAAGCGGCAACTAAAGGGAAACTGAAGCAGACCATGTGCACCAGCATCTTCCTAATAGACAAGTTACAACAAGTTTAAAAAATACGGTTGCCGACCGCCTGCCAAGTGCGGTGGTAATCATCGTAAATATCCCATGTTCAGCAGTGGATATTTGATAGGCTAAATGAGTAAAAAGGATACGTTTACTATTGTGTTTTACGTTCCTACCTAACTAAATACTAAACTCTTTAGTCATAAGAGAGATACAATATATGATATCATAAACAATAATTAATTTTTTTTAATTTAAAACATACAGCAATAAACTAATAAGATGCCACAGGTCAGTAGCAGCACTATAGTACAGAGAAGGCGCGGGCGGCGAGTTGTTTTTAATATTTCACCATTTCAGACACGCGCCTCTCTGGGGAGCTCTGACATAATATAACAAGATAAACGTGGACTTTGCACACATACCCACCATGCCCGTTTGCATGTCTCGTGTGGACACACCCTTATTTAGTTAACTAGAAAATATTAAAAAAATGAAGCCAATCCTCAAAATAAATTGCCCCGTTAATGCCAATTTATCTTTAGTATTTACGATTATAATTACATTAAAGTAGAAATAAATTTAATATACGGTTACTTGAAATAAACTCTAAACTAAGTCTCCTTCATAGTTTTGAGATTGGGCTTTCTCAAATTATTTCATAGAACTAAAAAAAAAGATTGTAAATTGTCACAATTTACAGTTACATTTCTCATTACTTTTATTATTCCTACAAGATCATAATCGACATTATTAATTTTATTAATTACTATATAGAATACGAGACGTTGCCGCCTCGTACCGGTAAGCTTGGCTCTCGACTAGATTATTTAGATTCAGATTCAGATTCTTTATTTGCCACAATACATTCGAACCAAACGGTTTGCCACACCGATCGTAAAGCGTACAGCAAAAGAGTAAAATAAGTTGCCAGCGTCTGTCTTTCCATCCGATTACAATGTGGGTGTCTTCAAGGCGAGAGTGAATAGGCTTTTGTTAAGTCAGTGCACTTCACTATCTTAGGCTACTTCATCACTTACCATCAGGTGGGATAGTAGTAAACCGTTGGCTTGGAATAGTAAAAAAAATGTGGGAAGGCTCGTACTAGAACATAGTCTGAACATATTCATCTGTAGACTTCTAGGATGCTGTAGTGAAGATGACGAAATTAAAAATATTACTTCAAATTAATGTGCGAATTGCCAAAGCTGCACTGCTGCAATGCAATAGCGCGACGAACTCTTTCTTTTTAATTATTTTATTTTCGGCCAGAGTGCGATTTCATCATTTATTACGAGCCCAATACTGTTTCATTTTTAATCTGTCTGTCATACTGCCCGCACCATACATAATTCTGATAACTATGGCGCGAGTAGTATGTATCTTGCAACTCTGTTTTTGTATATAGAATACGAGTGAAAAATATACAGTCCACTTGATGGTAAGTGGATGCTGTGGCCCATAAACATCTACATCTACCCTCGATTGAGAATCAAAATGCAGATGCGATGCCACCTTTGAGGACTAAGATGGAATATCTCGATTCCATTAAAAAGGGGCTCTGGTTATCTACACTCACCATACAGAGCACAGCGGCATTCAACTGCTATTTTACGCTGGTATTCTGTGAGAACGATGTTCTTCCCTAGTCGAGCCGACCCATTCGTGCCACAAGCCTTGTCTATGGACCGCATTAATCACTTACCATCAGGTGGACTGTGTACTCGTGTATCACCCTAATAAATAGAAATTAAAAAATTCAACAGGCGATAGAGTGTATCATTACGCTGCAGCCATATTATGATTGTAGCTCGAAAAGGTCGGCTCGATCAGGGTAGGACCACGCTCTACAGCAGCTACAGAATACCAGAACGTATGGTAAATTTACAGAACCGGATACACTTTTTACTGGAATCGAGGCATTCCATTTTAGTTCTCAGGGGTAACAACGCATCTGAGTTTTGATTCTTAATCGAGGATAAATATAGATGTCTATGGGCTACAGCATCTACTTATTGTCAGGTGGATTGTTTGCTCGTTTGTCACACGTAGGTACTCTATAAAAAGCACCATCCTGATAACAACACAAAATAACAAAAAGAATTGTAGTTACCAACCCACATGCAAAGCATGGTAACTGTGCCAAATAAGATACCTACCTATGATGTAATGTATTAGGTAGTAGACTTTTGATACGCCGCAACTAATTAGTAGAATGAATCAACACCCACGTTATTCTCACATGCAAACGTTGTACCGGTCACAATAAATAACCCAGTCAAATTAAAAACGTGACATATTTTTGAATGATTACTTGAAACTCTGTTTAACTTCCACTTTAAACTAAGTCGGTATCATATAATAAGGATACAAAACGATCATAAAATTGCATTTGTATGCAAATTGCACCGGCGCTGTTAAGCCAGCGCGCGTCTACATCATTCCCGATTGTCTAGGCACGAGCCACTGCATAAATGTGCACATACTGTTTGCAAATATAATTTATTATACAAAATAAAGGCTATAACACATAAAATGGCACTAGATAAGTGGTAGAGCACCGGATAAGTTATTGCAGCTTTATTAGCACTAATGGGTCGGCTCGACCGAAGAAGGACTCTTACCGAATATCAGCCAAAGTAAAGTTACAGCCTCTATACGTCCCACTGCTGGGTACTGGCCTCCCCTCATTTCTGAGAGAGTTTTAGGACAAGGAAGTGTCCGCCGCGCTGCCCCAATGCGTGTTAGCGATCTTCACATGTCTTCGAGACATTTTTTTTCTTATTCCTCAGACATGCAGGTTTCCTCACAATGTTTTCCTTCACCGCCGAGCACGTGGTAAATCAGCACTTGAAATTGTAATGAACAATCTCATTGGTGCCGGCGGGATCGAACCCGGGTTCCTCGCGTTCTGTTATATTTACAGCGTTAACCATTTGAGCTACCACGGCTCAGCCATTAATAGCAACTAATAATTAAGTAATGCTACTGTGTTTCATACGTTGTAAGTATAGAGAACCGGAGACCCTTTTTACGGAGTACGAGGCAATCGAACTTAGTCGTCAAGGTTGACAATCTATCTGTCCGCATTAACTTACCAACAGGTAGACTGTGTTATCGTTTTTCTCCCTTATTACTATACTACTACTATGAAAAAAGATTAAAGATCTCTTGAAGCAGCGCGATAGTACGCAAGTTATTTCAATCGACTTTAAAGAGGAGGACGTTCTCAACTCACTTTCACAACTGTGTTTTATATGTGTTGCGAGATATCTTTGCTAATTATGAATAGGTTTTAAAGTTTTAAGAAAAATTCCATCTCTAAAATTTTGCATTGAAGTAATAATATGTGCTAGGTACCAGAAGTAAAGATGAAACTTGATATTTGTAATACGCCTTAGAGCCCGCGGACACAAACTTACATGGTCTGTGCTAAAAACGGTGCTCTATTCCCATAGAATACTTATAATACACAATGTATGTCTATAGTCTATACCTACTTTCTCGCGTTCTGCACAGCCGACAAATTTTGTACATACCTATTACTTTAATTGAATAAAGAAAATTTTTATTGCAACAATTTAGACGACATAGCTGTTACCTTGAGCACAAGCCTAATAAATATTAAAAAATAACATAACATATCCGACTCCAAGGAACTAAAAGAAACAACTTTTACATAATAGCTTCTCAAGTGATTTTATATATGTATCTTCTATAATTCTTTGATACATTGTCTTAGTATGCACATCAGAAGTTATTATTACGTGAGGCTGTTTTTATTATTTTTAGTTTTAGAAGTCCGTTTCTTTTAAAATATTCTTTTATATTTCCCATTTCGTGAAGTTCGCTTGTATACTCGCTGTGATCGACTGGCAACTTGTATAGAGTATAGACCGATGTATGGTGTCGGGGTAAGAAACTCCATCGCTACGTGTCGATCCATGTTTAATTCTTTTTATATTATAGAATTAGGGTGACATGCGAGTCCACAGCTCACCTGATAGTAAGTTGATGCTGTGGCATTTATCCCCGATTAAGAATCAAAACGCAGATGCGTTGTCATCCCTAAGGACTAAGATGGAACGTCTCGTTTCCAGTAAAAGCGTCTCCGGTTCTTCACACTCACCATATGAAACACAGCAGTATTAAGCTGCTATTTTACACTGGTATTCTGTGAGAGCGTGGTCCTTTCCTCGTCGAGCCGACACATTCGTGCTACAATAATAAGCTAGCAGAAGTGTGGCTCTAAAAAAGGTGTCGTTAAGAGGTAAAATAATGAAATAACTGAAAGACATCATGGCCTCCATTACATCTCGCTATTTGCCATCGCCATTGCGGTGTTATAACAATAATGCTCTCCATCCTCCGGACTGGATTTCGGTACGTGTGCGCTAGCACAAATGCCACTCTCTTTCCCTTACTTTTATATTCTGATAAGGTTCATCTACAGAACCGACAGAAGACAATACAATGATAGTTACTCGAACGACCCCATCACATGTTAACAATATTTACCTATACGTAAACTAAAAAGATACTTACGTAATTATCACTTACGTTACGTGCTATTCCAGCCGTTGCGTTTTTCGCGGCCATTTTACAGTTTCGCTCGCTCCAAATAAGAGCTGACCGGTCGTTACTGGCACAAATACTTAATTATGAATTAACCGTTGCATAGTCGCTCGGGTTGGCGCTTGACGGTCTATTTGATGTGAGACATTGCTATTCGTACGACTTGTTATGTTGACGGCAAATAATTGAACATTAGCAAGCTTGTATGATATATTCTTTTATAATTTTTGTAATAAGTTTATAAACACTGCATAACCACTAATAATGGTCGTATTATACTGATCTGTTACCCTGCGGAATCTAGACTCGAATATTAGGAGCCAATATTTGTAAAACATCGAGTAGTGGTGGCATTAGATAATCGGCTCCCCCACATCATCACATATATGTGTACTTTTATATATTTATATTTATAAAAAATATATATGAATATATTTATATTAATAAGTATGTATGTACTTATCCTATCTATGTACTTGTGTACCATTCTATATTATGCATCTTTATTTCTATTTTATAGTTTATAATAAAAATAATGTTATTATTGTCGCCAAAGCACACATATGTTTTTATTGTTTTCTTGCAATCTTGTCCATCTAAAGGTTGTCTGGAAGAGATCGCTCTTAGCGATAAGACCGCCCATTGCACCACATTTCTTTCTCTCATTTTTTTGTTAATATTTATGTTTTTCTGGCGTGCAATAAAGTGTTATCCATCTATCTATCATCCCGCGGGCCGTGGAGTCGTAAGAGGCGGCATGGGAAAGTGAAACAGGAGTTAGGCAACACCATTTTCCTGATATTATTTCAAAATAATAAAAAACTTTGCTTGCTAGCCCGCCTGTCAAGCGTGACAACAATGGCAAATGTAATTCCCTATGGGATAATGTTTGGGGGAGCCCTATGTGCAGTAGCGGACTTTTGATAGGCTGTAAGGGATTGTGGTCGGTCTTAAGAAGTAAAAAAAAAACGAATGGAACTTTTAAGACGTTAGTTAGTTTTCGGTACTCATTCTACTTCTACTTTTCACTTTTTTATGACTTCAAAAAAGGGGGAAGGAGAAGAAGGAAAAATATACGATCGAATTGTGTACAAGTATACATACAATTAGAAGTAACACGCTCTCACAGAATACCTGCGTAAAATAGCAGCTTAATACTGCTGTGTTTCGTATGGTGAGTGTAGAGATCCGGAGACCCTTTTTTACTGGAAACGAGGCATTCCATCTTAGTCCTCAGGGGTGACAATGCATCTGAGTTTTGATTCTTAATCGAGGATAAATGTAGATGTCTATGGGCCACAGCATCCACTTACCATCAGGTGGACTGCGTGCTCATTTGTCACCTTTATTCTATAAAAAAAAAACAATTCGAGTGTATATTTTTTTGTATGTATTTTACGCAATATCTTCCAGGGTAGTTTTACATAGTAAAAATAGGAGTATGATATTCCTTAGTTAATATAATATATTCCACAACTATCACACAACGCCATCTAGTCCCAAGCTAAGCAGAGCTTGTGTTATGGGTACTAGACAACTGATAAACATACTTATATATTTCTAAATACATAAATATTATAGATAAATTACACCCAGACACAGAACAAAATGATCGTGCTCATCACACAAACATTTGTCCTGGGTGGGAATCGAACCCACGACCTCCGGCTTAGAAGTCAGGGTCACTAACCACTAGACCAACAGGCCTGTCAATCACCAAACAGTTCACCCAAAAGGGTAAAAAAATTACTTAAGAAGTAAAGGCCGGTTTCAAAAAAGAAAAAGTAAATCATTTTACATTTTAAAGTCACGGATTTAATTCTTTTAATATTTATTAAAGAATATTTTTTGTTTATCTATACTGTGAGAATTTTTTTTATAGCATACGATGACAAACGAGCACAGTGTCCGCCTGATGGTAAGTGGTTGTTGTGGCCCATAGACACCTCGATAATGTAATAAAAACTTCTTATAAAAAACCACATTTGTATATGATGTGAAAGTGAGATGTGGCCGAAATCTACGTGCTTCAATATTTTTTTATATTGAATAAGCTACACAAACGAGCACACAGTCCATCTGATGGTAAGTGGATGCTGTGGCCCATAGTCATCTACATTTATACCCGATAAATAATCAGATGCGTTGTCACCCCTGAGGACTAAGATGGAATGCCTCGTTCCCAGTAAAAAAGGGTCTCCGGATCTCTACAATCACCATACGAAGTACAGCAGTATTAAGCTACTATATTACGCTGGTATTCTGTGAAAGCGTGGTCCGTCCCCGGTCAAGCCAACCCATTCGTGCTACAACCATAATATACCTGCAGCGTGACTCTACTGCGTATACATGCGTCTCTACGTCTTCGAACAAGAACGTTACTAATAAAAGGGGTTTTTGATTCTCTATTCTCATTAACGACATACTGCGTCTTAATGCTTCTATTTGACGCTGATATATTAGAGTAATCGAAATAGCGCTACGGATCGTTAAGCTGAAATGGTAGTGGGCCGGCAGTAGTTCGAAGAACCAAAACATCCTGTAGCGGCACTGTCGTCGCGCCACTAGCACACCGAAACACACCGAAGCCTAAATCGCGCTATTAACATTCCGAATCATAGACAGTATATATAGAACATCTCCAAACTATCACACGGAGTGTGAGCCGCTCCCCGGGCAGAACACCTTGCCCGGCGGGAGATCTCCCCTTTTCCTACTACGGCCACAATCCGATGGAGAAAGAGGTTCTCGAGTGGTACGCTCGTACGAATGCACCAAATACAGGGCAGTCTACCATTAGAACGAGCGACAATCTGGTAAAACACGCAGGAAATTAATGGATGCTGATGGCTCAGACCAGTGTTTTGTGTAATTCCTTAGGGGAGGCCTGTGCCTTCCACGAATAGTTCAGGTGAATAATGATGCTGTGCAAGCGTGGCTTTTCTTCGTTTCAGCAGGCAATACGTGATGCGGCTAATACTGTATTATGATATAGATGCAATGTGGTTCTACCATATAATAATAATGTCCTCCACACCGAATTTCGGCCACGGCGGCCTGCCTCTACGGAGACTAGCCATCGGTGCGGGACAGGATTAAAGTACCCAAGTGTATGCGCAAACACAGGTGTACTCTCTATTCCCTCACTCTCATAATCCGATGGGACCGTAAACCGACATGACTGGAGAGAGATCAGGCGCAGGACCAACGGCTGTACGTGCTTTCTGAGGCACGGGGGTGAGACATCGCCAAGACTGACTCCGGGCAGCTACTGAGAATTTCTTGACGGAAAAACTTAATAATTGATGTTTTGGCCCGACTCAGGTCAATGTAATGGAATGACCGATTGTCATTTTTCATTTTTTAAACATATAAGCATTAAAAAGTACAGTATTACTAAAATTGTCAATTAACCTTATTAAAACAATTATTTTGTAAATTACAGTAATATCAACTTTCGTTCTGATGCAGCAATTTGGACATTAATGTATTATTTCCCAGGTGGCGAGCGAGCGTAAATTTTTCATTTGTATCGCGAAAGCGTACAATTTTGTTGTCCGTTTTCAGACACACCTTTTCGACGAAAACTCGACGATTCTTAAAATATTATTGCTTAAGTTGGGTATTTTATATTAACGCACGAAAATAAAAAATAAAAATTGCTCACGAATTATACGAGATCCTATTCACTTGTTCTTCATTTTCTATACGTGGTAAAGTCATGCTGCAGTTATAATAAGATCGTAGCACGAATGGGAATTGGAGAAGGTATTCGCTTTCACAGAATATCAGCGTAAAACAACAGCTTAATGCTGCTGTGTTTCGTGTGGTGAACCTGAGATACTTTTCACTGGAAACGAGGCATTCCATCTTAGTCCATAGGGCTGACAACGCGTCTTCCTCTTCATTCCTTATTAAGGATATTTGTAGATGTCTATAGGCTACAACATCCACTTACAATCAGGTAGACTGTGTGTGTTTAAAAAAAACTTGCAACTAGGTATTATATTCTGTCGTCCTAAGGGGAAATATAGTCAACCTAATCCAAAGTCCAATCTGTGTAATTGCTTGAAAAGCTGTAGAAAATTATAACGTAATAACTTGAAACTACAACTATTAAGCTGTTAACAGTTTAAATATGAAAAATAAATTATTAAAACAAAAAACTACAAAATGTATAGCACTCTAAAATCTATAAAAACAGAAAATTCTACCTAGAGCTGATGTCATCCTTACGTCATCTAGTTGATGACGTAGGGTTGCCTACATTGATCAGGGAAGACAACGGCTTACCATCGTGATGACTATGGTGCTCGTGTACCACCCTTACTTCTTTAAAGAAAATGTATACTCTCGTGTGCTTAATGTTTCATCTCTTACCTATTCAAATCTAAAATCCTCTTGTCTTAAAAATGCTAATCCACAATCATATTGACTTAATCAATTTCAATTATAATATGTTCCTGAATATTATTCACGGACAGATATTTTTAAGCGCTTGTTCCAAAAGTTATTATAAAATATTTCGGCAGTCTTTAAAGCATATAAGTAGTATGCTATAACAGATAACCGAAGTATTTCCTTTATTAATTTTTAAAAGTGTTAACCTCCACTATATATAGTATGGAGTAATATTATTTTCTTTGGTGGTGACCTATGAATATCCATAACCTATCTTATGGCCACGAATATTAAAACTGCTCAACGTCATCATCATCATCATAATTACAGCCCTTTACAAGTCCACTGCTGAACATGGGCCTCCCCCAAGGTATGCCACAAAGCACGGTCCTGAGTTACCATCGACTTCCTGCATGTCTTACCAGGTCGTAGATGGAGTGGCATCTAGTGGGGGGTCGCCCGAGGCTGCCACTCGAGAACCTTTTTTCCCCAACGGTTGTCGGTTCTTCGAGCTATATGGCCGGCCCATTGCCACTTCAGCTTACTAATCCGTTGGGATATGTCAGTCACTCTGGTTCTACTGCGGATATCCTCATTTCTAAGTTTATCACACAGAGAAACTCCGAGCATAGCCCTCTCCATAGCTCGCTGAGCGACTTTGAGCGTCCTCATACGGCCAGCAGTGAAGGACCACGTCTCAGTTCCATATGTCATCACTGGCAACACGCACTGGTTGTACAACTTAGTTTTCAGGTTTTATGGTATACCTGACGAGAAGATGTGTAGTAATTTCCCGAACGCTGCCCAGCCGAGTTGAATCCGTCGATTGACCTCATGGTCGAAGTTGGACTTACCTAGCCAGACTATTTGTCCCAGGTAAACTTACTCATCAACAACTTCGAGCTTAGTTCTCCCAACAACTAACGGCATAGGTGTGACATGGACATTAAACATGATCTTTGTTTTGTCCATGTTCATCTTAAGACCTATCCGTTGGAAGATACTATTGAGGTCATTGAGCATAGTGCTTAAGTCCTCCAGCGATTCTGCCATAAGGACTATATCGTCGGCAAATCGAAGGTGAGTGATGTATTCGCCATTGATGTTAATACCGTATCCTCAACGTCACTGACTAAATAATAGTTCAAAGCAGCAGATTAGTAAAGACTGGCACTAATCGCAAATATACCTAAACAACTATCTTAAATAACTATCACGTCTAGAAAATTTTCCGGCGATAAACTGGCCAGTAACAAGATATTGTAAAAAGTATAAATCTTAAAAATGAAAAAATTAAATGTTCCAAAAATAAAATTATTTTTTCACCCTTGAAACTACTTTACTCAAGCATATTAGTTCAGAAATATTTTATATGGCTTATAACAAACAGTTCTAAACGGCATGTGATAAAATCTATTCATAAATAGTCAGTCCGTTACAAAACTAATCCTAACCCTGCAAAGAGACCCTTTGTAAGGGTGAAAAGGTCAAGCAAAAGTTTCGACGATAATTTGTAGGGTCAGCGTATCTTTTGTATACGGGCACCAATCGGGAGTTTTTATACGGTCCACCTTTATCTGGAATTGGTCCAGATGACCCATGGTCAAGTTACAGTCTTGGGGTCAAACAGGATCGAATGAGTGGTCAGTATTCAATAGGGTCCATTTAATTATTTGAGACTTGTTATTAAAATTGTGTTCAGGAGATTTTTGTAATGGTCGAAACGAGCATTATTAATTCATCTCGTTGTAATAATATACGTAATTGAAGTCATACTATTTTACCGCGTTGAGAGTAATTTTTAGTACAGTTTTTTAGTTTAAATATTGTGTAATAGGTGCAGGAGCACTTTATTACACAATATTTTAAATACGGAAGTGTAGAAGCAGCTAGTTTAACACAAATTCAGTACCGAAATAACAATTCGATATATAACAATTTGAAATCGATAAAAAATAACTATACAATGCACTAGCATTGTATTTACAGAAAAATTGATTTACAAAAAGATGCATTTAATCTTATAACTTAGCGGTTAGTGTTTTAAGCAACCACAATAAAAATGATCATCTATACAAGATAACCATATAATTATAGCCTTTAAAAAAAATTAAAAACTGACCGAAAATTCTCTAAAAAAGGTAATAAATTTTCCCTTAACTAAAACTGAAACTTTTTCCCTATTTCCCACCCTTTGGGGCTGATTTTTTTTCAATATTTAATAGTACCACTTTTGAGGTAATGTATATTTAGTAAAAAAAGGATTATTAAAACTGTTTCACAATCTGCGAGAATATCGCATAAAATACATGCAAAAAACATACACTCAAATTGAGAATCTGCTCCTTTTTGAAGTCGGTTAAAAAAGATACACTAGCTTTACATTAAGGTAGCATTTTATTCGTTAAAAACAGGAATTAGTATATTACGTAAAATATTGTGTATCTGTATAATTTAACATCTTCGCAACTCAACCTAGCCGTTAAATGTAGGTTCAGATACAATCAAAACTCAGTTCAAATTTAAAACACACAGCTAAGCGTCCAAATCAACAATTTTACTAAATAACTAATAATACTAAAGAAATTATACTATTTCGTATCAAACAACATTTAATTTTCGGCTCTTTCATGGACAATCTTGAATCTAGTACCATTGTTCTCATATTGGGGTACGAACATATGGGGCTTCAAAACAGCTTCCTCCGCATTAACCTCTGACATTTTTCTGTTTTCCTCGCTTAGTGACGTATCGTTGACATTTTCCAAATTGACTTTTTCAGTCATATCATATTTAATTTGGATTACTTCTTTGGAAGTCGCAGTTATAAACACAACACTAATCAATAACAGTTTCATTTCTACGAAGCCAAGTTTACTGACTGCGACGAAATTTTAATCAACTGACCTTTTAGTGCGTTATAACTTAGATTGGAGCAAATTAAACCGATCGATTATTTGCATACTCTCGCTTGAACTTGCTTAGTTTTTACGATCAATTGTTATAAACAAAACCGTGTACCGCGTAGTGGTTGTGTAAGTATATCCACTTCCCCATATCACCTAACAAATCAGGAGACGGCAACAGCGTCTTCCTAACGCCAAAAAAAAACTGCGGTTGCCAACCCACTTGCCAAGCGTGGCGATATTAACTGCAACTATTGAATTTAGTTTTTATATATTTTTGTTCAATTTAATTTTTATTATATTTTCAGTGGTAGAGCCATGCTGCGGTTATATTAGTTGTATAGTCGTAGCACGAATGGGGCGGCTCGACCGGGGAAGGACCGCGCTCTAACAGAATGCTAACGTAAAATAGTAGCTTAATAGTGCTGCACAAAATAGTAGCTTTATTCTACTGTGTTTCGTATGGTGAGTGCAGAGAACTGGAGACCCTTTTTATTGGAAACGAGGCATTCCATCTAAATCCTCACGGGTGACAACGCATCTGCATTTTGATTTGTAATCGGGGATAGATGTAGATGTCTATGGGCCACAGCAACCACTTACCATCAGGTGATAAGCGAGGGCACAAAGTACATCAAGGTAAGTGGATAATGTGGCCTTCCACCACTATGTTATCCATGATTAATCAATTCATTGTCACTTCTGAGAACTAAAATGGTATGTCTGCTTACCAGTAAAAAGTGTACCCTGTTTTCTATACTTACTAAACTACATACAGCACCATTAAGCTGCTGTTTCACGCTGGTATAGTTGCAGCCATGATATATCTGTAGTATGACTATACCACGTAAAAATTAAATGTGTACTCACGTAATTTTTTCTTTTCTTCATATACTTTTACACCTATAAAATATTTCTTCTTCTTCATGGACTACTAGGTATCAAAAACACGTGCAGCTCAGCGGCTAAGCGCTCATTTTAAATTTCACAGTACGCGAGCAACCCGAGTTCGGTCTCCACCGGCACAAATGAAATTGTAAATAGCAATTTTAAATGCCTATTTACCACTTGCTCAGCGGTGAAGGAAAACATCGTGAGGAAACCTGCATGTCTGGGAAATAAGAAAAAATATATTTCGAAGATATGTAAGGTTCGCCAACACGCATTAGTAACATTTCCTTGCCTTAAAACACAGAAATGAGAGGAGGCCTGCGCCCAGTAGTGGGACGTATATAGGCTGTAACTTTAACTTTAAGGGAGCCTTTGGCAGCCGGATTAATGATGTGAGAGACGTTCAGCTAGAACCAAACGTCTTTTACCTTTGCGTTGCTCGTAGTTCTGAGTATTTTTCGTCTTTTGTACACGAATTACATATTTGAAACCGCTATATTATATCGGAAGGTCGTTTCTTAAAACACCCACGGGCCTTTTGATTTTTATCGAGGATATATATATATATATATATATATATATATATATATATATATATACGTATAGAGACACAGCATCCACTTACACAGGTGGACTGTGTGCTCGCTTTTTGCCTTTTTATAGGAAAAGGGTGATAAGCGAGCACACAGTCTACCTGATGGTATGTGGTTGCTGTGGCCTATAGACATCTACATGTATCCTCGATTGCGAATCAAAATGCAGATGCGTTGTCAGCCTTGAGGACTAAAATGGAATGCCTCTTTTACAGTAAAAAGGGTCTGCGGTTCTCTACACTCACCATACGAAACACAGCAGCATTAAGCTGCTATTTGACGCTGGTATTCTGTGAGAGCGTGGTCCTTCCCTGGTTGAGCCGACCCATTATTGCTACAAGTATACAATTAATATAGCTGCAGCATGGCTCTACCACGTTAAAGTGCTTATTAAAAATATCAACATAACAACTGAACAGATGGCTTAAATAAAATAGAATATTTTAGGATATTATATTTTTATATGACGAAACAACTTTAATATTTTTTTTATTTTCATAATCAAATTGGAATATTAAATATGAGACAAATATTTTATCAATCGTTAAAATGCAGCCACAAATGAACAAAAATAATTTTACTGTACTAAAAATTTCGCAACGCAAAATTTGACACTCGAAATTCCCGCAAGTCCAGCTGCGTCTTGGACAAAAGATTCTTTTGCAACCGTTATACCTGCAGCTTAATTGCCAATATTTGCATAGACGCCCTGAGGGATGTTCGCAAAAAGTTGCATCATAAAGGCCAAAGAATGGATAGTCCTATGATTGATTGCTCTAAGGCAAGAGTTATGTTAGGGCGGGAAAGAATCATGGACATTTTGAAATAAGACTTTGTTACAATGTAACAAGAGTTAAGAAAACCGGGCGTCTTGTACGACATTATGAAATCGGTCACGGATATCTTGGATAGATAATCGTGTCGTATCTTAAAGCGTGATCAGATGTACATATTTTCATTAATTTGTCATAACAATTGTCATCTATTTGTTATGTATGTTGTTATTTCATGAAGACAGCTTTTAAAATACGAACTAGGTACGCTCGTATTCTCGGGTAACAAATTTAAAGGTGAAAAATTAAACCATGCAAACGTACATACTACTCTGTCAAAAAAGTACCGGGGACAGATTAATAATACACAAAAGTTAGTTATTCATCTAAGTTTATTTTATCAACTTTAAAGTATGCTTCTTCAGAAACGATATACTTGCTCCAACGCATAATTCAACTATCAAAACATTTTTAATCACTTTTTCCGGATAAGTTCTCGCTGCAAATTCTCCTTTATATCTTCTACCGAAAGAAAACGGGTGACACGAAGTGGTAATTTAAGTTTAGGAAAAAGAAAGAATTCTGATGGAGCCATATCTGGCGAATAAGGTTGCTCGTTGGTATTTGTTGTTTTTGGTCAAAAATTCGTTCACAATGATGGCCTTGTGCGAAGACGCATTATCATGGTGCAAAATCCAAGTATTTTCATTCACAAATCGGCCTTTTTCGTCTAATTTGCTCTCTTAAACGCCGCGCAACGCTCAAATAATATTCTTTATTAACCGTTTAACCTCCCAGTTAGAATTCCGAGTGCACAACAACCGCGATAGTTTCATACCTATTCAAGTGATTATTTGAAACGGTACGGATCTGTTCGTGAGACACAGAAATCCTTCACTTTTGCGGTGTTAACTTCAGTTGCAGACGTTGATGGCCTTCTAGAGCGAGGCAAATCTTCCATCACATAGCGATCGCTTTTGAACGCTTTGTGCCATTCATAAGCACGTGTTTTTGATAAAGCCGATTTACCGTAAGCCTTCTTAAACATTTTCAGTGACTCCGAACACGAAATTCTATTGGCGAATTAAAAACTAAGACAAACTTTTTGTTCGATATTTTTATCCGTTGTGAAATTCTGAATACGCACTAGATATGATATAACTAAAAACAGCACTGTATTTTATCCAAATAACAGATGTAACTCAAACCCCGCGCTAAAATGGAAAACAGTTGTGCCAATCTAACAACAACAAAAAATTTAATTTGTAACCATTTACAAATCATCCATTTCCGATTCTTTTTTGACTGAATTTACATTACATACACTTACATTTATTACATCACATCAGTCACTTGTGTTTTCTCTGATACTGATGTTTCTCTGCCTATATATAAAGTACTATTGCTGAAAGTGACTACAATAATATTACAAAGCACAATGATATCTTTTTATCAAGCTATTATGGTTTATCCGGCTATTATGGTTTATCCAGCTATTATGGTTTATCCAGCTATTATGGTTTATCCAGCTATTATGGTTTATCCAGCTATTATGGTTTATCCGGCTATTATGGTTTATCCGGCTAGAACTAGAAGCAGCCAATTGCGGTTGTTTAAACTCGTATTCTATTACCTATAGTCTATTAAAGGCCACCGCTTATCATAGGCCTTCCTATAGATTGCCTAGTAAGGGGATATTTGCCATAGTTGCCACGCTTCGCGGGCGGCTGCTGGCCATCTCCATGTCTGTTTTCCTCTGTCGCCACTTACGACACCCCCAGGATGAGATGGGGTAGTGGATATACTTACACAGACACTACACGGTTACGGCTAAACTTATTATTATTATTCATAACAATATTAGTTATTCATAACAAAAGGAAGGTATAGTCCGTTCCTTTTGGCTATAACTATAGGTTTAACGAAGTCCAAATAGACATTAAAATAACTACAACTTCTGTTAACCTAGTCAAAATTACTAATGCATCTATCATTTAATATCAGCGATAGCAGGCAAAGATGCGGCTGAAGTGGATCGTTATACATTTATAGAATATATAAATAATTTGGAGGTTACCCAAAAAATTGAATTATTTCCGACGACCTCACCCGTATTATGATTAATCAAATATAACCAAGTCTAATCAACCTTATATTTTTAGTTGAAAAAGTCATATTTAAAAAAAATATAACCGGAAAAATAACTAGACAATAAAATAAAATAATTTATCCGTCAACTGAATGAATAGATACAGTCGCTATTAATTTTTTTTTTATTTTCGCATATTATAGGTTCATCCATGAATTGATTTATAATGTTAATTTAATTTGTAATTGATTACAATATGGTTACCGTGTATTTCATACTAAGAGAAACACTTCGGGAGATGTCAGGAAGACCTCGTGTTTCCAAATAGATGGAGGGTGGAACCATGGCTTTTACGTTAGTCATATGATACATAAAATAGCATATACATACATGTATATACATAATATGGCATTCTTCTCCTATTGCAAAAACTCGATGTAATGATTTCTAATACACGAATACGTGATCAGTACGTGTCAAATGAATCTAATTTTACTATACGAATTTTGTCTTTATCTTTAGGTGATTTCTGGATCTCGATAAATGAGCCACTTACTAATTGTGAATCTAAATTATCCAGGGATCCACTCAAAAAGACACAACCAATAAGAGATGAGGCACAGGCCCAACCGCTTAATGTGCTTCCCGAAGCACGTGGGGTAGAATACCGCCAGCTTTCTGACTGCTACTGGGAATTTCTTTACAGAAAAATCCAATAACTGAATTCGGCCCGACCTGGGACTAGAACGCGGGACCTTATGACCAGCAGTCGCATTTACGACCACTACGGTCCTAAGTAGGGTTGTTTGGGAAAGTATTTTTCCCAAAAAAGATGCAAAATATAGTACTTTTGAGATATTCCGAAGAAAAAACAGTACACTTTTATTTTTAATCTCTACCTAGCTTTCCATATATATTTGTTATTGACCTTTGCTTTGCACATCCACCATCCACCTTTAAAAAAATTATAGGAGTCTGAGCAATTCAGACTCATATTAAGATAAATTACCAAATAATTTTTAATTAAGTTCATACATGCTCCATTTCTTTCTTCTCTCAATTTTACATTCATGACGGAAACATTCTTCCCGTAAAACTTGTTCCAGACTTCCAATAAAAATGCGCGACAGTTGAATAAGGAATCAAAATATGGTATTTTTCTTAATATATTATTTTTCTATAATATATAATACAATCGACTGAAATATAGTACGATACTATATATTATAGTACGGGCGGCAACCCTAGTCCTAATCAATGATAAAATAAACCCCTATGCCAAAATTCATAAAGTGGTTGATTGATAAATATCGGGAGCGACACATTTACTTTCACATTTATTACAATGTATTTTATATCATACATTATATTTTATGTAACCATGAATCATTCATCACGTTTGCCGCAATTTGAAATTTTGAGATTTGTATTTTACTACTTCCTGCTCCCTTTTAAGTATACCATAGTACACTACGGTAACCGGCGATCATTATTTCAAGTTATTAAAAATAAACACGGCCACTAATCCCTTTATCGAGACAAAACCAGCATCCACGATCCCACGTCGCAAAAAACAAACATCCCATCACAATAAAAATACTAAATTACCATAAACAACGCATTATCCGGCGGCGGTTAGGCCGAACCGGTCCGAACCGGTTTTGTGCGGAAACTGTCAGCTCTTATAGTTCCGCGACACCGTATTACAATCGGGCTTTTGTTTTTTTAGACACCGGTACAATTGACCGGGCGATGCAGTTAGGGTGTTAAACGATTAGAGGATCTCAAAAACTCGAGTCATAAGAATGGACAGAGGAAGACGGAAGGGTTAAGAAAGCATTGTGATCTTAAAAGGCGGATGTGTTCGGAGTTTTTTTTACATAATTTTTTAATCGATGATTTGTTTCTTTAGGATAATGTTATGTCCACTAATAACTTATTTTTAATGAAGGGAAAATTACGTTGGTTATTTTATATAACAATTCACAAGCGCTATGCTGTTATTTAACGCTGGTATTTCGTAGTCTCATGCTTGTAGTCCTTACTAGGTCTAGCTGACCCAAGCTACTGCAACTATATCACGTCGAAAATAATATCCTCGAGGATATAGCTATTTGTATTTTTATATGATAAGGTGGCAAATGAGCACACAGTCCACCTCATGGTAAGTGGATGCTGTGGCCCATAGACAATTATCTTTGATAAAGAATCAAAACACAGATGCGTTGTCACCCCTGAGGACTAAGATGGAATGCCTCGTTTTCAGTAAAAAGGGTCTTCTCTCAGGTTCTCAACACTCACCATACGAAGCACCAGTATTAAGATGCTATTTTACGCTGGTATTCTGTGAGAGTGTGGTCCTTCCCCGGTCGAGCCGACCCATTCGTGCTACAACTACACTACTAATACTTAGTCAGGTCATAAGTTCTGTCAAAAACTTTTTGTAAAATTAATGACACACTTTTTGATAATTATATAGAAATTGTATATGAAATGAAAGGTAATTTAATTTAGAATACAATTTTATTTACATTATTCAAAATGCTATGCTTGCAGTTATAGTACCAATATATAAAGGAAAAGGGTCACAGCAGGACTGCAAAAACTACCGCGGTATCAGCTTGCTTAGTATTGTGGGTAAACTGTATGCTAAGGTGTTAATTGAAAGAGTTATGAAAGAAACTGATGGAAAAATTTGGGATGTGCAAGCGGGTTTTAGAAAGGGAATGGGGTGTACAGATCAAGTCTTTTCCATGCGCATGATTGCGGAGAAGTTTTTGGCCAAAAACCAGAAAGTTTTTTGTGCGTTCATGGACTTGGAAAAGGCTTATGACAGAGTGGACAGGAATGTGTTATGGCAAACACTGAACTCATATGGGTTGAGCGCTGGTTTGATACAGGCATTAAGGTCTCTTTACAGGGACTCTAGTGCTTGTTTCAGGATCAACGGGGTATATTCTGACTGGTTTGGCATCCAAAATGTGTCAGACAGGGCTGTGTGGCTTCCCCTTGGCTGTTCAACCTATTTATGGACCGGTGTTTGCAAACTTTGAAAGATGAAGAATGTGGGTTAAGAATGGGCGAGTTAACCGTCAAATGCCTTTTGTATGCCGATGATCAAGTCATACTTGCGTCATCGGCGGCAGAGTTGCAAATGATGGTTACATTAATGAACTGGGAATTAAAAGAAAGGGGAATGAAAGTGAACGCAAGTAAGACGAAAGTGATGGTTTTTGAAAGAGAAGAAAGCAAAACGGTATGTGAAATAAGAATAGAAGGAGAGTTGATTGAGCAAGTGGATGAGTTTGTGTATTTGGGATGTGTATTTAGCAGGGATGGTAGATATGATAGGGATATAGAACGACGAGTAAATGCAGGGAATAGAGTGAATGGGGCACTACACTCTATTATGAAGAACCAGAATTTGTCAAAACAGGCACGTATGGTAATTCATAATGCTGTGTTAGTCCCTACTTTAATGTATGGTAGTGAAAGCTGGGTGTGGCAGAAGAAGCACGAAAGTAGAATAAATGCTGTAGAAATACGGTCTTTAAGGAATATGCTAGGGTGTAATCTGAATGACAGGGTGAGAAATTGCGTGATAAGAGATAAATGTGGTATGAAAGATGATGTTGTGACCAGGATTAAGAAAGGAATGCTTCGGTGGTTTGGTCACGTAGAAAGAATGAATGAGGAAAGAGTGACAAAGCAAATTTATATGGCAGATGTGAATGGCCGAGTCGGGAAGGGACGCCCTAGGAAAAAGTTTATCGACCAAATTGGCGATATTTTGAAAATGGGCCACGTTAGAAGTACCCTTAACCGACGAGCATGTATGCGTAGATATATGGATGTAAAGGAGGCGAAAGAGGTATGTCAGGATCGTGCCAAATGGAAGTCCGTAGTCTCTGCCTACCCCTCTGGGTGACAGGCGTGAGTGTTTATGTATGTATGTATTCAAAATGCCTTCCCTTATTTTGAATACATGCCCTGAATCGACGCGGCAAATCATCAATCGCAGTACGCACCACACTTATATCTATTTATGCCGCTGGTTTAGCCAAAGATGCTCGGAGAGATTCCAAATTCTGATAAGGTTTATCGCAGATTTTCTCCTCCAAATGTTGTCATATCTTATAATCCAGTGGCTAGGCTTAAATCTGGACTACTTAGAAGAGGGCCAGTCTTTATGTCCGATAAAATCAGTTCCATGGGTGGTCAACCAGTTTTGCGTGCTTCGTGTCCTATGATCAGGTGCAGATTTCTGTTGGAGTATCCAATGTCTGTTTTTAAACATTGTTTGAGAAAGAAGTTCAACTATGTTAGGACGGTATTTTGGTACACAAACGCATGTTGGCTTCTTCACTGCTGTGGGCATACACCTTATCATTTTGTTTATTATAAGTTTCTTCTATGTTAAATAATTTTTCACCAGAAAACAAATTTCGCGTAATTTATTCCCGCGTACTGCAGTAACAAAGCGCGGGATCTACCTAATCTAATTTTTTTCAAACGCTCGTGCAAAAAATGTCTGGTTTTCTTACGATAAACTCGTAGTCCTAGGGCTTCATTGATCACTTTTTTTACTGTGGTCCTGCTTAGGCCCATCTGAAGAGCTAAGATTTTGTTTACGAACAGGATTTCGTTGAATTCGTGCCTTCACTGTTTTGATGATCGCGGGTGTCCTAACTGTACGAGGTCGCCCGGTCATTTTACGATCTTCGAAGTTTGAATCTTCAGTGAATCGTTTGATAGTGTGATAAACAAATCGTAGGGTTATATTTAATTTTTTTAGAATATTGAAAATCTCTTTTGGCGCGTAACCATAGCGGTGTAACGCGATAACCGCCACTCTATCTTCTTTCTTCGACCACTCGATATTTGAAAATGAATGAAAATTAATATATTTTATTTTTTATTTTCGGCATGCGCAAACGTTACATTTTTAAAATTGGTTAAGTTCATCCAGCCAGTATTCAAATTTTTTAAATAATAAGGTTTTAACAAAACTCATGACCCGACTAAGTATGACTGCAGCATGGCTCTACCACAAAATTACCTCATAATATGAAAAGAACCAAGTTATTTGTTACCACCAGCAACGACTGACACCTTTCCTTCAGTACACGTGGATCGTAAATTATAGGTTTGCGGTTTCAAATAAAAAGTAATTGTCAAATTAAAATGTCCCAGCTATATTTCTCTAAAATAAGTATACAGTTACAAATAATCAGTGCATCCAGATCGTTTAAAATTATGTGCACATGTGAGAACGGTGAAAGGTCAAAGCTTCCAGCATCTCGGTTTATTCCCACATGAGTCAGAGTTCTCGGAAAGATTAGAAAAATTACCCTGCCGCTGCTAATATTATGTGTACCGAGAAATTATTTAACAGGCGATTAAGACCTTACAGGAGCGGTTTTAGCTCAGATGGTTAACGCTCGGTGTAAAGTCACATTACGCGAGCAACCCGGGTTCGATCCCCGCCGGCACCAATGAAATTCTTAAATGGAATTTTAAATGCTGATTTACCACGTGCTCGGTGGTGAAGAAAAACATCGTGAGAAAACCTACATGCCTGAGAAATAAAAAAAAATATTTCAAAGATATGTGAAGTTCGCCAACGCTTGGTAAACTATTTACTAATCTGTGCCAAAACGCATTGAGGCTGCGTGGTGGACATTTCATTGCCCTTAAACCCTCTCAGAATTGAGAGTAGGTATGCCAGTGCCCAGCAGTGGGACGTATATAGGCTGTAACTATAACTTTTTACTTTAAGACCTTACAGAAATTCATTACGCTGTTACTGAAGACTATAGCTTAGTGGTAAATGCATCTAACTGCAGTCTTAGTTCTGAGTTCGAATTGCGATCGAAGTAAAAAATTACGTTTTACTTAAAATAAAATAGAGGTGCTATTTCTATGGTTATAGGCAATACTGTTGCTACGAACCTAATAATTCACTTTATGGTACGTCAAAACTGCCGCTCATGGGAATCTGTAACCTTCTTCAAATAAAAAAGGTCATAAGCATCACTGACGGAAATAGCGCATAGCCTGTAATCACGTTGACTCCCGAAGCACAATAGGCAGGTAAGGTGTATTGTGGCTTGATGGCCAGGCAAGAAAAGTGCCAACCAACCTGCTTAATCTAAGTTTTCTTACTTTTCTTGTTCCCATGTGCCGTTATCGACCCTGTCTCTTGACTGCATCTGACTGCTTGTCAGATGTTTTCCTCTAAGCATTTGATATTAACAAATATTTAGATCTAACGATTCTGAGATGTATGCGATAAGATTGTTGCGGCTACAATTTTTTTTTAATAGAATAAGGGTGACAAACGAGCACTGAGCAACTGATGGTACTCGATTAAGAATCAAAATGCAGATACGTAATCACCCCTGAGGACTGAGATGGGATGCCTCGTTTCCAGTAATAAAGATTTTCCGGTTCCCTACACTCACCTTACAAAACACAGCAGTATTAAGCTGTTATTTTACGCTGGTATTCTACGAGAGAGTGGTCCTTCCCTGGCCTGGTATAACATAGGCGTAACGTGGCTTTACCATGTAAACTACCTAGTTATTGCAACAAAACAGTACGAAATAGTCTCAAACACTTTTACTGACACAAATAAACAATGAACAAAGTGCTATTTTCTGCAATTGCACGTCGTTGCGGCTTAGTAGTGACGGCTGCTGTACTGCGAGCCGTGAATTCAAATCCCGCACGGTACATGTAATTGTATTTTCTTCAGATAATTGTTCAGAATCTGATTGTTTGGACAAAAAGTCCACCTGATGGTAAGTGCTGTGGCCCTTAGACATCTACATCCATTTTCGAATAAGAAACACAATGTATTGTCACCCCTGAGGACTAAGATGGAATGCCTCAATTTTATTTTCCGGTCGGTTCTTCTCCGGTCGAGCACTGAGCAACTGATGGTCCCGTTCGTCCTACAGTCATAATATAGCAGCAGCTTGGTTCTACCACGAAGATGCAAACATCCTAACAATTCGAAAATTTCAGTAAACCAATGATGTTACTGACAACATGATGAAGCAACCTCCACAACGAGAATTGCCCTGTACTGTTCAACTGCTATATTTCAGGAACTTGTAGCTCTCCAAAACAACCCTTTTATTTACAAAACGCATGTAAAATAGCTGCTGTTACAAACAAGTCGACAACTTACATTGACGACATTATATGTCTATAACTTCTATAACATCATAAATTGTTGAACCCGTATTATGTCGTATAAGTGGTTATTACTTACAATTAGCGAAAAGTAAGATCGTATGGAGAAACGAAATATTTTTGTAAATATGGATATTTGACCTTTTAAATAATTTCCGAAAATATCTAAAATGTATCCATTTTTCAGGCACCTTTAAAATGGGAAAGGTTATTAATTCGACTGTATATTTTTTGTATGTTTAATAAGGTACGAGTTACCATCGTCTGTGAACAGAATTCAATGATTTTTGACCGACTTTAAAAAAAAGGAGTTACTCAATTCGACTGTATTCTTTTTGTGTCTTACCTCAGAACTTTTTCCTAGGTGCGATATTGATGTCTTTTTGTTTGAAGGCTGGTGCTTCTCATGTGGTTCCATATAAATAAGATCAAGATCTGACCAGTAGTTTTTGAGTTATCCTTAATAATGCGTATTTAATTGACTTCGACTATATTGATGATGTTTTCATTTTATTTATATTGAAGTCGGTTGGACAAAATTTTTAATTTTACCACTTGTAATTCCGTTTCCTAGAGCGGTAAAAGGAGATGAAGTTTTTAACTAGTTTGTAACTAGTTAAACGAGGTTCTAGTTGGTAGGTATCTTGAGCTTGTGACAGTCCATTCAAAGAGGTGAAAAACTTGAACTTTGTATAAAAAGCAAAAGTCGATTTCAAAGAATTTATAAGATTTACTTTTAAGACATTTTTTCAAATTACAGTTTGTTTTCGTATTTACTTAGTCGGCTTTCAAACAACGCTTTTAAGATCATCTAACTTATTTGAGAAAGTTTGTGAAAAAGGAAAATAAACACTTTACTTTGGCACAGTCCATCATTTTCGCACACAGCAATATACACATTTAGAACTTAAAAATTAAAGTTTGAGTAGGTATATATATTTACACATTTTTACGTGGTAGAGCCATGCTGCAGTTATATTAGTAGTATAATTGTAGCACGAATGGATCGGCTCACCCAGGGAAGGACCACGCTCTCACAGAATACCAGCGTAAAATAGTAGCTTAATGCTGCTGTGTTTTATATGGTGAGTGTAGAGAACCGCAGACCCTTTTTACTGGAAATGAGGCATTCCATCTAAGTCCTCACGGGTGACAACGCATTTGCATTTTGATTCGTAATCGAGGATAGATGTAGATGTCTATGGGCCACAGAAACCACTTACCATCAAGTGAACTGTGTGCTCGTTTCTCACCCTACCCTATCAAAAAAAAATATAATAAAAACCGACACCAAAAACTAAAAAAAATTAAATAATATAAATTTATGCTTCTGAAGTCTGTGCTAAGATATAGTGTATCAAAGAAGTAAAACTCCGACTTCAGAAGCTATTATATAGAAATTATTTAATTCTTTTTAGCTTTAAATTATTTAATTAATATTTAATTTTTTACCCTTTCGAGTTGACGGAAGAATATCACAAGCACAATATAACAACTAGAATGTCATCTAAATAACATTAAAAACTTCAATCCCAATTTTTTTTTACTTCTAGGGGTGAATTCTTTTATTTTTAATTTATAAGACACCAGCTCTAAAGTATAACCTAAGTAATTAAGAAAGAATTATGGCAGTCACTTAAGCCGTTTCCGAGATATCGGTGAACATATATTAATTGAACTTTGCTAAATACAGTTTGTAAAGTAAGTCATGTCAAAAAAGATCATCACTCAACATGAGTTGTGGTGAAATCGCAATGCTCTTCTTTTATCTTTTATATATTCTTTTATTTTTATTCTTCTCCTAAGCAGTCCACGACATGATATAGTACGAGAAGGCACATTAGAACGCTGGCTCCCTTCCCTTATTAGTTTAAATTATTTAGGTTTGAATAATTATGTATGTAGGGCTAAAAATCAATTAATATAGTGCGATCTATCAGAGCCCAAGGGATTATCTGGCCATATACAACTTTTTTTATAAAATAAAAGTGACAAACGAGCACACGGCCCACCTGATGGTAAATGGATGCTGTGGCCCATAGACATCAACATTTATCCTCGATTAAGAATCAAAATGCATATGCGTTGTCATCCATGTAAATACAGTTAAATGAGCGTGCTGTACTCTCGTCTTTCACTTTCTATTGGTACTAAAAGTTTATACTTTATAACAAAATTTAAAATCGATAGAGTTCATCCGACGCTCTGCATCTGCCAGACGAAGTCACCTCGCTGATAACGAACTAGTTAGTTACCGGGTGAGTGCGGTTAAATCGTCAAACACCAAGTTTTACAGTTACAAGGAAAAGCAACTTTAAACCAAAGATATAATACCGTTTTTAGGTGTATATGTAAATGATGTAGCTCTGACAGCGATAAGAATCGTAACAATGGTGTTTAGTGCATGATCTTTAAGTGTGGGTTACTGACATAATTATTCAGCCATCGTTTTCCTATATCCTACTCTTACTGCTCAGAATTCAGAGTCGAAATTGCTTTGTATTTTGCTTTGTAAACAGTACGTGTAAATTGGTTATTTGAGTATTGGGGTCAACGTTTTGCACCTTGAATTGGAAGCTCGTTTCTTATCAGCCGACAAGAAAATGTGAGGAGAAAATTGGCTTTATTTTTTTTCTGAAGATACACTGCCTTTGTTTAACATAGGTTTTACATTTTAATTTACATAGCTATTACCTATTTTTGTTTAATAAACACATACATTTTAAATACAGTACAGTACTTCTTATATTATTATTATTGTGGGGTATCAACATAGTTTTCTCATCTGGTTGGGTTCTATAAATATATAATTATAAATGAAAATGAAAAGATAAATATACATAAATACGAGGGTGGATTGAAAAGTACTCGGCCTAACACAGATCCATTCAATTCTAAAAATCAAATCTACCCACATTATTTAGTTCAGTTCAGACTTGTTCATTGTGTGAAGTTTGAAACGTGTGCGATAATTAGTTGTGATTTTATAAATTTATTAACAAAGTAATCGGACATAAGTTCCGCGAATGGAGCAAATCGAGCAGCGTGCCGTCATTTAGTACCTCCATAAGAAGGGGCTATCATCAAAAGCCATCCATGATGACATGGTCAGTACATTAGGCGATTGTGCTCTGTCATATTCATCCGTCAAAAAATGGATAGCAGAATTTAAGCGTGGTAGAGAGAGTGTGAAAGATGAACTCCGCTCTGGAAGGCCTTCGACGTCAACTACTGACGAAAATATTAAAAAAAGTACTTGATTTAATAATGGGAGACCGCAGATTAAAAATTAGAGAGATAGCCGAGATTATAGGCATCTCTTATGAACGAACTCAAAACATCATTGTCAACGAGTTGGGTTTCCACAAGGTGTCTGCGAGGTGGGTTCCGCGACTGCTTTCAGTTGAACAAAAAAGGACGCGATTGACTATTTCACGCGACTGTTTGGAGTTATTTGAAGCCGATGCAGATGATTTTTTGAATCGTTTTGTTACTATGGACGAAACATGGGTTCATTGCTGTACACCGGAAACAAAACAACAATCAAAACAGTGGAGAAGACCTGGTTCACCACCCCCTAAAAAGGCTAAGTCGATTTTGTCGGCAAATAAGGTGATGGCTTTAGTATTCTGGGACTCGAAAGGTGTGATTATGATTGATTATCTTGAAAGGGGTCAGACTATAAACTCTGATTACTACTACACCTTACTACGTCGTTTACGAGAGGAAATAAAAGAAAAACGTCGAGGAATGCTCAGAAGAAAAGTCCTGTTTCATCAAGATAACGCCCGTGTTCACACGTCAGTACAGTCAATGGCTGAAATTCACAACTCTGGCTTTGAACTGTTACCGCATCCGCCGTATTCACCTGATCTGGCACCATCAGACTTCTTTCTGTTCCCTAACCTAAAAAAGCACTTGGGAGGTCAAAGATTTTCGACAAACGACGAGGTCAAAGCAGCTGTAGACGCATATTTTGACTCTAAGGAAGAATCATTTTTTTTCAACGGTCTAAATGCTTGGAAGGGGAGGTGGCAAAAGTGTATTGAACTTGATGGTGATTATGTAGAAAAATAAAAATATAACTGATTTAGTATGTGTTTATTTTCTTGGTTAGGCCGAGTACTTTTCAATCCACCCTCGTATCAATAACATAAACTAAATATAAAATTAAATAAATAAATAAAAGCCCAACCAGATGGAGGCCCTCGGCAGGGGAGACCAAACGGCCGAGGGTTAGGGGGGAAAGGGAAAGAAACCGGCGGACGATGCGGGCGGTATCGAGGAGCACCGCCTTCTGCATTTGAGCCTGGAGCGGTCCGCCACGTAGTCCCAGCCGCCTCAGATGACCCGAGAGGCTGACTGGGATTAGCCCGTTCGCAGAGACGACTACAGGAATAATTTCGGTCGGCAGACCACCCCACATGTCGGTCACCTCGTGAGCCAGGTCCAGATATTTTGTTTGCTTATCTGTTTCGGCTTTCACGAGGTTCTCGTCATACGGAATGGTAATGTCGACCAAAAATATCCTTGACTGTGCCCGGTCCATCAGCACAATATCAGGCTTATTCGCAAGAATAGTCCTGTCTGTGATGATGGCCCGGTCCCAATAGAGCCTGGCGCGATCATTTTCGAGCACGGCTTCCAGCAAGTACTTGTAATACGGCAATTTCCGGTCCACGAGACCGTATTTCAGAGCGAGCTCCTGATGAAGAATTCTGGCTACTAGGTTGTGCCTGTGCCAGTACTCAGAGTTAGAAAGCGCCGCACAACCGGAGATGACATGCCTAAGTGACTCACCGGGATGGCGACAGGCTCGACAGATGTCGACGGTGCCATCCTTTTGAGTGACTGCTCAATGCATGCTAGCAGACATCACATATCTTCGAAATATTTTTTTTCATTCATCATGCAACACCACAGGAATAAGGAGAAGTAAAGCAAAAGCATTGCCGATGGTTGAGGACAAATTTGACTCTTTGAAGAGACCTTAGTAAAGAGTCTAATTTCTGAAGGTCTCTATGTCACACTGATTAAAGTGATCGTGCGAGAAAGAAAATTTCTGGAAACGTTAGTAGACCACCGTGCATCTAGAAGGTATTTAGTTTTGTTGCAACTTGCGATAAGTAGACTTGGCGGCTAGAATGCGAACAATTCTTTGAAGTACTCCCCAACAGTTGGCACTAGATATGTCAAAACAGAAGATTTCGATGACGGCTTAGGCAGTAAAGGCAGTGTCCTAAATTGGGGACAAAGGGATTTTTAACGGCAGTAGCGCAAACCTGTGTCTTCTGAGGGTTGAGAATTTTAACCTGGTAGAGCCACGCTGCAGCATATTGTAGCAACACAGATGGGTCAATTTGATCAGTAAGGGAACACGCTATCAAAGAATACCAAAGAATATCTTTATATATCGAGTTATACTTGGTAGAGCCATGCTGCAATTATATTAGTAGTATAGTTGTAGCACGAATGGGTCGGCTCCACCGGGGAAGGACCACGCTCTCACAGAATACCAGCGTAAAATAAAATAGCAGCTTAATGCTGATGTGTTTCCTAAGAAGAGTAAATAGAACCTAAGTTCTTTTTTACTGGTAACAGACTTTCTATCTTAATCCTCAGGGATGATAACGCATTTTTATTTTGATTCCTAATCGAGGATGTTGTAAGTGTTCATGGGCCACCGCATCCACTTATCATCAGATGGGCTGTGTGCTCTCTTGTTCTCCTTATTCAATAAAAAAAGATTTGAACTAGATTTATTGGATCGTACCTTTACAACAAGGTCTGCAATATTTATGCCGCCGACATTCGTCGAATGCGACAAAAGAGTACTCTGGTCTTGTCTTTTAGTTAAAAGTTTTTAATTATGTTGGAGCGGCGAATGTTAATAAATTAGGCCAGTAGTCATATTAAGCCCGTTTATTACTTACAAAATAACTTTGACAAATTTTTTTTACATCTTGTACGTGTTGTGGAGTAAAAGCAAGCGATGCCATGATACACATTTTAGCATAGTTTTAGTATATTATACTGACCAATACTGACGCCAGAACATTTTAGTAACTGACAGAGGGCGCTAATGTTGCTAAATTGAAAACAAGATTATGACATTTATCACAGATTACAACAAATTCAATTTATCAAATTCACAAACTAGATGTAATCCCTAATAATAGATAATAAATAAATAGAATTTATAAACGTTAAATCTCACTAATTGCAGTTTTCAGTCAGAATAATACTCTTTTAGGTGTATTATTCTAATTGGTGTCGAAACCAATTACTTGGTGTTCTATCTTCTATCCTTTACCGCCTCTTTATTTTTTATAGAAATGTAACAAAAGAATATGCCGCTCACCATTACATGAACATCATCTACTCAGGAATTGCAGGCATTTGAGGAATGGACTAGGCTATTCTTGAAAGGCCCTAGATCATAACATGTCCATGAACTATTGTCGATTATGTCTTCTTTTGTTTCTTTTTATTTTAGATATAAGAAATTGAATAATTCCATTGAGTGATCTAATAACAAATTGAAGTACGTCATTACCTATTAACCGATACCAAAAAGGAGGAGGTTCTCAATTCGAGTGTATGTTTTTTTGTATGTATGTATGTCACGCGATATCTTCGCAGATTGCGAACCAATTTTGATGATTCTCTAGAGGTATAGTTTATTAAATAGGTTATAATACCTCAAGGGTTTTCCCTTATAAATTTGGTAAAAAATTCCATCTAAATAAATAACTTCTTTTTTAACAATTTTAAGTCGGTTTTTATTTTCTGATAATTAAAATATTTTTAAAATGTTTCTTTTTTAAATGTTTATATTTTTTAATTCTTTAAAATAGTTTAATAACATTTTACATCATCTTACAATACAAAGATGTTCCTATTGTTAGAGACCATCTAATTTGCATAACTCTGCGATGTGCACATCAACAATGCTCTACTGTCTCAACAGCCGGGTCTAACTGACCCATTTCTATTTCGCAATGGATCCTTTCAAATGAAGCAAAATTTCCCACTGTCCACAACAAAGGCTACGTGTCTATGACCAAACCCTTTTTGCGTTACAATTTTTATGGGAAACAACTTCGACGTGCTCCATTTTTTGCATTGTCCGAACCTATAAACCAACGGATTCGCCTTTGGCGTATGTTTATGTGATTTTAATATAATGTATGTAGATGTAGAACATAAAGGAACACCTTTTATTCGTACCTAGATGCTTTGTGACGATCTATGACCGTTATACGTCATACCAACGATGTTATGAATTAACAAGTTATTGCAATGGGGATTGATTAAAAATAAATAAATCGTCGCATGTTACCCTTTTATATACTTAATTTGTTTAATTATAAACTTATTACTTTATTAACATTCTGGGTATAGAAATATTCATGTTAATCTAGAGATATACTTTTGTTTTTAAATCCTTAAACTCATTGCAATATTTCATGTTATTATAATTTTTAGTAATATTATAAGGCATAGATATTGCAATTAGAGAGAGATAAAAAATGAATATAAACTTATGCTACTTTATTGTTTTCTTTGTACGCATAGTCGAGAATATTCCGTTAGATGTGCTAAATGACAATTTTGCAAGTTAATAGTAAAATGTTTTCATTCCTTCATTACAGCCTATATAAGTCCACTGCCGAATCTAGTACTCTCCCATCTAAGGAGGAATTTTGCCATATTCGCCACGCATGGCGGGTGGCAGCCGCAGTGTTTTTTTGAGTTGTTATCAGGAAGACGCTGCTATTCATCTCCTGTTTCAATTTCCCTCCGTATTTTACTCTCTTGTACTCTTTCGACACTCACGGTACGATATGAGGTGATGAATTACTCTTACCTTACCACCACACAGCTCATAACAAAGAAAGTAAAAATAGGAAAATAATAAGAGTTCTTTTCTCTCAGTTTTCTTCTGTAAGGAAGAAAGTTGACGTACTAATATTACGAAGGGAGTTGCTGAGAGTTGTGATTGTTTCAAATTTATGTCGACTCCAGGCCACTGTAACTGGGAGGATATTATACAATAGTGTCGCGCTACATAGACGTATTGCTAATTGAAATACCAAAAGTGAAGTAAAGTTACAGCCTATATACGTCCCACTGCTGGGCACAGGTCTCCCCTCATTTCTGAGAGGGTTTTAGGGCAAGGAAGTGTCCGCCGCGCTGCCCCAGCGCGTGTTGGCGAAATTCACATGTCTTCGAAATATTTTTTTCTTACTCCTCCGACACGCAGGCTTCCTCACGATGTTTTCCTTCACCGCCGAGCACGTGGTAAATCAACACTTAAAATTGCAATTAACAATTTCATTGGTGCCGGCGGGGATCGAACACTGGTTACTCGTGTTCTGTTATATTTAAGCGAGCGTTAACCATCTGAACTATCACGGCTCTTGATGATACCGTCTTATTTTGATATTATTTTTCACTTGGCATTTTATGAAAATTCTAAAAAAATCTTCAAGCATTAATGCTAGTTGAATCTTCTTTACTTCAACTATGGAATGAAAAAGGATGAAAGATATATCTTTAACATATTTCAATACAATTGATTAATTTTAAATCTGATTTTGTTTAAATCTACTACTTCTTTAAATAAATGTAGTGCGACACTATTGCAGACAGATATAATATTTTTACAATATAGGCTGATTGACGTTTTGAATAATTTGGAAAACACTATTAATATAGGTAAAAGTGACACTACTAAGCCAGGAATGTTTATTTAAAAAAAATAGTACTTGGTAGAGCCATGCTATAGCTATACTCGTATTGTGGTTATAGCAAAAATGGGTCGACTTGACTGGAGAGGGGGGAGGGACCACGCTCTCACAAAATATCAGTGTGGAGAAAGAGAGACCATTTTATTGGAAACGAGGCATTCCATCTTGGTCCTCAGGAGTCAGGAGTGGCAACGCATCTGCATTTTGATTCTTAATCGAGGAGTCGGCAAATTCAAAAAAATCAAATGAGAAGTGCTCGTTTTAAGTTTCATAGTATGCGAGCAATGAGTTTAATCCTCGTTAACATAGCTTTTAGAATCGGATTCGGAAACCCTATTTCGTCCTGCGAGTGTCATAATAACCTACAATGGGATATGACAGAAAAGCCTTATGTCTTCTAAAAGATGGTGATACAACAAGAGCGACGGGAAATAGCGTCAAAGATCGGAAACGTCAAGGCAAATCCTGCCTTCGGGGGAGGCGTATGTACAGCAGTGGACTTTAACGGGCTGATGATGATGACGATGATGATGATATTGATGATAATGGTAATTAAAGTATTAATTGAAACTTATGTGCTCATTTACCACGCGCTCGGCAGTGGCAGGTACCAAAAAATCTAACGACACGCGGATCGTACTAATAAATATATGAATTATACAATATTATCACCATTTGTCATGTAGTTCATATTAAATAAATCTAACGGATTTGATCTAAATAACTAAAGGTTATCATGATTTTCGATAGTATAACCGTTGATGCGCCCGGTCTCGTTTTAATTGTCTATTCACTGGGCCGGGTCACTTCGACCCGTCTTGTCCAGGTAGCCAACCCGTGCTGACCTCTCAACACAAAAACAGGGTCACGACAACCCTTTACGCCAGTTAAACACCCCGAAATCGGTGCAGCGTGAGTGATGGGGTCAGCCCCGCGCCCGAATGACCCAACTGACCCTTCCTTTACAAAACCAACCCTTTCTTACAAGGCATTATTTGTAATCCCTTTCGCGAATCTATTACATTGTTCATCGCCTATTCAATTCCTATTTTTCGGACGTCCGTCTATCGGTGAAATTTTTGCAATCGTGAGAACGTTCTAGTTTCTTTGCAAAACTGTAACGTCCGAAGGACAATGCGGTGGTTTATGGGAAAGTTTGGCGATTCCGTTGTCTGGTAGACAAAAGAGTGGTCTCTTTTTAATGATCGCCCATTGTGCTAAAGGAATGCTTTGATACAGTTTTTGTGTGGTCATTTATGACCGTTGGCTAACGGATTAGCCGATAGTATTTAAGTAAGCAGCGCAACGGTTAAAGTTTTGTTGGTAGCCAATGCTTGAACAGCGCATACCGATTTCACTTGATGGATCTATGTATGAAATATTGGTAAGTGAGTTTCTGTCAACAAAACTGTCTAACGTTAGTTGAGTGTACCACCAAGTATACTTGACTAACTACTAGGCCAATCGGACCTGGAACATAATATGTGCCACCAAAAATACTAGGGAACGATCAACATTCATCGCTAGTGCAAGAGGAAACTTTACGTATTAAAACCCATACTTTTACACATTTGCACGTATTACGTCATTTACGAATTATTATACTTAGATACTTTGCTTTTGGTACATCGAATTAGAGGATTTTTATAACAATTCTCGGTCACGAGGCCGTTTAACGAAGTAAATAGTTGTTTAGGGTTTGAATTAAATACCTAAACAATATTTTTAAACAAGTAAAGGATATAAATATCCTTACCACCTTATGGTGAGGCGGATACTGTGGTAAATAGACATATCTTTGTTTAAGTATCTAAATGCATTTGCGTTGTCACACCTGAGAACTAAGATGTATGCCTCAATAACTCTCCTGTTCACGTCACTCAATACAAAATATATACAATATTATATTTTACGCTTTTGAGCTGATAGTGTTCTGTAAGCGTGGCCCTTTTTTTCCTACTGCGCGATTTAAAGGAGGGTAATGTGTTTATCAACGTGTATATATAGGTATGTATGTATGTTTGTTCCTTTGATACGCTCTAGAGACCGAACGCGTAGTCCAATTTTGATAATTCTTACGTCAATCGATTTTTCTTAATCTTTTGACTTTCACTAAAGACATGACAGTAATCAAAAAAAAAATATGGCGACAACCGGACGCCATATTGTGAAAAAGAAAAAAATAAATTTGACGGACTACTTATAAGTCAATTGGGGTATCATTAAATAGGTCTTTGAAAATCATATTTAGGTTATTCAAGTCATTTTTATTTTGAATTACCATTAGGAACCATATCAATTTAAAATTGGTTAACAACCATTCTCACTAAAATTTTCAAAACTTATAATAAAGCTGTGATAACAGTTCTTATATAATCGTATAATAGGCCTTATTATATAGTGTTTTTTAACTTAATCGGGTTTTTTTTAACAATATTAACCTTATTTGTTAGTTTGAGCTTATATCCAATCCTTAAAAAGTGTGCCTGTGCCAAATGATGTCGACGTAAAAAAAATCCATCTCGTCTCGTGGATGTAACTGTAGAATCAAGCTATGAATTGAAGAATCACTTTTAAAAAATGTCAGCAAGTTCTCATGAATAGATGGGGGGGGGGGGGGGTAATCTCTTTATATAACGAGATATCTATCGCTTTACAAGGACAATTCCCCTGAGCAGTGTCACAGGTACGAGTTGTGTCCTACTGCGATCCTTTAACCACCTTCCAAGTGATTACAGCTGCCGTGCTGTCACCATGTACGTGGTAGAGCCACGCTGCAGCTATATTATGGTTGAAGTACGAATGGGTCGGCTCGACCGGAGTAAAACCACGCTCTTATAGAATACCAGCGTGAAATAGCAGTTTTACACTGCTGTATTTCGTATGGTGAGTATAATGATCCGGAGACCCTTTTTTACTGGAAACAAGACGTTCCATCTTAGTCCTACGGTTGACAACGCATCTGCGTTTAGATTCATAATCATAAATTAAGTATAATGTCTATGGGCCACAGCATTCACTTACCATCAGGTGGACTGTGTGCTCGTTTGTCACCTTATTCTATAAAAAAAACATATCACTGCACATTTTTATTATCTGTGAGAGCGTGGTCCTTCTCCGATATAGTCGACCTATTCGTACTACAACTATACTACTAATATAGCTACAGCATGGCTCTACTACGTATAAAATACATAAGTAGTTATAATAAATACATGCACACAATAATGGTTGGTTTAAGGTCTGATGTAGAAAAGAGATGGAATATAAACCATTGCTAATTGTTCTATGGTTAGGAACATCGCAAGCACTAAGATATTACAAACTTAAGCATTAGTTTTTGTTGTGTTAGACAACCAAAAGTCGGCTTAACCGGGGAACGACCACGACACCTCACAATACCAGCGTAAAACAGCAGCGCTGTGTGTGTTACATATAATAATTAAAAAGAACCGGAAATCCTTTTTATTGATAACGAGGAATTCAATCTTAGGAGAATTCAAATCTCAAATATGACAACCCTATATTTTATTTATATATATTTTTTATAGAATAAGGGTAACAAACAAGCACATAGTCCACCTGATGGTAAGAGGATGCTGTGACCTGTGATATATATATATATATATATATATATATATATATTATAATGATGTGTAAATAAAATATATAAATGGGTTGTCATATTTGAGATTTGAATTCTCCTAAGATTTTATTGCTCTTTATCAATAAAAAGGATTTCCGGTTCTTTTTAATCATTATATGTACCACACACAGCGCTGCTATCTTACGCTGGTATTGTGAGAAATCGTGGTCGTTCCCCAGTTAAGCCGACTCATTCATTCTGCAGCCATAATATGTGACCTAACACAAAAAAAGTAATGCTTAAGTTTGTAATATCTTAGTGCTTGCGATGTTCCTTACTATAGAGCAATTAGCAATTGTTTATATGCCATAGTTGACTTGAAAAAAGTTCTGAGGTAACACACATATAAAAATACAGTCGAATTGTGAACCTCCCCCTTTTTTGTCGGTCGAAATAGGATGTCAGGTTCTCTACACTCACAATACGAACGCATTACGCTGGCATTCTGCGAAAATGTGGTCCTACCTCGGTCGAGCCAACATATTCGTGCTGCAGCTATGTGCAGCTAGCATAGCTGCAACGTGACTGTACCACATAAAATATTTTTATGGAATAAGTTGTGGCCCATAGGCAGCTACATTTATCCTCGATTAAGAATCAAAATCCAAATGCGTTGTCACTCTTGAAGACTGAGATGGAATGCCTCATTTCCAGTAAAAAAAATGGTCTCCGGTTCACTACGCTCACCATACGAAACACAGCAACATTAAGCTGCTATTTCACGCTAGGTGTTTGTTAGCTACAGTATCCACTTACCAACAGGTGCACTGTTCATCAGAGGTCACGATCTTTTCTTTAAGAAAAACGTCTTAGAATGTGTTCGCTATTCTAAAAATAATAATAAACCCGCTCTTAAAAGAATGCAGAGGGGGATATAAAGAGCGGTCGATGTCCAGATAGACCGAACGGAAGCGCAGGCGGAGAAGAGCGAAGAGGCCGAGGGACAGTTGGCACGTGCGCGGGCAGGTGGCTCGTAAAGCGGGACAGGGGTTCGCAACCGACGGTAAAGAAAATAAAACTTACAAAAATTATGCGTAAACTATGCGTATTGTTTAATACACATGTTTGTTTTTATCCTGAAAGTGGAGATATACAAATATTGCATAACTTTCTATGTCCGATTAACGTATAATACGATATTACAAGAGACAACGGAATTAATCATTCATCAGTTATTTATATCGCATTTTTTGAATGTTAGAAAGTGAAAATATTTTAAGAAACATATGTTACAATCTTCAAGCACACAAGTAACTAGTTAAGAATAAAGTGTATTTATTGTTTTGTATTACAAAATAACAAATAAATAACATTTATAGCCTGTAATTAAGGTCTAATTTATCAGCACATTACATGTCAAGGTTGTTTTCAAAGTAAGGTAAGGCAAAAAAGAAGCGTATATACCGCAATGGAGAGTTTATGTGCTCTTATAGTCGATATTGATGATATAAATTCGAACATTCTAGTAAAAAAAAACTGTTTAACTATAATTGTAATAATTAAACAATAAATCGAAACAAGAATGAGCAATTTTTATCTCTACATCTATAAAAAAATGATTCTGAACTCTGAATTCTTACGAGTCAACCGCCGCGCCGCGGTGTGCGTCTCGCATGTGTTGATCCGTTATTTATTTTTTATATTAAATTTAACGTCTAAGGAGGCAAGATGCAACGCATACAATATCTCATGATATATTTTAACTTACCGTTCAGCTTTCCGATAAGATGCCAATGTCATAGATGGAATAGTAACACGATACAAGTTTAATTGGAAGTTTCGGACAAGCTGCCGTAAATTACTTTCGATGTGCTTGCTATTTTTTATATTAGTCTGTTTAATAAGGTGTTGGTAAAGCCTTTAACTATATTTTCTAATTGACAAGAGATAAAAAACATAAGTTTTTTTTATCTGAAGTAAAATATTTATACTAATTTAGCGAAAATTTAATAGTAATAATATCAGCACTAGCTGTTACGTTTTTATAGAAAGTTACAAGAACTGGAGGAAAATGTAACTGATTACAAAAATTTTGATTTTTATTTTCATAAATATCGGTATTTGTGGGCTTCCTTATCCAATTATCGTCATGTGAACCGAGTCTCCATTTATTCACCTTACTATTTTATAAAACAGCGATGTCAGAATAATAATTTTCAGATAATACCTATTCCCGATGATTGTCATGTGCTTACGTTCATTGTCACGACTGTGGTATGAAAGGGTAGAAGAGTGCTTAGCAGTAGAAACAATTAACTTAAAATTAAAAATAATTATTAAATCAAATTCCAATATAAAATAATAAAATAAAATATTGATAGAAGTATTGTTGGATAATAGTAATAATTATCAGGCAATTACTTCATTCACCTACAAGTCGTATAACAACGTTCTCTAGACTAAATTTTTTTCACAGCGACCAGTCTCAATGGAGTCTAGCTATCTACGCTAAGTGCACTCTCTATTCCCTCTCTCATAGTTCTATGGGACAGAAATAGATGCCTATGAAAGAGAGATCAGGCGCGGAATCGACGATTTTAAGTGTTTTCCGAGGCAAGGGTATAGACCACCGCCAACTGCCTGATTCTAGGCCGCTACTGATAAATACGTCACAGAAAAATCCTGTAACTGATGTTTGTCCTATTCCAGTTCCAAACCCAGAACCTTATAATCAGCAGTCGCACTTACAACTACCAGACCAACGAGGCAGTCAGAGAGGTCAAGATAAATAAGTCGTATAGCGGCTAACTCACCAGCAAAAATGTTTTGACGTACGCTTGAGCTATAATACATCTGTCAATACTGACTTCACCTATTACTTCGAATCATTAACAATGTGTAAATAGAATTCATTTGAAATTATAATTTCAAGTTTCACAACGTTACCATATTTGTAGAATTAAAAAAAAACAGTTTGTAATACCGCCCATAAATTGCAAACGCATCGTAGTGTTCCTTTTTCAATAAATAAAAACATTTAGACAATTGACAATTGATGTTTGCATAACTTGTAATTTACTCATTCATTACAACCTATTTTAGGTTACCTCATATTTGCCCAATTACCTCGCTTAGTGCGGGTTGACAACCAACAAATAAAGATTACCCAAGGAAAAAATAAAGTATTCATTAAAAAATTACCAATCATAGTTTAATAGATGTATATGTTTATTCATGTCATATATTACTTAAAACTAATATTGCACAAAACAACTTATAAACTCTACTTCAAAACAAACAAATTAAATAAGCACTTTTTCTGCCAAACGCACCCCATCTTTATTTCGTGAATGTTGTAAAAGTCGTCAAGAGAAAACGATCTTGTAACAGTATAATCATTTCATGTTCCTTCTACAAAAACTTCGGTTACAGAATATATAACTATTATTTATAAATTATGACACAATGATTAGATTAATTCAATGCCTATTAATTTAATACGTGGTAGAGCCATGCTGCCGTTTTATTAGTAGTATAGTTGTAACACGAATGGGTCGCCTCAACCGGGGAAGGACCACGCTCTCACAGAATACCAGCGTCAAATAGTAGCTTAATGCTGCTGTGTTTCGTATGGTGAGTGTAGAGAACCGGAGAGCTTTTTTACTGGAAACGAAGCATTTCATCTTAGTCGTCACGGGTGACAACGCATCTGCATTTTGATTCGTAGTCGAGGATAGATGTAGATGTCTATGGACCACAGCAACCACTTACCATCAGGTGGACCGTGT
Source organism: Parnassius apollo (assembly GCA_907164705.1). NCBI lineage: Eukaryota > Metazoa > Arthropoda > Insecta > Lepidoptera > Papilionidae > Parnassius > Parnassius apollo. The sequence continues at coordinate 4,680,012 of CAJQZP010001576.1, forward strand.
ACTCGTTTGTAACCTGTCCTATAAAAAAAATCTTTATTTCGTAGGTGGTTGTAAAAATCGTCTAGAGAAAACGATCTTGTAGCGCTATAATCATTTCATGTTCCCTCTACAAAAATTGCGTTTACAGAATATATAACTATAATTTATAAATTATGACGCAATGAGTAGATTATAATTATAAAGTGCAAATGTAAGAATGATTACGCAAGTATCAAAACTTATCAGTTACAGTACGCACAGGTGCTAGTTCCCGCCGTGCACCCCTATCTCCCACGTCGCACTTCCTTTGTCTCGGATCAGGAGTCGAAACGACATAATATTATTTAAACGTTTTACCTTAACTTTAGGAAGAATAATATTTACGGTAAAGGGAAAAAGATGGGAAGTTTTCGCAACGCCTGCAGTTAAATATGGAATACCTAATTACTGATTTATATTGATGAAATATAAAAATATCTGAAGTATAATATTTTTTCATATATAAAATAGGTTGTTTGTATATATGAAATCGTTAACCTCAAAATCTATTTAATCGATCACCATTAAAATTTAATATATATATTCCAATGGGGAAGGTTTATATTTAAAAACCAAAAAAGAAGAAAAAATTAGAAACAAAATTTAAAATGTTTAATTATATTTGCTTTTTTTCAATCAAGAACGGCAATTAATAAATTAAATTGCATGCGCTAAAATAAAAATAAAAACGTTGCTGAACACCACCTACGATATTAAGCCTAACGTCTACCGGGTTCAGATATTATTTTTATATTTTTTTTATATGCTCTGATTATGTTGTGAGGCGAAACCGGCCGGTTTTATAACAATACATATATATAATATTTATATTTAATTTAAAATAAATATTGTGAAACTCATCGAAGTGTTTATTAAAATCATAAAAATGAACCTGGAGTTTTACAAAGAGCCTACAACCTCAAGTATAAATTAAATATAATATCTTTTCTATAAATATGATAGAGATAACATATTATTTTATATCGATGACGACTTAATATAATTTTTCGGTTAAATATCGAGATAATTGCTTCGAGATTTTGCAGATTCGCTTTTCATAGCATTTATTTTATTTTATTTATTTACACTTTATTGCACCATAAAAAGATTACAAAGGGCGGACTTAATGCCATTAGGCATTCTCTCCCGGGTCAACCCGGGACGTGTGGAAATTATGTGATAGGTGACAAAATAAAATGAATAATAGAGTAAATCAAGGAAAAAAAACTACTGATAAACTTAAAAACAAACTAATATTATATATACAAATTCAATAAACTTATATACTCCAAAATATAATACAGATAATATATAATATATACATACATATTCATAGATATATAATATAAACCTATAAATAAAATAACAACAAAGGTAACCAAAATTAACCATATTAACTATCATCTAATATTTTCATAAAATGGTCCTTTTAAAAGCAGTCTTAGTAGATGTTTTTCTGACGTCATCGGGCAAGGAGTTCCAGAGCAGTGCAGCCTGAATTGTGAAGGATTTACCAACAAAATTAGTAAAATGTAGAGGGATACTTAGTTTATTATTATATGAGGAACGCAGAGTTCTATCATGCGTTAGGGAAATATATTGAAATTTTTCCTTGGGATAAGAAGGAGTGGATGGATCATTTAAGATAGAGAAGAGAACAAGCAAAATTCTAGAGTCACGCCTCTGTTTAATAGTAAGCCATTTTAGGCGAGAGCGATAGTGAGAAATATGATCAAATTTACGGAGATTGAAAATGTATCTGACGCAATTGTTGAGAAGGCGCTCTAGCTTGTTGAGAAGATTTTGGTTTAAATCCGGGTAACACACGTCTGCATAATCAATGATTGGTAGTATAAGTAACTGTACAAGCATAATCTTAGTCTTAAAGCATTGCAATCTATAAAAGTCTACAGATTAGCAGTAGACTTTTGACAGACTGTAAAGGTAACTACAAAATTCACAACTGAAGAGCCTCCCCTAAGTTTGCACCATAGAGGGGATATTTGCAATAGTTGCCACGCTAGTAGGCGGGTTGTTACCGCAGTTTTTTAATTATTTCGAATTGGATGAATGGTAATTGAAGATGAAGCTGACGCCCATCTCCCGTTTCATTTCTCTCTGTCTCGTCTGTCTGTTTCATGCAACACATATGATCTGTATAGAGTAGTAGATTATCTAACGTCTCCACTACACTGCATGTTTCCCCCCGAGTATCAAAAGGGATTGCTTTAGAGCTGGGACTTGCTTTAAAACTGCAATGCGGTATGGCGACAGATATATGTAAGAGAATGATACCTACCAATTGAAATCTAGCACAGAATATCCTATAGGTAGTGCTATAGTGGTAGAAAAGAAACCGAATCTTATCCGTGCTTCGTACGTACGTATCCGTATACAAAAATATACATTTTTTTATTGGATAGAGTGCCAAACGAGCACACAGTCCACCTGATGGTAAGTGGTTGCTGTGGCTTATAAACATATGCATCTATTCTCGGCTACGAATCAAAATGCAGATGCGCTGTCACCCGTAAGGACTAAGATCAAATGCCTCGTATTCAGTAAAAAGAGTATCCAGTTCTCTACACTCACCACACGAAACACAGCGGCAACCTACTATTTTATGCTGGTATCTTGTGAGAGCGTGGTCCCTCCCTGGTCGAGCCAACCCATTCGTGCTACAACTATACGTAAGTTGTGTTTCGTATGGTGATGGTGAGTGTCTCTACAAAGGAGGGGAGTTATCTGAACCGGAAACTCTTTTTACTGAATACGAGGTATTTGATCCACAGAAATCGTACTACGATTTCTGTGATCTGATTTTAGTGGACTAAAATGCAAAAATACTTAGATGTAGATGTCTATGGGCTACAGTAACCACTTACCATCCGGTAAATTGCGTGCTCGTTTGTCACACTTATCCTATTAAAAAACCACTCTGTGAAGTAAGATGTGTAAAGACGGGCTACAGATAAATAATTACTGCTACAAGAATGGGTCTCATCGGCCGTCTGGGGCCTTGTTCGCAACGGATACCAGCACAATTCTGCTGCATTTCTTGTGGCAACAATAAGTGGAGACCCTTTTTATTGGTAACGAAGCATTTGACACTTTAGTGTTACATCTAAATTTAAGGATAAAAGTGTGTATGAACCAAAGCCTCGGGTAACATCAGAAAGACTGTTTAGTTTGTGACTAACTTTAATAGTCTATCTAAAAGATGTGTAAGCCACAAAAGCCCGAAACTTTTTAATGAGCTTTTAAAACTTTAATGACTTTTATTTTTACTAAGTAAAGTAAAGTTACATCCTATATAAGTTCGTATGATCGCCACAGGCCTCCTCACATTTCTGATATGATCAGTATTCCCCGACTGCTCCAGTATACGTTGGCGGACTTTGTTTATTATATTTTTGGAATATAATGATTTCTTATATATACCCGAACACTATATATTTAAATAAAACTAGTATTTACGGGTTTTATCGATTACATTAACTATTTTATATTCCCGATGTTTCGAGCACTTTACCCATAGTCACGGGGGGTACTGAGGTGTTCGACGTCCCGATGTCATAGTTAACCGCGGTTACCCACAGATTAAAATTCAGAAATATAATAACAGTTAATATACGCAATAAAATCCGTAAAAACTAGTTTTATTTAAATCTTTGTAATATTTTTACTTACGATGTTTTCCTTCATCGCTGAGCACGTGGTCAATAACCAGCCATTCATTAAAAAGGCTAATGAATATAAGAGCTTTTATATGGTGATAATAGTGATGATTATCATCAATGATGATACGTATGAACAGAACAACAGTGGAATGTGTACAGATTGAAATTTTACTATACTATATTATTTAGACAGTGTGTCGGTTATTACGGCGACCACCAACTCGATAAGTGTTCGATCTTCGATAAGTATAAAGTCTGGCATTTAGTGAAAATGTTAGCATAGTCCCGCTTCTTGTAAATTAAAGTTAAATTGTAGCCTAAAAACGTCCCACTCAGGCCTCGTCTCATTTCTGAGATGCACTTCTTGACATTGGTAATATTTCCTAAGATAGTCGTGAATTGTGATAGTAAAATTAGATACCTAGATAGATAGACCTATATTGCATTTAAACCTTAAGTTGTTACAAAAACAGAAAACTTGTTCAAAACTACTAACGGTGGTCATCGCTTTAAGCGATTTCTAACTGACAAACTGAAAATTTATGATTTTTCGAATAAAAAAATAAACTTTGAATATTTTAAATTTTATAGTATTGAACACTAAACCATAGTCAACATAAGTATATAATTATCTTATTGTCAAAGAAATTAACTTTTCGAACGACTTGTGTTAAAGTTAAAAGTAAGAAATAACGACCATTAACGCTCAAGCAATATGTCGGATACTACACCCTTGGCGAAGTTTCTTGTAAAGGAAAGGAGAGGGGAGTTCCCTCAACATATGACGTAATATTGAAGTTTTATCAACCATTTATAACGGAACACCGAAAAAATATATAACATTGCATAAATACTTAATGTGTTGTCAAGATTAAAATAGGGTTTTTTTAAATAATTTTTGGCCGAATTTATAATCAACGAAAAATTAATATAACATAATCTACGAAAACTGTTGTTTCTAAAACAGGTTACGAAACACAGCAACATTACACTACTATTTTGCGCTGGTATTCCGTGAGAGCGTGGTCCTGTCCCGGTCGATCAGACCCGTTCATACTACATCTATAATACAGCTACAGCTTGGCTCTACCACGTAAAAACTTTTGATTTGATGCTGCATCTGTAGTTAACGATGTGGCCGTAGAATGAAATGGGGAGATCTCCCGCCGGGCAAGGTGTTCTGCCCGGGGAGCGGCCATCGCTCCGTGTGATAGTGTGGAGATGTTCTATATGTACTGTTTATGATTTGGAATTTTGATAGCGTAATTTAGGCTTCGGTGTGTTTAGCTTGCGGCGCGACGACAACGCCGCCACAACGAGATGGTGTGCTGCCATCTACTAGAAGCCATAAGATTTCTCTGGCTTTTCCCATAACCACCTCTTAGGACTCCCATGGGACGAAATAAGGTGATGAATTCTCCTACAACGCCACCACAAGACTAACTAGTGACGCCCGTTAAAAAATCTGAAAGTAGATCTCTGGCAAGGGCGCGAAGAAATCCACGGGGCGTTGGACTCATAGGCTTATCGGACGAGTCCGTGACTGGGCCTTACGGGTACATGGAGAGATAGACCTCACACAATTCCTTACTTGACACGGACAGTTCAATGCCTATTTACATCGTATGATAATCCGAAACGAAAGTAGATATAGGACTGTGCTTTACGACCCTAGGAGGTTTTATCCAAAATGTATGCAGCTAGTCAATTTATACCTAATAATAAAGTCTTAAAACTTCTAATTTGTCTGTTAAAGCGTCTGTCTATTACTTTGCTATATTGGTATCCGGTCCAAAAACCTTCTTTCATGACGAATTATTTCAACGTAAAGTTATAATAATTAAAAGTAGAAAATTCATATATCTACGCATACACGCTCGTCGGTTAAGGGCACTCCTAATCTGGCCCATTTTTAATATATCACCAATTTGGTCGATAAACCTTCGTCTAGGGACGTCCTTTTCCGACTCTGAGGCGAGAGAGGTGTGCCAGGATCGTGCCAAATGGAAGTCCGTAGTCTCTGCCTATGCCTCTGGGTGACAGGCGTGAATGTTTATGTTATGTTATGTTATGTTAAAAAAATTCAAAAAGTCAAGTGAATACTAAAAATTCGAGCAGAAAAACGAGAAAACTTAATTTTTGCAGATTAGTGGATCCGAACTACGTCAATACCACTTTTAACTTAAAATTAATATCATCAAAACTAATGACATGATATGTATCTTTTAATTTAACCCGGACAAAGTCAGAGGGGATTACCAGTAACGTTATAAGAGAAGACGGCACGTGTATTCGACAGGTGGGTGTCCAGGTGCGAACGGGTATTTCTCAACTTACGTAACAATGGCGTAGTGCGTCCACGCCTTAATGATCACTTTTTGTACATGAAATTGCCAGTGAAGTATGGAATACGTTGCCCATAAAATACATTGCCTATAAATTACAAATAAAATATTTGTATTAATATATGTACATAAAATTACCCGACAATTATTTTATTTTTATACATTTATAATATTAATAAAATAATTATTTTATGGTAGTTATTATAGAGAGTTATTAAAAAAACATGTTTAATTATAGATAGTCTTGGGTTTAAACTATGGTTTAAGGAGAATCCTTCTCACAAAGGACTTTCTTAGTCGTGACAGTCTAGTTTAGTAACATAGTCTAGTCTACATGTAGTAGTCTTACTCTCAAATTTCATACTGAGGTTTTAATTGATATTTTAATTGACATATTTACACGGTAGGTACTTCTTTATTGAATCAGAATAAGTTTAACCCTGAGACTCTACAAGCTATTTTTTTAATAAGACTGCATAGGCTTTAAATCCTAAAACAGAATACACAAATTATTTTGATTTAATGATTGAATATGGTCACAAATTATATCAATTTGATGGATATTCAATGACGATAGCTTGCCTACTATCGTCATTGAATATCCATCTAAGCGACATAAACGTTAATATTTAAAAAGTACGTTTTTATTTAACTTTGTTTAATTTATATCTTTTGGTAGTAAATGTTACAGAATCCATACTAATATTATAAATGCGAAAGTAACTCTGTCTGTCTGTCTGTCTGTCTGTCTGCTCCTCTTTCACGCCTAAACGGCTGAACGGATTTTGATGAAATTTGGTATGGTGATAGATGATAACCTAGAAATGGTCATAGGCTATAAATAATCACGCCATCGTTCTTAGGGGGTAGGCAGTAGGCAGATAACTAAATTGAGTTAGTGATTTTTAGTCGTTTTTGTTGGGACTTTTGCTCTTTCACGTATAAAAGGCTGAACAGATCTGTAAGGTAATAGATGGTTACCTAAAAACGGATATAAGATCAAAATGATCACGTCATAGTACTTAGGGGGTAGGAAGTAGGCAGAAAACTGAATTGAGTTAGTGATTTTTTTATGGTTTTTGGTGGGAATTTTGCTCTATCATGCCTAAACGGCTGAACGGATTTTGATGAAATTTAGTTAGGTGATAGATAGTAACCTAGAAAAGGATATGGGCTATTAATATTCATGCTATCGTACTTAAGGCGTAGGCAGTAGGCAGAAAACTAATTAAGTTAGTGATTTTTAATAGTTTGGTTTAAAAGTTTACCTCATTCACGCCTTAACGTCTGAACGGATTTTTATAAGACTTGGTTAATATAAAGATAGGATCCTAGGCACGGACACAGGCTACTTCTTACGGCGGGAAAATACCTCATTCCCGCGGAAATCTAGCGTGATCGTGTCAAGAAGCGAATGACGCCATAGCTACTGAAATGATTTTGATGTTTTTTTTTAAATGAGTGTTACTAAGACTTAAAGTTAGTATTTGATCACTTTTCTAACTTAGAGGGTCGGTAGGCGCCATAATTTAGGGAATTTATTATAAAATTTTGATGCATCTGTCTTTATTTAACAGTTTTACTTGGATCGAAACTTAGCGACATACCATCACACTACTTAACTTATAGGGTAGGAAGGTACCAAAATTCAGACTACTTTTTACTTCGGGAAAATATCTCATTCCCACAGGAACCTATACACAGCTACCTATCTACAACATTAAAACTCTGTCTAGAATCACATTACGCCATAGCTATTGATCTGATTTGTATACGATTTTTTATTCAACTGACTGTTAAATTACATACAGATAAAATCTAATTACCTACACCACAGAATTAATATAGTACTACATAACTAGCTACGCTTTAAACTTGAGGAGGTAATTAGATAGACATTTATACGAACTTTATGCTCAGTAATCAATCATAGTGATAAGTTAATACTCATTTTAGACAAAGAAACGGATAGGTAATCAGTTCATCACCGAAATTATAACACCTACACTTAGTTTGTTTACTATTCAACGAGGGAAAATAATTCAATATAACGCAAACCTTCAAATCATACGTCGTCGTAGTGAATACAAGACGCTGCGCCGAGCGAAGAGGCGGTGCGGCGCGAGGGGGAGGGCCGTGCCCAACTGTGCCTACCCAAGCGGGCAGACGCACGAGGGCAGACGTCGTCGTCGCACGTATGCGAATATTGAAATATTGCGTTACGAAACTCTATTCGTTGCGTATTTTTGGTTAGCTAAAAACGTTCTTTTTAAATTCAGAGTTGAAATAGGTACTACGGTCTACGCGTAGGGTCTGTAAGCTTTAATTTAGTCCTTTGTTTTAGATATCTAAATAAATATTTGGTAGGTTATTATTTTTGAGTCCAAGTTGACGTCATTTTCGTATTTTTATTAAGTACTTAGTTACATTTTTATTATTAGGTAGTTAAGGTAGCTGTTAGATGTAGGTATTTTCTTAACCAATCATTCATATCTCTAGGTTTACTCAGATACGTATTATTCTTTATTTTTGCAGTCGCTTTCATTTGTTAATTCTCAATTTTATTCATGTGTAGGTTAAGTGTTTTTTAGCTCACATCAGGATGTTTATAGTTCGTAGTAAATTAGTTTAGTAATAGATTTTGTCATTATATTATAGTACTTTTATGTTAGTTTTGATAGATAAGTAGGTAGTACCAGTAGTGAAGAAAATTGTGTATTGTGGTGTGGTACATAAATTCAATATTTTTGAATTTATTTAGTTAATTTAGGTTTTAGGTATAAAAGGTTTGTCAGGTGCATAGTTGTTTCGGTTCAATACGTTATTGATTGATTTAGATATTTAGGTTATAAGTAAAAAAGTTTGCTTTATCGAAGTTTTTATAAAAAATTGTCTTACGTTGTAGTTTTTAAAACTACCGATTTTACAAATCTTTAATTATTGTTTTATTGTTTTCGATATGCCACGCAAACGTAAATCCAATCTAAGCCGTAGTTCTAGCAGAGCTCGAACTGCAAAAGTTGCTAGAAGCCAAGAATCTGAAGAGCAGACTCAGACGCGTCAGATGTTAGATTCTCAGCGTCATGCGACTCAAAGAGCTTCTGAGACCTATACGCAGACTCAAGCCCGTAGGACCTTAGATGCTGAGCGCCACGCATCTCAAAGGGCCTCTGAGACGTTTACACAGACTCAAGCCCGTCAGGCCCTAGATGCTGAACGCCACGCATCTCAAAGAGCCTCTGAGACGTTTACGCAGACTGAGACCCGTCAGGCCCTGGATGCTGAACGCCACGCATCTCAAAGGGCCTCTGAGACCTATACGCAGACTCAAGCCCGACAAACCTTAGATGCTGAGCGCCACGCATTTCAAAGGGCCTCTGAGACGTTTACGCAGACTCAGGCCCGTCAGACCCTGGATGCTGAACGCCACGCATCTCAAAGAGCTGCTGAGACAGTGGAACAGACTCAGACACGTCGAGTTTTAGATGCCGAACGTCACGCGCAATTGATTGCGGCAGAGACTGACGAAGATTCACAAAGACGACGTCTTTTAAATGCTGAACGGCAGGCAGAAAGAAGACGTACGTTTTCAATGAGTACGTGGGAGGCATTTAATGGTGCCGCTTTTGAGTATGACCCTTTGATCGACTATGTTAATCACCGATTGGTTATCATTGGGAGAATGGATAAAAAATGCAGATATTGTGAAGCACTGAAATGGAAAGAAGAAACTCCAGGTATGTGCTGTTCTGGTGGAAAGGTTAAAATTCCATTACTTGGCGAACCAGAGGAACCTCTTAAATCTTTACTTTTATACGACAGTAACGAATCGCGCCGGTTTTTAAGCAGGATTAGAAAGTATAATTCTTGCTTTCAGATGACGTCATTTGGTGTAGATAAGGAGGTCGTAATGCCTGGATTTTCACCTACTTTTACCATCCAAGGACAGGTGTATCACAGGATTGGTTCCTTACTTCCCGCAAATAATGAACAACCAAAGTTTTTGCAACTTTATTTCATGGGCGATGAAAAAAACGAAGCTGATCGCAGGTGTCAAAATATACAAGGAATCGAAAGGGATACTGTTTTAAAAATCCAGAGAATGTTGCATGAACATAATCGCCTTATCAATACTTTCAAAACAGCACTAGAAAGAATGCCGGGAGAGGATTATAGGTTGGTGATGCACCCCGATCGCACACCAAGTGGGGAACATGAAAGGCGGTATAATGCACCGTTAATAAATGAAGTCGCAGCCTTGGTTACAGGCGAACAGTTTGCTTTCCGTGATATAGTTTTACAGGCCCGAGATGACACATTAACCAGGGTGCCTGATACTCATAAATTTTATGATGCGTTGCAATATCCGATCATATTTAGTAAGGGACAAGAGGGGTACCACTTTCAAGTTCCTCAAATTAATCCTGTAACAGGTCTTCCCTTGCATAACAAAAAGGTTTCATGCATGGATTTTTATGCCTACAACATGATGATACGAGAAAACAACTTTAACATTGTACAAAGATGCAAGCAACTGGCCAATCAGTTTTACGTTGACATGTACGTTAAAGTTGAAAGCGAGAGGTTACGGTACATATCATTAAATCAAACTAAACTAAGAGCAGAGAATTACATCCATCTTCAAGACGCTGTGGCAAATGACGCTAATTTAAATCCAAATAACTTAGGTCGTATGGTCATTTTACCATCTTCATTTGTAAATAGCCCGCGGTACTTACACGAATATACTCAGGACGCGTTTGTTTATGTGCGTACACATGGTCGCCCTGACTTATTCGTCACCTTTACTTGCAACCCAGCCTGGCCCGAAATAGTCAATCAGTTGATGCCGGGGCAAAGCGCAATAGATAGACATGATGTAGTCGCAAGAGTTTTTAGACTAAAAGTTAAAAAACTAATGGATGTGATTAATAAAGGCCGAGTGTTCAGAGAAGTGCGCTGCTTTATGTACTCTGTCGAATGGCAGAAACGTGGACTGCCACATGTCCATATATTATTGTGGTTAAAAGATAAGTTACGACCCGATCAAATAGATAACATAATCAGCGCTGAAATACCGGATCCTAACATTGACAAGACTCTCCATGACATTATTGTAAAAAATATGATTCACGGTCCATGCGGACCCGAAAATCCACAGTGCCACTGCATGAAAGACGGAAAATGCACAAAAAAATTTCCTCGCAAGTTAGTGAAAGAGACCGTTCACAACGACCACGGATACCCGCAGTATCGTAGAAGAGCGCCAGCAGACGGAGGTCGAACAGCAACCGTGAAGCTCCGAAATGGTAGCTACGTTACGGTTGATAATAGTTGGGTAGTCCCCTATTCACCAATTTTATCAAAAATGTTTAACGCCCACATAAATGTTGAGGCATGCAGTTCAGTACGCGCCATCAAATATATTTGCAAATATATAAACAAGGGTAGTGATCAAGCTATTTTCAATTTTAGAAATACTGATCTTGTGAATCCCGTAGATGAGGTACAAACTTATCAGTCTGGTCGGTATGTCAGCAGCAACGAAGCCGTGTGGCGTCTGTTAGCATTTCCGTTGCACGAAAGGCATCCCACCGTGACACATCTCAGCGTGCATTTAGAAAATGGTGAACGCGTTTATTTTAATGAACACAATTTCCACGAACGAATAACTACTCCGCCAAAAACCACACTCACTGCTTTTTTTGATCTTTGTATCAGAGATGAGTTTGCAAAAACTCTTCTTTATGTCGAGGTGCCGAGGTATTATACTTGGGATGCAAGTAGGAAAACTTGGAAACGCCGCATTCAAGGTACTTCAGTTCACGATTGGCCTGGCGTCAAATCTGGAGATGCTTTAGGACGAGTTTATACAGTTCATGTTAGTAACATGGAATGTTTTTGTCTACGCATGCTTTTACACCATGTGCGCGGACCTACCTCTTTCAATGATCTAAAAAAATACAACACACAAGATTATCCTACATTTCGAGAGGCATGTGAGGCAAGAGGATTACTGGAGAATGACAACCATTGGGATGTGACACTGGAAGAAGCTGCTCAATGTAGATCAGCAGGCAAGATGAGAGAGCTATTTGCTGTATTAGTAGCGACATGTGGTCTTTCAAATCCTCAACAATTGTGGGATAAATACAAAAATGATATGACCGACGATATATTGCACAGATTACAAGAGCAAAATCCCAATGTCACGTACAGTGATTTAATTTACAATGAGGGTTTGACAAAAATTGAAGACCAGGTTAAAACAATTTCTGGAAAGGATTTATCAGATTATGGAATGATCAGACCACAGAGAACCGAGGAAATCAGTAGCGATTTAATACGGGAACTAGATTACGATACTGCTTCCTTACAACAACAATTGACAGAGTCTGTTCCACGTTTGATCCCAGAACAAAGGTTAGTATTTGACAATGTTTTCAAAAAAAATCGAAGATGGCGAAGGTGGTTTGTTATTTTTGGATGCTCCCGGAGGCACGGGAAAAACCTTTCTTTTAAACTTGCTTTTAGCGCAAATCCGAAAAGATAAAGGAATTGCTGTAGCAGTTGCCTCTTCCGGAATAGCCGCCACTCTGCTCAATGGTGGTCGAACGGCACATTCGGTGCTTAAACTGCCATTAAACTTAGCCCATGAAGAAATGCCAGTCTGTAATATAAGTAAAAACAGCGAGCGTGGACGTATGTTGCAGCAATGTAAATTATTAGTTTGGGATGAGTGTACTATGTCCCATAAAAGAGCAATTGAAGCTCTAGATCGGACTTTGAAAGACATCAAGAGTAATCCAAATATCATGGGGGGGGATGGTGGTACTTTTAGCGGGCGATTTTAGACAGACTTTGCCGGTTATCACTAAAGGCACCCCTGCAGATGAAATAAATGCGTGTTTAAAAGCGTCAACGTTATGGGTGCACGTAAAAACGTTTAGTCTGTCTACAAATATGAGAGTGCAACTACACAATGATGTACAATCTGGACATTATGCTGCTGCTCTTCTTAAAATTGGAGAAGATCGTATGGCAAAGGATGGTAATGGCATGATTACATTGGATCGTGAATTCTGCAATGTTGTGCATAATCCAGATGATCTAAATAACTTCGTCTATAGCGAACTGCTAACTAATATGAGGAATAGAGACTGGTTATGTGAAAGAGCAATTTTAGCGCCGACGAATGAAATGGTGGGACAGATAAACGAGCAAATTATGTCACGCGTGGAAGGTGATATTGTTGAGTTTCTCTCTGTAGACACTGTAATGGATACTGAACAAGTAACATCATACCCTGTAGAATTTCTTAATTCTTTAGAACTGTCGGGAGTACCTTCACACAAACTGAGGCTGAAAGTAGGCGTTCCTGTCCTTTTAATGCGGAGTTTAGATGCACCAAGACTGTGTAATGGCACACGGTTGCAAGTGACACACCTCGGTCGCAATATTGTAAAAGCAATCATTATGACTGGAATGGCAAAAGGAGAGAACGTTTTAATCCCCCGTATACCCATAATTCCGACAGATTTGCCATTCCAGTTTAAGAGATTACAGTTTCCGCTGAAAATCGCATTCGCTATGACGATAAATAAAGCTCAGGGGCAAACATTAAAAGTAGCCGGCATTAATTTAGAAAAGAGTTGTTTTTCTCACGGACAATTATACGTGGCTTGCTCACGTGTTTCAAGTCCACAGAATCTCCATGTGTTGGCCAGAGAGGGAAAAACAAAGAACATAGTTTACAAAAATGTACTACAGTAATAAGGCCTCTTATTGTTAGCTTCCTACATTATTATACTACTTACATTAAGTTAGTACTTCCTACGCAGACGATGTTACGGATGTCACACTGTCTAACATCGGGGGGTTGGCAGGTAGGTAGTTAGTAGTATTTTAAACCGATTTACATTATTTACTTTTTATATTTACTAAGGAAACATTCGGAGCTATCCATTATGTAGCTTAGGTTGCTTTTGAACAAATTTTGATGTGAAGTTGAGGACTGGAACACGATAGTGGGACATTGTTGCAGGGGGACTTATAGCCGGGAGAAAACAAAAAAAACTTATGCGGACGAAGTCGCGGGTAAAAGCTAGTAGTATTATAAAGAGAGAGTGCGGAGTTTGTAAGTTTACATGTGGAGGGTAATTTTCAAAACCACTGCACCTATTTCAACAACTCTTTCACTGTATGAAAGGTACATTATTCTAAATGGACATTGGCCATATTTAATGTTTAAGTTTATTTCATGGCTAAACTTATGATGATATTCGTCTACTAATTTCGAGAAAGTCGTGCCTCTTGAGAGCCTACACGTCGTACGCTGCACTGCTAAAGTTGCACGAAAATAATCAATGGCTGAATTGTACCTCTTGAAAAGTTATAAAGAAATTCCGCGACAGCATATGTCTATCTTCTGAGGATAAGATACAATAATAATTTTTATATAAAAACTCCCGCAAGACAAGGTTTATGACATGAAACGCAGAGAAGCGATTTCTATTAAAATCTCACAAAAACTGAACAAAAATGTGGTATACCATAAAGCTTAAAATTAATTATACCTACTTGATATTTAAGGTGAAATCGGGTCGAGCCATTAGTGTTAAATTATATGGAAGATAGATGTCTCATAGTTACCGCAGAACACTAGCAAGAAACTATCTATATGTATTAAATAGATTAAGAATTGCAATGAAAAGCATAAAGCCCGAAAAAATCCCTTCCATAAGGTATTGCGTGAATAATAATATGAATAGAGTGATGAAAGAAAAAAATATATCCGAATACATTTTTTAACATCAATCATTTATCACGTTTAGTTATGTTTGTTAGTGCCCAAGCAGTAGGTAGGTACTTTGCACGCAGAACAAAATATGAATAGAAAATGGGTTCGCTGCCAACTTCACTTTCTAAACGTCATTTTTTCATGACGCCTAAAAGACTAAAATAAATAATTATTTTATTATTTTAAAGATTTTTTTTTCAAAAAGTGGTCACAACATAAAGTTAATAACAATTTAAATAAAATAAAATAAATATTAAACTTACTTTGTTACAATGTGCGCAAGTGCACAAAAAGTGTTACAGATGTCTACATAAATGAATTCATATTGGATTTAATATTGAGTGCACGTAAATTGACGCCATTCATAAAATAATATCTAATTAGAAAAAAAAGTGATGCCAACATAAAAATAATTTTCGCATTTGTCAAATGTTTAAATTGAATGAAATTAAATTGTCAACCAATAATTACACGTATTGCTTAATTAACCGCACCGAAGCCATCGAACGCGTAAACCTGCAATTTATTGACCATTACAAATAAAATGACCTATAAGAAAGTGAGAGGCGTTGAAAGGAACAAAAACTGCCAACGTGTGTGATACAATCGCGTGAGGAGCCTACTCAGGGTTTCTAAACAGAAACGCTACATAGAAGATTAGTTCAGCACGAATTAAACGAGATAAAGTAGGATTTAAGTTCATCGGACTTGTTAATTAAATAACTAGAATAGAAGTCTTTTTTTAATATAATATATGAGTTAATTATTGTCAGCCAACAATTAAAAATCGTGTCATAAGATTTTGTGAAAATTTTGTTTTTATAAACTATCTGGCTCTAATGTCTCTAGGGAAAATACCACACGTCTTCTAAAGGTCACATAAAGCGATATTTATTTAATATTTTTAGATACACATCTAAACTAAATACCACCTACATACTCCCCACAGCTGGGTGCAGGTATCCTCTCATTTCTGAGAGGTTTTTGGACAAGGAACACTTCGCCACGCTCTGCGTCAGTTCGTGTTGGTAGACTTGACAAGTCCTCAAATCTTGTATTATTTCTCTGACATGTAATAAGTTCCCTCAAGTGACTCTTACAAGCTAGCACAAGCATGAAAATTAAAATTAGATACCCTATATACGTAAACATGAATATCGTATGCAAAAAAATGATCGACATCGTCGTAGTTTGAGAAATGGTAAAAAAATTAATGATTCGAAACATAAATAAACTAAAATAAGTAAGCCATTCATCAATGTAATAAAATTCCATCAATGTTATATTATTTTAATGCTTACTAAATGTTAAATGCATACTCGATGGCAAAGCAGTATGGAACGGTAGGTATCATTCCAGTTTATCACCGATCTATGCAAATTGGTGACTTGATTATTGGTACATTTGAAAATCGAAATTTTATCATCTCACATCGGAGAAGTAAAAATATTTCATATAATTTCATTACACGATGTTTTCTTTTGTCACCACATTATGGTAAATAAGCACTAAAAATTGCAATTAACATTGATTGAACATTTAACGGTGTAAATTTAACGGTGATTAGATTAAACTTGGTTTGTTAGCGCTTATCCCTTGAGCTATCACGGTTCACAATATATGTCTACTTCCAGACAATCTCAAGTTTGTATATGTATATATATAGGCAATAAATAATGAATTTTGTACTTAAAATAATATTTATAACATTAAAATGTTCAAAATAGTCGAAAGTGAATGTGAGTACATAATCATGACTTGTCTATGCATATAATTAAAAAAAATATTTGGCAAATTTAAAAAAAAGGGCGGCAGTTTGTTAACTTTAGGCAAAACAAACTTGATTTTTTTCCTCGGTTAAGTACAGGCTTAACGCAGGTTATATAAAACCCTACCGTCAGTTGGCAACCCTGAGCTAGATGGTGAATCTATCCAGCAAGGTCAGTGACTGGCACCAGATGTGAGGCGCATCTGCCGTCACCCCTGCGCGGTCGCGCTCCGTCGACTCCAACGTCTTACGATCTTGAGCATAACTGCCACCGGTAAATATTTATCTTTATAGACGTCAACTTAGGACACGCTCTCTTGCCTTATCATAACACTCGCTTTCTGTTTACGCACGAGTATATAGGCTATTTACCCTAGTAACTAACAACTGGACATAAGGTCCTTTTGAGGGTTCTACTGTAATATAAGGATCTCTCTTTATACTAAGAAAATATAATGAATATTATTATTATTTTTATAGGATAGAGTGATAAATGAGTACACAGTGCACCTGATGGTAAGTGGTTGCTGTGGCCCATAGACATCTACATCTATTCTCGATGTCACCCGTGAGGACTAAGATGGAATGCCTCGTTTCCAGTAAATAGGGTCTCGGGTTCTATATACTCACCATCTGAAGCACAGCAGCTTTAAGCTACTATTTAACGCTGGTATTCTGTGAGAGCGTGGTCCTTCCCCGGTCGAGCCACCATTCATGCTACAACTACACTGCTAATATAACTTCAGCATGGCTCCACCACATAAATATTAAAACAAGGATCTCTCTTTGTAATAAGAAAAACTATATTATGTACTACTTCTAACTTCTTCAACGCTACAGTCGCGATCTCTAGTATGCTCCATAATTACCCTTGGTATCACTAGATTGTTATTTTTGCAAAAATCTAATTCTTTTCGCCAAAAAGCCTAATCGTTAGTAATTTAAAAAAACATTACTGAAAGTTTATTAAAAATAGAAAAAAATATATACTCTATGTCACTTGCACAACTAAGATGAAACTAACGACACTCCATATGTTTAAATCCATCAAACCATCCTTTGAAGTTACAGAACGTGTCAATGAAATAGAATCACACATATACACGCATATATAAGTAAAAAAGAAAGAAATAGATATTTATTTAGCCACTTCTTAACAAATTAGCACTAAAAACACAAAATAAACATTATGTATAGGTAATCTTATAACTAGACTTAATTTTAAACTTCGAAAAGTAAATCGTTTTGATAATGCAGATAGGTACAAAAAAAATATAAAAAGCTAATAGCTAACTAAAAAAAAACACACACACACACACACACACACACACACACACACACACACACACACACACAGACACACACACATATATGAAGATTTTACGCTTTATGCGTGCTAAAACCACGCTGCAACTATATAGTAGTAGCACGTAGGGTTCAGCATTACCGGGGTAGAAGTACGGTATCACAGAATACTAGGGTAGAATAGCAGCTTGCTGCTGTGTTTTGTATGGTGAGTGTAGAGAACCGGCGAACATTTTTACTGGAAACGAGCTATTCCATTTTAGTCCTCAGGGGTGACAGCGCATCTGCATTTTGATCCTTTATCGAGGATACTTACAGCATTCACTTACCATCAGGTGGACTGAGTGGTGCTTATTCATTTTGTCACCCTTATTCTATAAAAAAAAACGCTCCTTCTGTGGCAGTCAGGTAAAAAAATAAGAATGGATATCAATCTGTAGTCAGTCATTTTGAAGACTATTCCTTTTCATTTTACATTCACTATATTTGACTCCTAGGATAGCAAATAAATAGCAATAATATATACATAGTAGCAAATATTTGTTTCGGCTTTCACGAGTTTCTCGTCATAAGGAATGGTAATGTCGATCTAAAATATCTTTGACTGTGCCCGTTCCATCAGCACAATATCAGGCTCTTTCGCAAGAATAGTCCTGTCGGTGATGATGACTCGGTCCCAGTAGAGCCTGGCTTCCGGCATGTACTTATAATAAGGCACAGTTTCCGATCGACGAGACCGTACTTCAGAGCGAGCTCCTGGTATACAATTGGGGAGTTAAAAAAAGCCGAACAACCGGAGATGAGATGCCTAAGTAATACACCGGAATGGCGACAAGCTCGACAGATGTCGACGGCACTATCATTTAGGCTGTATCTCCGCCTCCAATAGTTGTTGGTCTCAACAATCTGATCGTGTATCGCACAGGCAAAACCCTCGGTTTCCCCAAAAAGGTCATCTATGCGTAGCCATTATAGTAAAATCTATCAATGTCTAATGTCTACCACGTACTCGTATAGGTAGAGCCATGCTGCAGTTATATTAGTATTATAGTTGTAGCACGAATGGATCGTTTCGACCGTGGAAGGACCACGCTCTCACAGAATACCAGCATAAAATAGTAGCTTAATGCTGCTGTGTTTCGTATGGTGAGTGTAGAGAATTGTAGACCCTTTTTACTGGACACGAGACATTCCATTTTAGTCCTCACAGGTGATAACGCACCTACATTTTGATTCGTAATCGAGGATAGATGTAGATGTCTATGGGCCACAGTAATCACTTGCCATCAGGAGGACTGTGTGCTTGTTTGTCACTCTATATTATTAAGATTTAAGATAATAATAAATAATAACAATTTATTTTATCAGTTTTTGTGTTTTTTTTTTGAAAACATCCAAGTTTTTCGGAACCAACATACAGCCTAAAACCACTCCTGGCGTTGCTCTCTATCTGTTCGTGGAGTGCCTTTACAATCGGTTCAGCCATTTCAAAGATAAGTCTGGACAGACAGACAAATAGACACACTGACAAACATACAGACAGACAAATAGACAGACAGACAAATACAAAGACAAATAGACAGACAGACAAATAGACAGATAGACAGAACATAGACAGACAGACAAATAGACAGACAAATAGACAGACAGACAAATAGACAGACAGACAAATAGACAGACAGACAAATAGACAGACAGACAAATAGACAAACAGACAAATAGACAGACAGACAAATAGACAGACAGAATAGACAGACAGACAAATAGACAGACAGACAAATAGACAGACAGACAAATAGACAGACAGACAAATAGACAGACAGACAAATAGACAGACAGACAAATAGACAGGCACAGACAAATAGACAGACAGACAAATAGACAGAATAGACAGACAGACAAATAGACAGACAGAAAAATAGACAGACAGACAAATAGACAGACAGACAAATAGACAGACAGACAAATAGACAGATAGACAAATAGACAGACAGACAAATAGACAAACAGACAAATAGACAGATAGACAAATAGACACACAGACAAATACACAGACAGACAAATAGACAGACAGACAAATAAACAGACAGACAAATAGACAGATAGACAAATAGACAGACAGACAAATAGACAGACAGACAAATAGACAGATAGACAAATAGACAGACAGACAAATAGACAGACAGACAAATAGACAGATAGACAGACAAACAAATAGACAATCAGACAAATAGACAGACAGACAAATAGACAGACAGACAAATAGACAGACAGACAAATAGACAGACAGACAAATAGACAGACAGACAAATAGACAGATAGACAGGACAAATAGACAGACAGACAGATAGACAGACAGACAAATAGACAGACAGACAAATAGACAGACAGACAAATAGACAGACAGACAAATAGACAGACAGACAAATAGACAGACAGACAAATAGACAGACAGACAAATAGACAGACAGACAAATAGACAGACAGACAAATAGACAGACAGACAAATAGACAGACAGACAAATAGACAGACAGACAAATAGACAGACAGACAAATAGACAGACAGACAAATAGACAGGTACAGACAAATAGACAGACAGACAAATAGACAGACAGACAAATAGACAGACAGACAAATAGACAGACAGACAAATAGACAGACAGACAAATAGACAGACAGACAAATAAGACAGACAGACAAATAGACAGACAGACAAATAGACAGACAGACAAATAGACAGACAGACAACTAGACAGACAGACAAATAGACAGACAGACAAATAGACAGACAGACAAATAGACAGACAGACAAATAGACAGACAGACAAATAGACAGACAGACAAATAGACAGACAGACAAATAGACAGACAGACTAGACAAATAGACAGACAGACAAATAGACAGACAGACAAATAGACAGACAACTAGACAGACAGACAAATAGACAGACAGACAAATAGACAGACAGACAAATAGACAGACAGACAAATAGACAATAGAAATAGAAATAGAAATAGAAATAGTTTGAACATAGACAGACAGACAAATAGACAGACAGAGAAATACACAGACAGACAAATAGACAGACCGACAAATAGGCAGACAGTCAAACTGGTCATAACTTATTGGCTTACAATCATCCCCCTCAGCTCAATAAAGCAGCTATTTCGATATTATTTTTTTTAAAGGATTAGGGTGACAAACGAGCACACAGTCCACCTAATAGTAAGTGGTTTCTGTGGCCCATAGGTATCTACATTTAACCTCGATTATGAATCGAATTGAAAATGCGTTGTCACGCCTGACTAAGATGGAACGACACTAAGATGGAATGCCTCGATTCCAGTAAAACGGGACACATACATAGATTTTATTGATTCGATAGCGCAGTGTCTAAGTCCTTAGCTGCGGCGATGCATGTCGTGGGTTTGAATTACAATAAACAAGAACTTTTATAGGCTATAAATAAAATTCTGGATCTGGAACTACACGACACAGAACATAGTGAACTATATACCTATGTAACATTTTAACCAAAAAAAAATCTCACTGATTGCTACGTTCTTTTTCACAAGAGAGTGAGAGAATATAATAAATGAAAAAAAAAAACCAACAGTGGAGCACACGCCGCGATGTCCGGTCGGAAGGTAACTCGAAACCTCGGGAAACCTTACAGCGCACCGCTTCCACTGTGCTATCGACACTTGTCGAGGATATACAGTTTACGCAGTCTCGACGAACTTGACTCTCGGTCATTTAATAACATAAGCCACAATATCAACAATACGTCATCCATTCAGAGAGTTTTGACAAATTTTCCAAAAAAGTTTGTCGAGGCTAAGGTCTTAAGGTTAATTTTATTATTAAATCTTTTTTTTTTTAAATAAAACTGAACCAATTTTCAAAACACTCGCGAGCAGTCATTTCGACTAAACACATTATATAAATCTTAAATTATTTTACAAAATAGTTTAACCACGACTAAATGATCACTTAAACTTTATATCAGTTTAAGCTCACAATAGAAGCCAGGCCATCATCGTATAACGAAATAATCCATAAAGATAATTTTATCTTTAGAACCATGAATAAACCTGCTATTGACAATTCATATTGCGGGCCTTTGACCTACTCAAGAAGAAGTTTAAAAAGCTCTTGCTCATTTGTGGTAAAATAAAAAAAATTGTACAACCGACTTCAAGATAAATAAAATGAGAACATTGTCAATGTAGTCAAAGTCAATTAAATACGCATTATTAAGGGTAGTTCAAAAACTACTGGCAAATTTATATGAGACCCCACGGGAAGGAGAGCTTTCAAATAAAAAAGAACCATCAAAATCAGTTTACCTAGAAAAAAGTTCAGAGGCACACATAAAAAAAGCATACAATCGAATTGAATACCTCCTCCTTCTTGAAGTTGGTTAAAAGACTCGTCGGTAACCGAAAAGTGTTCAATTAAAGTTTTCCATATTCTTTACTATCATAGTAAACCTCGTTAGATTATTATAACACATTAAAAACTTGTAAATATCGAAGATTTTGATACCCCTAAAGCACATGAGCTTACTCCTTTCTAAAAGGCCGGCAACGCACTTGGAATTCCCCTGGTGTTGCGTTTGTTCATGGTCAGCGGTAGCCACCTACCATCAGGTGCGCCGCATGCTGGATTGTCCCTATTTTACAAAAAAAAAATATGTAAGTGCACTACATACTATCTTATTCATCATCATCGACATCATCATTTTATAGCTTATCGAAGTCCACTGCTAAATATTGGCTCCTCCCATAGACTGCCTCTTATGCGAAACTAATAATTACCTTAAAACCAATTAAAAACCCCAATACACTTTTCATAAACCAAATTAAACCTAGAACTTGCTAGATTTTTATATAGTTATTGCGACTTACTAAGTTTTCGAAATCACATACGGACATCGAAAAATGGTATCATATTGAACAAAATAGATGGCGCACGATATCCCAAATACCAATTCAAAACACGATGAGCGCACACCCTATGAATTGATAGAGAAGTGTCTTAGATTGGGGTACGCGTAGCATAACCCCACAGACCTAACTAGACTGGGTGGTCTGCGCATAACCCTTAATGGGTCACTAGCTGATCTTGAAAGGTTCGCGACAAGATGTATGCCATGGCGGCTTTCTCGCTAGCTCACGCATGCTTACGGGTTATGTCGGACTCGCACCGACTAAAACCCCATGGTGTTCCACCTTCGTCACATATTGGCAGTGCCACGGGAACGCTTTCGCACACATCTGCGGCCTCACCAGCGTTGGACGCTCCATGGCGGCCCCTCCTCGGGAAAGGACTACTCCTCTTCCATCTTCTTCTTAGGTAAGGCGCGCCCGAACACATGGCACGCCCACCTCCGCGGTCTCCAACTTTACATGCGCAACAGATGCCCCCGTGTCCGATGCACGAAGGCCATGGGCCAAGATAAACGAGCATGCTCACCTACAGCCTAACACTTTTCTACGATTTACAACTCACGTGCCCATTACATCATTTTATCTGTGGTTAGTACTCTACCAAATAATTATTTAAGTAATTTTATATTTTTCTACGCTCCTATAAAATTTAGTTTAAATTGAACTATAACTAAATTTTTATTTACACTTACTCAGGTACGACATGGCGCAACCGCGCTTCATGCTCTTCATTCAGTTCCTATATTAATACGAATTTATGTATTATAATAACGTAAGTATTTGTATTTCAATATCAAATACACAGCAATTGACGTCCGTGAGATGTATCATCGAGAAACTGCGGTACGCCACAACTGATAGCTTGTTCTCAGTTCTCACTGACCATTGACGTACGCATTCTCAACGTTGCTCCTAAATCCTAAAGATTTACGCCATTACTTATAATCGTTCATTAACATTTACTTCAATTCAGTATTTCTTTATCTCTATACCTATCCCTTTCTATTGTTATTTAGTAAAGAGTGAGCAACTTAAAACATTTCTTAAATTGAGATATTTTTATTACAAATGCTATTAATAAATACAACTTGATTATTCAGTTAGTTATATCATTGGAGACGCGGAGCAGTGCCGAAAGTATGAGACGTTTGGTATTGCGAACGCCAATTCTCCTGCCATGCGTGATTTTTTTTTATAGAAGAGGGGGCAAACGAGCATGCGGCTCACCTGATGTTAAGTGACTACCGCCGCCCATGATCAACCGCAACACCAGGAGAATTGCAGGTGCGTTGCCGGCCCTTTAGAAAGGAGTAAGCTCTTTTCTTGAAGGTCCCCAGGTCGTATCGGCAGGTCTTCTAATACTGTAAGGATTTGGCAAATCCTTACAGTATTAGAAGACGTCGACGTCAAGCAGTTAATCGGATCGGGCTGATAAAAAAAGAAACTAATAAAAGCAAAGTAACAGCATATTTACTACAATAGGAGAAGCCCATGTTCAGCAGTGGTCTATAACGGACTGAAGAAGAGAATAGGACAGAGTAGAGAACAGCATTTAGCTACTGTAGAGTATCTCATTTGCTTTTGCCAGTGTCAAGTAAACTATCTAATATGCATATAAAAACGTTAATATGTGTATAAAAACTTTAATATGTATATAAAAATCAAACTTTAATATGTATATAAAAATTATCCTTAATAATAATTTACAGCTTTGGAACATTTCGACGACGGCTTAAGCCAGCAGAGGGTTAGTGCCTACAATATCTATTCCAGGTTTTTGAGACGCCTGAGCGAACTAAATAACTTGAGGTCTATATAATCATCGAGGCACTTTGTATTGTGGCTTCCACCAATATTACATATGGGCAAACAACAAAAAAGCCGGTGGTAAATTCCCGCCAAAACTCCTTAAAAATGTTACGTTATTAATTATAAAAAGATTAAAAATCATTTGCGCCCTCCTTTCTGCCAAGGAGGGTCGCGTCCGTATATGGCTTAGAGATCTCTAGTTAGACCGTTAAGCCAGTACCTAAAAGGTGGGGTTTAGTGGGTAAAAGTCTCCACATAACCACGCAGCCGGCTGCGTGGTATGCTATGAGCATTCCCCACCTCCCTCCCCCGCTTTCCGGAGGGTTGCCCACATTTGCTTCGGGCGCAAAAAAAATTAAAAATCATTTTAACAGCATGTTAAAAACAACATTTTAGATCCCCTTGGTTACTATAATTTAAAATAAAAAGGTAAACTTATACGTAACAAAATTTCTGCTAAAAGAACATAATTGCTTTTCGGTATTTTGACTCGTTTTTTTTTTAAGTAGTGTTCCATACTTAAAAAACAAACATTAACTTATATATTTACATTTTAAATCAACGTTTATAAGGTGATTCGGCAACGGAACTTGAATCGTTAAAGAATTGAAATTATCTTATTATACAATTAGCAATGGAAATGACGGTAAAAATTATTCAATCCACGGAATACCTGATTAGTTGGAACGCAAGCCCAAACGAAATGTAAGAACCAATAGGCAGTATTAAACTGGTCGACCCATATCAATTAGAACTATAGACGTTTGTTAAATAATTTAACATATTGATTGTAATTTGAAATGGAAATGTTATAGATTTGAACCCCTTTCAAATCTGGGTGCCTATCTATTAATTGGAATTATTTAAAAAGTGAACTGAGAAACATTTAGACGTAAATGAGTATACTGGATGACCTTTTTTACCGTCTGGAAAAAATAGGGTGCAACATGTGAACGGAGTAGAAGCCTGTGGCACTGATAATTTACAAAAAATAAAAACAAAAATGTTGAATTAACGTTTGTACAAACATTTTTTGAACAATTAGGTACTATGCTCTTTGCCCTTGAGCCTGTCCCTGCGAAGTGACAAGATCAAAGATGCCTAAATTTATTGTTTTATTGCCGTTCGTAAAGTAGGTTGAACATGATTTGAATTTCGATAGATTTTAATCTATTTATTTATTTAATTCAAAATTTTTGTTTTTATTTTTTGTAAAATATCACCGCCATTGACTTCTTCTCCATTACACACTATTTTTTCCCAGACTTGTGAATTTTTGAAATCGCTGATTGATAATAGATTTCCCTCCCTCCCTATCCCTTATAAGATTCAAGTGCCTTTTCCTAGGCATCAGTCATTACGCCAAGAGCTGGGCCGTGAACCTAGTTGCCATCGAAGCGTAATGGTCCACCCTCTTGGCGACAAATTGATGGTAACGCCCGCTTATTCGAGAAATGAGAACATTGCTTGTGAATACATATCCAACTGCGTTCACTGAACAGAAACTGGCCGCTACAAGCCGTTCTCTAATCATCGGTTACGATCGGATTTACGTAGAATATCACGTAATTCGCTATTTAATCTTTGCTTTCTACTTCGCAGTATGTTTAGATTTAGTTTGCGAAACTTGCTTTTTAAATCTTAAATGATTTTTTTTACTATTAGAAGCCAGCACTTAACTGCAATCCCACCTGATGATAATTGGCGGTGTAGCCGATGAAGGTGAAGCGCACTGACTTAACAAAAGCCTATTCACTCTTCCCATGAAGACAATCATTTTGTAATCGGACAAATAATTCCACTCCTTTGCTGTATGTCTACTTAATACAGAGAATTCGACAAACACCAGCAATAAAGCGCCATTATAGCCTATCAAAAAGGCTGAACAAGGATTCAACTATAGACTGGCCCATAGGGAGGATATTTACCATAGTTGTAACTTTTTGCAGGCGGGGCTTACAGCCGCAGCAGGCGGGGCTTACAGCCGCGATTTTTTATTATGCTGCTGCCTGTATATCCCGTTTTATTTTCCTCCGTTACCTCTCCCACACCCACGAGATGATACAAGGTAGTGGATTTTCTTACGTCCAATCTTTTCTACAGCTCGTAGCACATCTCCATCTTTTCGACAGCCCGTAACACATCCTCATCTTTTCTACAGCCTTTAGCACATCTCCCTCTTTTCTACGGCCCGTACCACATCTTTATCTTTTCTACAGCCCGTAGCACATCTCCGTCTTTTTGCAGCCCGTAGCACATCTCCATCTTTTTACAGCCCGTACCACATCTCCATCTTTTTACAGCCCGTAGCACATCTCCATCTTTTTGCAGCCCGTAGCACATCTCCATCTTTGTTACAGCCCGTAGCACATCCCCATCTTTTCTACAGCCTTTAGCACATCTCCCTCTTTTGTACGGCCCGTAGCACATCTTCATCTTTTCTACAGCCCGTAGCACATCTCCATCTTTTCTACAGCCCGTAGCACATCTCCACCTTTTTACAGCCCCTGGCACATCTCCATCTTTTTTACAGCTCGTAGCACATCTCCATCTTTGTTACATCCCGTAGCACATCCCCATCTTTTCTACAGCCTTTAGCACATCTCCCTCTTTTGTACGGCCCGTAGCACATCTTCATCTTTTCTACAGCCCGTAGCACATCTCCATCTTTTTACAGCCCGTAGCACATCTCCATCTTTTTACAGCCCGTAGCACATCTCCATCTTTTTACAGCCCGTAGCACATCTCCATCTTTTTACAGCCCGTAGCACATCTCCATCTTTTTACAGCCCATAGGACATCTCCATCTTTTCTACAGCCCGTAGCACATCTCCATCTTTTCTACAGCCCGTAGCACATCTCCATCTTTTCTACAGCCCGTAGCATATCTTCATCTTTTCTACGAGGATTGACGACCTCATCACAATACGCCTCGCAACTTTGGCTCTGTTTCCTATCAGTGGTTTTAGTATTTAAGTCTGTCGTAGACAAGAGAGTTAAAGCGCCATTTGACGTCATAGAGCCATGCTGCAACTATATTATGATTATCAAATTAGGAAAGGATCACGCTTTCACCGAATACTGTGGTCAAGGTAATATAATATTTTATACCAGCGGCCGCCGGTAGCCCGTGGAATTCTATTTATTCCCGATCCTGTAGTAATTGCGAAAATCTTTCCTTATAGTTACAGCCTATATACGTCCCACTGCTGGGTTTAGGCCTCCCCTCATTTCTGAGAGGGTTTAGGGCAAGGAAGTGTCCGCCGCGCTGTTGACGAACTTCACATGTCTTCGAAATATTTTTTTTTATTCCTCAGACATGCAGGTTTCCTCACGATGTTTTCCTTCACCGCCGAGCACGTGGTAAATCAGCACTTAAAATTGCAATTAACAATTTCATTGGTGCCGGCGGGGATCGAACCCGGGTTACTCGCGTTCTGTTATATTTACAGCGAGCGTTAACCACTGAGCTACCACGGCACACTCTTTCCTTATATCTTGTCTAAATTATAAAGGAAACCTCTGTGCAAAATTTCTAGGTATCAACAATTATCTTTTAATATAAATAAATATATATTTACAAAGTGAACAGTCTGGACAGAAAAAAGCAGAACAACGTTTGCCGAAACAGTGTGTTTAATATAATACCTCAGTTGTTAATTGGGCAAATAATCATATTAGAATCTCGTTAGGACATGGAATCCGATGAAATTTATGTTTTATCTATGGAGTCAGCTTTCAACAGAATACCAGCCTAAATTGGCAGCCTAATGCTGCTGTGTTTCGTTTGGTGGATGTAGAGGAGCGGGGACCCGAGTTTTTACAAATAACGAAGCATTCCATGTTAGTTCTCAGAGGTGAACAACGCGTCTATATATTATGATTATTAATTAATGGTTAGGTATAGTTGTCTTTGGATCACAGCATTCATTTACCATCATGTGGACTGTGTGCTAGTTTATCACCTTATTCTTCTATCAAATAACAAAATACTTATTCCATCAAATAACAAAATACTTATTCTACCAAATAACAAAATACTTATTCCATCAAATAACAAAATACTTATTCTATCAAATAACAAAATACTTATTCTATCAAATAACAAAATACTTATTCCATCAAATAACAAAATACTTATTCTATCAAATAACAAAATACTTATTCTATCAAATAACAAAATACTTATTCTATCAAATAGCAAAATACTTATTCTATCAAATAACAAAATACTTATTCTATCAAATAGCAAAATACTTATTCTATCAAATAACAAAATACTTATTCTACCAAATAACAAAATACTTATTCCATCAAATAACAAAATACTTATTCTATCAAATAACAAAATACTTATTCTATCAAATAACAAAATACTTATTCCATCAAATAACAAAATACTTATTCTATCAAATAACAAAATACTTATTCTATCAAATAACAAAATACTTATTCTATCAAATAGCAAAATACTTATTCTATCAAATAACAAAATACTTATTCTATCAAATAACAAAATACTTATTCTATCAAATAGCAAAATACTTATTCTATCAAATAACAAAATACTTATTCTATCAAATAACAAAATACTTATTCCATAAAAATAACTTTGTAACATATTATCCATTATGGGTCTACTGGAAGACATTTCAGTAAATTCGCAATTAGATTTGAACAATTAGAACCCTTGTACAAACTTACTAGATGACTGTTTCTGTATCTCGTTGTGTGTACGTGAATAAATAAAACAAAATACGTCATCCATGTTGAAAACTCAATGTGTCTACATTAAAGTTTTCAACAAGATTAAACACAACAACAACTCTTATACGTGGTGGAGCCACGCTGCAGGTATGTTATGTTATGTCGGCTCGACTGGGGATGGACCACGCTCTCACAGAATACAAGCGTAAAATAGCAGCTTAATACTGGTATGAAAATATGGTGAGTGTCTGAAAATATGGTAAGTGTCTCTACACTCACCATATTTTCATAGCAGTATTAAGCGGATCTCTATCCGGAGACCCTTTTTTACTAGAAACGAGGCATTCCATCTTAGTACTCAAGGGTGACAACGTATCTGCGTTTTGATTCTTAATCGTGGATAAATGTAGATGTCTATGGGTCACAGCATCCACTTACCATCAGGTCGACTGTGCGCCTGTTTGTCACCCTTATTCTATAAAAAAAAACTTAAAATGCCACAAGTTTAGAAATTCGCTCCAATGTGTAAGTTATCTATAGCTCTTAGAATCAAATTAGCATTAAATAACCATTTAAAAATGTTGAATTTCTAAAAGGAACGGAAATAAGATTTCGATCAAATAAGAATTCGAGGGTAAGAAATTACGTTCTGACGCTTTGTTAGAAAAAAAGGATATTTGATAAAAATGCAAAGGGAAATGTTATATCTACCCGCAATGACTACGGATCGTCTTTCAATCAGAAGACTGCCTTCTTTCGAATAGTTACTGAAGAGAACCTTAGACCTTTTTAAATGATTTTAAAAGCATTCCATCTTAGCCTTGAATGCTGACAATCTGCATTTTATTTACTTGAATGCATTTTCATTCTTATTTGATGATATACAGATATATACATATATTATAGTTGTACCATGAATGGGTTGGCTCGACCGGGGCAGGACCACGCTCTCACAGAATACCAGCGTAAAATAGCAGCGTAATGCTGCTGTGTTTCATGTGTTGAGTGTAGAGGACTGGTGACCCTTTTTACTGAAATCGAGGCTTTCCATCTTAGTCCTCAGGGGTGACAAGGCATCTGGGTTTTGATCCTTAGTTGAAGATAAATGTGGATGTCTATGGGCCACAGGGACTGTGTGCTCGGTTGTGACCCAATACTTTAAAAAAAAATTCAAGTTTACTTTAAATATACCTATGTATCTTTAGTGTTGTTTTTTCGTCGAACCATGCTGCATCTATATTAAGGTTGCACCACGAATGGGTTGGTTAAACTGGGAGAAAGTTGAGGCTGCCCGTGTACTGCGTGTAGTTCCTTGCTGTTGCCTTACAACTGTGTCTGAAAATCGGACAGTGAAAGTGTTAACGCTGCTGTGCTTCGTGTAGTGAGTGTAGAGAACCGGAGATCTTTTTTACTAGTGACGAGGATTTATCTTAGTAACCCTGAAGATCGCATCCATATTTTGACTCTTAATCGAGAATAAGTGATAAGATAGAGATGTAAGTGTCTATGGGTCCACGATCCACTTACCATCAGGTGGACACTATGCTCGTTTAATAAAAACAGTATCCGCCATTGTGTCCACTTACCGACAGGTGGTCATGTGCTCGTGTGTTACAATCAATTGTAATAAAAATGACAATTTAAATGATAATTTTAGCTTTAGTATGTGTATGTATACCTACACGTAATAAGAAATAGTGTTTCACTAGTACGATTTCGTACCTATCACGGTATTCACTTTCACATAAGAAAAACACAAAATAAAAATGATATGTTCGTGAAACTAATTGATTCGTATTTGATGAATATTTGCTAGTTCTAAGTTTTTCATATACATAAACACTCACGCCTGTCACCCAGAGGGGTAGACAGAGACTACAGACTTCCATTTGGCACGATCCTGACATACCTCTCTCGCCTCCTTCACATCCATATACCTACGCATACATGCTCGTCGGTTAAAGGTACTCCTAATTTGATCCGTTTTCAATAAATCGTTAATTTGGTCGATAAATTTTCGCCTCGGACGTCCCTTTCCAACTCTGCCATTCACTTCTGCAACATAAATTTTCTTTATCACTCTTTCCTCATTCATTCTTTCCACATGACCAAACTAAGTTTTTCATAAACATAACATAAACACTCACGCCTGTCACCCAGAGGGGTAGGCAGAGACCACAGACTTTCATTTAGCACGATCCTGACATACCTTTCTCACCTCTTCCACATCCATATACCTACGCATACATGCTTCTATATAATTTGGCCCATTTTTAGTATATCGCCAATTTGGTCGACAAACTTCCACCTAGGACGTCCCTTTCCGACTCTTCCATTCACTTCTGCAACATATATTTGCTTTGTCAGTCTTTACGCATTCATTCTTTCTACATGACCAAACCACCGAAGCATTCCTTTCTTAATCCTGGTCACCGCATCATCTTGCAAACCACACTCTTCTAACTTCTAACTAGTTTTTCATTATCAAAAAAGAAACTACTAATTAAAACTACTTCAAATTTAATCAGATGTTTGTTTTGCTATTTATATAATTATCCCGTGGGTGTCGTAAGAGGCGACGAGGGAACAAATCAAAAGATGCTCAGTAGCGTCTTCCTATGACGACAAAAAAAATACTGCGGTTGCCAGTCCGCTTACCAAGTGCGGCAACTGCGGCAAATACGTCCCCATGTGAGGCAATCTAAGGACGAGGCCTCAAATTTATTTATTGCCAGAATGTAGTATATAATATTATAATGTTAGTTACTAATGACACCTTACATTCTAACATGATAATGGCTTGCAATATCTCTACAGTAAACAAAAAAAAATTCTTTAACAATTTAATTAAATAACTTATTGAAGAAAATTAATTATCTACGTATTCAAAAAATATCTTAGCGTCATTGACATAAAAGTAGTATAATAAGTCTATGGTTGGCGTCAAGTTTTTAAATTACAATAAATTCTACATCTCAAAGATTTTATTAATATGTAAATGTTTATATACTAATGTCAAATATCTATAAAATCAATAAATTGATTTAAAAAAAAAAGCAATAAATGTTAATGCCGGAAAAAATCAGTTTTCTCATATTTCATCCAATGATTTCAAAAGGAAGGGTAGGCCCATATAAATATTTTACTCATAACTTTTTCATACAAGAAAAAATAGCGCATCTGTCATAATACAAACGTCACATCATAACACGACGTAACCGGGATCGGATTTAATAGTTTAATTATCCTAATTGTACCATTATTTCATAGTTTGTTTGTTTGTATATAGTATCGTAATAATACTAAGCGAAAATATCATAATTTTATCTAAAGGCCGACTTGTATTATTATTGGGTCATTTTTATTTTTTAATATTAATTCTACGATATCGAGAATTTCTGTATTGTACATGAGTACCACGTTATTTTTTTAATATAATTAGAATTAGCTCCATTTCTGGTCAATCGATGCTCGATCGATGCATTTATGTTGCATCCTTGATACAACTATAATTAGGGGCTACCACGATAAAAACTCTATACTCCAGAAGCAATTGTTTTGAAATCAGAATTTCAAAATATTTCATGAATCAAATTTTCAGATTCAATTAAGCAGATATGGTTTTTCTTTAGTACTCTTTTCGTTTTACCCTTATTGAATATAAAATATATTAGGTACAAATATTGAAATTTAATTTACACTTAGTTCATTAGACAAAAATTAAAAAGAAATAAAAATAAAACCGTCAAAAAACGAAACGTATAGATAAATTAGACGCGTGACGCCAAAATCCCGGCACATGGGAAAAAAGAAACACGAAACGTCAAACGTGGTATAATTTTTTTAAAATAGTATAATTTTATTTTCCATGTACAATATTTGAGGGTCTGAATCCAACCCTGGCCTAATCTTGGTAAGGTAAGTAAACGAACTGTAAAATAAAACTTTAAAAATGCGTTTATATAATAATTTAATTGTAACAAGATTAATATAAGGTTATTAACCGATGATACGATATCCCATGTTCCTTTTTTAATTTTTGCCTCCACGCAACTAGACATATTTATGACAGGCAAATCTGTCCTGCGCGCGCACCATTGTCGACCAATTCGCGTTGGCCCTAAACTCTAATTTTAGGGCCAGCGCACTGGACCGTTTTAGTTGTTCGGTCGGCCCTGTCCTTACGCTAGTAATATATAAGTCGATGATTTCATCATTATTAAAATAGGAGACGATTTTTACTTTCAGATGAATATATAGTAGTACAACGTATTACTATATTGTCATAAATTTTATCAAAATGTACATGCATTGCATTTTACTTATAAAGAAATATATGCTCTGGCTTCAATCTTTTTATCGATAGCTAATGGATAATATTACGTTGGACCTTAAGGGGAAATATAATGTCAAATGGCTTAGCAAGATCCTTCGTTATGCCGAAAATATTGCAGCATTAATTTTGAAATAAATATATGGTAAAGTTGAGGATTAATGTTAATGATTATGTTAGACGAAAACACGATTTCGTAAAATTTTCTCGATAGAAAAAAATCCAAAGTTACCTCCAAAATAAACAATAAACCGCTGTTATTCATAAAATACTTTAAATAAGATCATGAAACTTTGCATACTAACTGAACTAACTATAAAGCAGTGCTTATGTTATTTACTTTTTTTTAAATACCATTATTTTCACTGTAAAAAGAAATTACCTAAACTATCGGCGTCTTGAGCTTGATTCCTGTCGCCCGTTAGTATTGCTTAGACTTTTGAAGGGGAAGTTGTGTCGCTTACGATCAGAATATACATTACGCAACAGTACGACGTAAAATTAAAATGGGAAATAACCGTGATAAAAATAAGAAGCGGCTGGCTTGGCGTTAAGAAACAGGCATAAATATGATAAACCTAATGAAATAAGTGTCTAACGACCTTTCTACTTACAGTATTAGTGATTACAAACATGTCGGTAGATAGCATACGACGCGCGGGGAAGTGGGACGAAATTGATTTGAGCTGACTTACTCTATCCTCTTAATAGGCTCTTTTGCAATTGGTTTGAACTGGATATCAACATTTTTTTATCTTCGTAATATTCGTAATAATCACCAAAAAATCTACATCCACCTATCGATTACAGCCTACGAGAATTCACTTCTGAACAAAGGTCTTCCCCATAGATTGCGTCATAGGAGAGTTTTGCCATAGTTGCCACGATTGGCAGGCTTTTTTATTTTGAGTAGTTACAGCAAAGATGCTGCTGCCCCTATTCTGTTTTACTTTACTCTATCGCCTGTTACGACACCCACGGGACGACATGGATGGATGGATATTCTAACACCGCTATTACACGATAATATCGCACTACGTGGGCAAGACGGGATTAATCTAGCCAACTATATAATAGAATTATAAATTGCAGTTTATGGAGCTGATTTACCAATGAAAACATCGTGACGAAACCACAAGGTTCCAAGGCCCAACACGCGATGGAATTGGAACGCAGGCTGGATGGATGGAGGAGGAGGAGGATGGAGCAATAATTTCGACGCGCTTCTCAGGACTCATTGATCAAAATCCCTTTTAGTAAGACGTAAGC